>OV725078.1:197654093-198074093 GCA_928085145.1 Nezara viridula | reverse complement strand
ATAACATATAATATCCAAACCCCTCTGATTCATCCGAGAACCTTCACTTTCCGTCAGATAGACACTCTCACCCGTGAAAAAATACTACCAGACCTAGAAACCTTAGACTTGAACGAAATATATTCCTGCTCCTCCATCGACTCCATGGTTGAGATCCTGACTTCCAATCTCCTCAATATCCATAACACCCATGCTTCCATAAAAACCTCAACCTTTCGCCGCCAGCCTGCACCTTGGATGTGTCAAGAAATCAAGGATCTGCAGAAGAGGCGTGATGCCGCCCGTAGACGCTTTAGACGTACCAGGCTTACAGATGACTATCAAGCGTTTAGGGTGCTCAGCAATTTGACACCAACAAGAATTCGGCGAGCTAAAGCTTCCTACTTCCATGAAGCCCTGTCATCTGCCCCAGATCCCAAATCTAAATGGCTAATCCTTCGCAAACTTTCTCTCTGTGAACCTTCCAGATCCCCTTCCTCACTGGTCTTTTCCGTTTCACCTGACGATTTAAATTCACATTTTATTTCTGCCTCCTCTACCTCTTCTCTTCCCTCCTCTTCCAACTTTGCTCCTGAGTCATCATTTAATGATGATGACTTTTATTTCTCCGACATTTCCCCGACTGACTTACTAACCGCAGTAATGAAATCCAACACCAATTCCATAGGACCAGATGGCATTCCTGTCAAATTGATAAAATTATGTCTCCCCGAAATCCTCCCAGTTCTCCTTTTCATTTACAATTTCTCCCTACAGAACTCAATATTCCCTTCCTCTTGGAAAAAAGCCATTGTACTCCCTTTAAATAAAAAGCCTAATCCATCCTCTCCCGAAGACTTTCGCTTAATCTCAATTCTTTACAATCTCTCAAAACCCCTAGAAAGATTGGTGCAATCCCAAGTTTCCAATTTCCTCGAAAAGTCCAACCAACTTGATCCTCTCCAATCTGGTTTCCGTCCCGGCTACTCCACACAATCCGCCTTAATCAAAATTACCAATGATGTTCAGACTGCAATAGATAATAAACAACTAACTGTCCTTATACTTCTTGACTTCTCTAAAGCCTTCGATTCCATTAACCATCCCATCCTTTTCAACAAACTAAAATCACTCTCCTTCTCCAATAGCTCCATCTCTTGGTTCCAATCTTTTCTCTCACAACGCACCCAAGCAGTCTCCATTCCTAATCAACCACTATCTGCCTACCTGCCTTTATCCTCTGGAGTTGCCCAAGGATCTAGCATATCTCCTCTCCTTTTTAGTTCCTATATCAATGACCTCCATGACTCAATTCTCCATTGTTCCCACCACCTTTATGCAGACGATTCTCAAATATATCTATTATTTTCTCCCCTTGAGCTATTGGTAGCATTTACTAAGATCCAAGCAGACCTAGATCGAATCTGTGCCTGGGCAAATTTAAACGGATTAAGGTTAAATGCTGCAAAAACTCAGGCCATTGTCATAGGTTCCAAGCCCCTCCTTAGATCCTATACCGACTTTCCCATACTAAACGTTGGTGACCAGCCAATCTCCTTCTACTCCTCTGTAAAAAATTTAGGACTATTTATTGATCAAACCCGCTCCTGGAGTCACCATATTTCTCACATCTCCCGACGGACAGTTTCTACCCTCAAACTATTCCATCGCTTCCGCCATCTCCTACCTCAACATACGCGTAGACTCCTCGTTTCCTCTCTCATCTTCCCCCACTTTGACTACTGCTGTGTGGTGTATGATGGACTCTCGGTGGAGCTCCGCGACAGACTGAAAAGATTAATGAACAGTTGCGTGAGATTTGTAATTGGTGCTCCGAGATACTACCATGTCTCTCACCACTTACACTGAGTTAGAGTGGCTCTTCCCCTCCATTCGAAGACAATATTTCCTAGGTACATTCCTCTATCATATCATCAACAATCATCGTCCCTCCTACGCCTACAACCTTCTCCAATTCAAGTCCTCAGTCCACTCCCTCTCCACAAGATCTCGACCTTCAGACCTTTACATTCCTTCTCACAGATCTGTCTCGTTCCAAAACTCCTTTATTGCTCGTTCTGTTAGTTTCTGGAATTCCCTTCCTATCAAAATTCGACATTCTTCATCCTTATCTACATTCAAAACCCTCCTATTCCAATTCCTGTCCCAAAAACAGTCAGACACCAGCTAACCTTTTATGTAAAATTACAATTTATCAATAAGAACATATTCCCATATAGCTCATAACCTAAATACTTATTATAGATTCTACTTTCTTTTTTTTTTTTTTCAACAGAAACAGATTCTACTGTTAAGAAGAATTTACATTTATTTTTTCTGTATTTTTTATTTTTTTTAAAAGGGTTTATTTATATTTTAACATTGTACATAGTTTTAAGTATCTTAGTATAGTTTCAAGAGTTTTTTATATAGATTTTTTTATTTTATTTTGTATATAGTATGTATAACCAATTTTTTTTTTTTTTTTTAATGAGCTATCTTTATCTTAACTTTTTATACTTATTTTTATCCGGCCAGATATAAAATTTTAATTTCTGTACTTTTTTGTTATTCTGAAGGGACTTCGTGCCAGAATAAAATTATTTTTCTATTTCTATTTCTATTTTCTATGGTAGGAATTTCCGCAGTTTGTACATAAGTCCCGGATGCCAGAGAGAAATACTTTATTAAAAGTAATGCTGCCCTACTACATAGGGTTGCTTCGTACACAGCATACTTATTAATCCATGCGGACATTAATTTTATATCACATTTTTTATATTTTATATATATATATATATATATATATATATATATATATATATATATATATATACATATATATATATATATATATGACATATTTTCCTTTTTCATAACAATACAATCATTAACAATAGACGATATTAAACAATAGACAGAGCATAATAAACATTTTCCCCACATAAATATAACAAAAAAAAAACTTATTTTTCTTTTTAAATTCTCAAACGCCAGGATCTCAATACAACATGGCACACATATATAACACAGCAATTCCTCGAATGTAGACAAAAAAAATAAGACGATTATTGACCAATTTAAAATTTAATAAACAATCAATACAAGACGTCCTCAATCAGTATATAGATGATAGTGGATGATCCCCATGGAGTCTAAAATAATATTTTCGGCCAATTTCGCAAGCTCCCCATCATCAACACCTAGTTCCTCGAGGAAGCTCCTTGTTCTTTCCGGGATCGTTCCGCGAGACCCAAACCAGAGGCCTCTCACGGTGAACTCTCTCTCTCCAAAGGTCTCGCGGAATTTCTCTTTAAGGAAAGGGATGCATTTTTCGTATATATTCCTCTTTTCCCTTTCCACTTCACCCGCCTGATCGAGGTCATTGCTCTCAATGCGGACAGTTGGACCCAAGATTAGCGCTGTCCCTCCTGTCCTGGGAAACGCGGCAATATCCGCATACCTTGTAGAGCCTTCACTGTCTATGCAATAGACCTCGTCAAAGCAGGTGAATTCCTTTTCTCTAAGGAGCCTCATCACCTCGAACTTTACCCTATGGTGCCGGCGTGTTATGAGGAGGGCATTTTCCCAGCACATGGGCTGGTGTTTCCGACTCTCTGCCCCAACTTCCATCGACTGTCCAGTGGCTCCTGGGACTCCGCGTAAGGGTGCATAATTGATGTTTAGTTTTAAGGCGTTGGACCATTCCGACCCCGAAAGCACTTGTTTCTGGCATACGTATTTATTGACTTTAGGGGTCTCTTTAAAGTGTCGAACAAAACGCCTTGCCACCTGCAGCTGGCCCATTCTTCGAAAGAGTTTTTCTCAGCGACTGTCGTAGAGCTCTCACGCTTCGGTGGCCCTGATCCACTCCCAGTCTTTCTGCTCATTCTGCGATTTCTGCATTATAATCAAATGTGGACTGGAACAGGGCATCCGGTACATTAGACAGCCGCTGGGCAATAGACCAATGCTGCAAAGGAGCCTCCCATTGACAGCGGATCAGTCCCAATCCATGAAACCTCCTCGGTGCATAGAACATCGCCGTTGATGCATTAGCAGGGAGCCCGATAACGGCCTTGATACTCCTGCGGATATTGGTATCGATTCCTTCCAATATCGCAGGACGCACCTTTGTGAGAGGCGCCATCTGGAGAGGGTAAATAAGTCCAGGGAACACGTACTGGTTTACAACGTTGATCTTCTGCTCCGGCTTAAGAAGGCAAGAGCTAACCAATTTGTCCAAGTTGTTGTTTAATTTGGTCACCATTTCCTCATTTAATTCTAGCTCTCCCGAGAACGCACATCCTACATATTTTATAGTTTCACCAGGCTTTGTTGATGCTATAACTTCTCCGTTCTCTAGGGAGAGCTTTGTTTGTTGCAGCTCTCCTTTCTCGACTATTAAGCCCACGCTTTTCTGTGGATTTATTGCTAGACCAATCTCGGCAAGGATCGTCTGCACACCATTGACAATCCTCTCTGCAGCACCCCTGTCACGTGCTGTAACAGCCTGGTCATCCGCGAAGCCTGTGAGGAGCACACATTCTTGGTCGCTGTTTAATTTATATCCATAGTGGTTGAAAAGTTCTTGTTCACACAGGTCGCGGTATAGATGATCTATAGCCAGATTGAACAGCGAGGGCGACGAGGGTCCGCCTTGGGGTACTCCTCGCCACACCTTCATCCAGCTAGTCGAGTGGGCTCCGATTCCAATCTTGATTTGGTTTGACCCCAGGAGAGCCGCAATTACGTTGTTCAGGTCCGGTGACACTCCTTTTGCCTCTAGTGAGCCGATTATATGTTTGTGACCAACGTTGTCGAAAGCGCCAACGACATCTAGAAACACCACCACGCAATCATTCTTTTTATTCTTAGCGTCTTTTATGATTGCGTTGATGATTCTGGCGCTTACGTGTGCTCCCGGTAGGCCTCTGATGAAGCCCCTCTGATTTTTGCTGAAGGTGATTTATTTTCTCAGTTCATGGTCCAGAACCTTCTCAATGAATTGGCGCCCAATAGAATAAATGGTAATGGGTCGCCATGATAATATGCTGTTGGAATTTCCTTTACCCTTGTAGACCAGGATTGTGCGCCCTTGACGTAAAGGTTCTGGTACATACGCCACCCTCAGCCTGATCTTTATGATATATGATAAATCAAAGAATTTAATCGTGCGGACTAAAACTCCGTCCAGCCCCAGTGATGTGTCCAATGACGTGGATTTGATCGCATTTTTTATTGCTTGGACATCGACGGATGTTAGAATTGGCGTCGGATGTTACAATTTTCGTAATCCGCACGTTTGCAGAGATTTTCTTACTCAAAGAGGCTTTTCAAATGGTCTTCAATCTCGGCTACCTTCAGAGGGCATTGCTTAGGAGCGTCGGCGTTCATAATATTCTGAACCACTTTCTTTCTTCTATTATGATAATTATACTGGGCTACCTCATATTGATATTTTTCTTGCAGACGACTCCTATCCGCCTTGTTGGCCCTCAGTGGATTCGACACTTTTCCCGCACCCTTGCCAATCATATCAGTTTTGTTTTTCCTTCTTAGCTTACAGAACTTAACGGCAGGGTGTTGTGAGCCACGCAATTCTTCGTTGATAGTTTTTAGAAATTTTAGAAAATTATCCACTGCCTCGTCGAATTCCACATTATCCACATTGTTTTGCTGAACAAATTTCTGGAAGGTAGCCGACCATTTTGCTATTTCTTTCTTTACTCCCTCTTCCTCATCCTCTCCATTTTTCCCCTTTCTTTATTACCAATCAAGCCCCTCATTCTAGCTTCATTTGCCTCACTGGGATGCTTCTTAACTATATGGGTTCTGAGACCTCTATCGCCCATGAAACTCAGCCCACAAATGGAGCATACTTTGTCATTAACCTCTGAGGAAGGGTCTTCTTTCCTCACTTTTATTTCCCCACTAGGTTCTCCGGATGTCTGTGCTGTTTCAGGCAAACTAGTAAACACTTCATCAATCGATATTGCTTTGCCCAATGTTTGGCCATCTTCAACCTGCCACTCCACCTTGACGAACTTCTTATCAGACATCACGGAGGCCACTACTGCTTCTTGGGCTGTGCCTCCTGATCTCAGAATCCATAATTTCTGACCTAGATCGACCCTCTTGGAATTATTTAGATTTGTGTCCATATCTTTTTTATCTTTACAATAAAGTTATCATCCACATCACAATACATAAATAGGTTAAAATATTCTTATAAGTTAAAAAATAGATAAATAAATTAATTTTAAATAAATATATACACAGATAAAATATTGTTAATAAGTTAATATCAAATAAATAGATTAAATATATACATAATTTAAATGTCAGTAATTAAAATTAAAATAGGAGATCTTTAAAAAAAAAACTTTTTTAAATATGTACATAGATAAAATAATTTTAGTTAGTTAAAATAAATAAATAGATTGAAAATATATATACAAATAAAATTAGGTCAATAAGTTAAAATTATTTAAATAGTTTAATATTGTTTAAAAAATATATGCATAAGCTAAATAATGTCGATTAGTTATAATTAAATAGAAATATTAAAATATTTATACATATATATATATATATATATATATATATATATATATATATATATATATATATATATATAGATTTAAACATAATTTCAAGAAGTTAAAATTAAATAAATTGATTAAAGTTTATGCATAAATTAAATGTCAGTAAGTAGAATTAAATAAAAGAATTTTGAAAAAATGTTAAAAAATATATACATTGATAAAATAGTTTTAGTAATTTAAAATTAAAATAAAATAAATAGATTAAAAATATATATACAAATGAAATAATGTAAATGTGTTAAAATTAATTAAATAGAATAAAACTGTTTAAAAATATATGCATAGGTTAAATAATGTCATTAGTTAAAATTTAATAGGTAGATTAATAATATTTCAATATACATACATATATATAAATATGGATTAAAAAAAAAAATGTCAAGAAGTTAAAATTACAATTAAACATAATAAATTAAATCAAATTAAATATAACAAATAATTGCATATATGTGTGCGTCAACATACGCTTCAAGCAAATAAGCCATAAAGGAAGATGCATTCCTCATCAGAAAAAAAAAAAAAAAATTCCATACCGAATTACTAGCGTATATACATACATGCGGAATATCGTTATTACAATATTATTTTCCCCAATAAAAAGAAGGCAGGCCAGTGCGATGACAGACAGCAGGTTGAAGTCGTCAGATTGGTGACAGCTGACAATGCCCCTGGCAGCCAGCCGGCGGAGCACGGTGGTGGGAGGTGCAGGTATATTCCTTACGGTATATAAGTAATATACCAAGCTGGTGTTATGAGCAGCTTCCTTTACCATCGATTAATTCCGAAGACACTCGATAGATTTTCTTTGAATTTCGTACCACGCTCACTATCCCTTCCAACGACATTCGGGACAATTTTGGACTCGAATGGATGAGAAAAAACACATCAGAGGAGAGTACATCATAGACCCGATGTTGCTCCGTCATAGGCTCAGGTCTAATACACGGTGGGATATACAGGATATGGAGAGGTATATCGAGAAAGTTATAGCTCATAGCTCTCCTTCTGTTTAGAGGAGCATTTGCAAAAGATTTTTTAAGGAATCTTATATTAGTTATAGCTCGTTATTGCAAATACTCTAAACAGAAGGAGAGCTATGAGCTATAACTTTCTCGATATACCTCTCTATATCCTGCTTCAAAGTGAAGATAGTCCCGATGTGCACCTTCAGCAATCGAAAATAAAGTGGTTTTTGCCATAATAAACCTACATCGTCCATTTAATATCATCCAAACTGCAATTGACCCCCTTTTAGCAGCATCTTGAAATATTCTGTTCATCTGTATACTATACGTTCATTTAGCTATATAATGGATACTGGTCCTTTTTATCTTTTCCGAGGTTTTGGCACTTCCTTTCTCGTTCGCTTAATGTATTTTCGCAATTTTCTGGTTCAATTTCGCGTTCTTCCTCATTTTGAGAACAAATCCAAACAATCAGTTCTGATTTATAGAAGAACTTATAGCGTCACCCTTTCTATATTTCTTTGTGCACAGAGAATAATTCATTCAACATTAAAATTTCCTATTTATTTATGATATAGTACAACTTCCGCACAAAATAAAGAAAATAAAAATTAATTTTTTAATCAGTGATATATGAGTTTTACTACACAACCCGGTAGCTATTCATTATATATATAGTTCAGATTAGGTATATATTATTTTACTTTATAAAACAGGTATTAATAAGACTCACTTCCTTGGAAGTATATAAAAATTTTAATTACCTTTAAGAATCAGTAAATATACAAACCACAGTGTTAAATTGCAAACGTTAAATAAAAAAACATCAAGATATTTAGCAAAGTATGTTTTATATTATAATTATATCATTTTTACAATTGAGGTCTTCTTAAACGACCTACGTATAGAATAAAGGAGGTTAAATTAAAAAAAATAATAATAATTTTTTTTTTAAAATGTTATTTTTTTTTATAATTAAATTATTGCATTAATATTTGTTCGTTAATAAAACCAATATAATGTACCAAAAATGTTATTATATCACTATAACTAAGCCATTTATGAGTACTAAATGGTGTGGTAGAGGCCTGTAGGCACCCACGCCAGTAACGCTTTTCTGCAGCATAAGTGCATTTTATGTAACTGCCTAAAATGCTTTTAAAAATAATCAGCGTTTTAGAAAGAGAAATATATTCTCCAGATGTTTTATTTCAGCCCGTTTTACGTTATTGTAGGCCATTTAATTACAAACAACGCTTGATTTGTAACTTGAAATTTTTTTTGTTAAAAAAATTGACTTTACTGGTGTTTTTCATAGCCTAAACCAATTATTTTTTAATATTTCCTCATGTTTTATTATTCTATGACTATTCAGCTTTAATAAAAGACCAAGTATGATGAAATTAAGCCAAATGCTTATTCTCAGTGACCAAAAAACTAACTAAATACAAAGTCGTCAATCCGCCATCTTTGGATGCCATTTTGGGGCAGTGCGTTCACTTTTTTTTGTTGGAACATTGGCCTTTTTTTAATAAATAATTATAAGGAACACAACCATATGCAATTTATAAGGATGTGGGGGGGGGAGGGTGCACGGTAAGGGGGTCTCTCCCACAGACTATAACTATCAAACGCCTGTTCAACGTCGAGAAAGACTACCGTGCAGTACATTCCGCGTTCCAATGCAGAGGAGACTACATCCACCACACAATGGCATTGCTGAATAGTGGAGTGGGATGTGCGGAATCCAAATTGGTGATCTGAGATAATGTGTTGAGAGTCTAGAATGGGATATAGGCGTTTTAAGATGAGTTTTTCCAGGATTTTTCCCATAATTGGTAAAAGAGAGATAGGACGGTAAGAGGATGGGTGTTCTGGCGGCTTTATGGGTTTAGGTATCATTTTGACAATGGATAGTTTCCAAGGGTCAGGAAAATATGTGGTTCGGAGTACAGCATTATATACACTGACAGGCAAAAAATTCCACCCACTTGATTCTGTCATGTTTCCATCTAAAAATATTTCTGTAAAGTTGTATTTGTATATAATACATGGTATTTGTAGATAATACTTACTATTTATGGAATTTTATAATCTTTTTTACCTCTAATAATAAAAATGTGATTGGGTAAGAAAGATTAGAAAAAAAAAAGTTGAAAAACGAACCATTATTATTCTAAAAGAAATTAATTTCATTATCGTTTAGTCGAGTGTGTTTCCTCCTCTTGCCTTCACTACTTCTTGAAGACGCCTCGGCATACTTTCCACCAGTCGGGAAATGTCCCTTTGCTGGAGGATAGCCCATTCCTCCCGAAAAGCTCTTTCAAGGTCCTGCAGTGTATCAGGAAGTGTTGCACGCGCTCTTATTCGTCTTCCAAGGTTATCCAATAAATGCTCAATGGGGTTCAAATCTGGAAAACGTGCTGGTCAGGCTAAAACCTCAATATTGTTCTGTTGAAGGAACGTCTGCACTATGCGGGCGACATGTGCGCATGCATTATCGTGCATTAGAATAGAACGATCGCCGATTTCGTTGAGGATAGGCAACACATGATGTTCCAAAATCTCATCTACATAGCGAATGGCCGTCAAAGACCCTCCAAGAACAACAACCAGTTCTGTGCGGCACTCCATTGAAATCCCAGCCCACGACATTAAGGAACCACGTTGGAAAGGTTGGCTCTGGGAAAAATTACAGGCTGCGTATCTTTCGTTTCTTCTTCTCCACACCCTCTCACGCCCATCTGGAGACCGAAGAGCGAATCTTGACTCATCTGTAAAAGGTACAGCACTCCATTCGTCCATAGTCCAATGGCTGTGTTCTCGAGCAAAAGCCAGCCGTGTTACTCTGTGAGTTCTGGTCAACTCTGGTCCTCTTACTGGACGAAAAGCCATTAATCCATACTCATTTAATCTTCTCCGAGCGGTACGTTCAGAAATTTGCACACCTCGAACTTCTTTGAGCTGATGAATCGCTTGATGATCGCTGATGAACGCGTGCCGGTTTCGTAAAATTCTCAAAGTCAAAAACCGGTCATCCCGTGGTTCTGTTACCCTAGGCCGTCCAGAACCGGGCCTTCTATTGTAAGAACCAGTTTCCCCAAAATGCCTGACGGCGTTTCGTAAAGTTTCATATGAAACTCCGATGGCATTAGCTGCATATCTAATGGAACGTCCATCATCAATAAGTGTCAAACCACGCGCAACATCCTCAGCACTAAGAGGCAATTTTAAACTTAATATTGAAAAAATTAAAAGCCGGAGACGACTTGGAGGTGACAAATATGTCCAGGATATCGGCGTTTGTGGGGTGCCAGGTTTGTGGATTTTAGGAAGTGCATAAAAACGGGGAGCAACTGAATTGTAGGTGATAAGGTTTCTGTAAGTAGGATAGTTTATGAGTTTAGAATTTAAAAGAATTTTTAGGTGTAGGTTAAATTTGGTTTTTAATGATGAGGTGGGATCACGGGATGTAGGAGAGTAAGTGGAACGGTCTGATAGGAGTAAAGTCATTTTGTCAGTATATTCTGTATAGTCCATATTTACAGTTTTGTTTCCGTTATCAGCTCTGGTTATGATTATATTATCATGGGATTTTAAGAAGGATCGGGTAAAAGAGAGGTCTTTGAAAAATTCAGGAGAAAAGGAAGAAAAGGAGAACGGTGGGTGTAAGAGATAGTTGGAAATAATGTTACAGATGGAAACGCGTGACAACTCCTTATTTTAGTTTGAAGAGGTGAAAAAATCGTTTGCATAAATATATTCGAAGTCAGTGATAAGTTGTGGGATGATTTTGGCAGAGGTGTTGGGTGTGGAAAAATTAGGTCCTAAACTTAAAATATTAATAATTTTGGAGGGGATGTCTGTGGAAGAGATATTGTCTACCCATTCTCCTTTCCCTGCAGGATAAACTTAATTTTTAACAGTGACTTGGTACAAATTTTTGAACTTATAAATTAGTATAAGTTTCTTCTGTGCTTTAGTGGAATTACAGATATTGGAAATGCAAACGGAGAGATTATTGACGTCTTCTTGATTGATGTTATGATCTAAAAATTGGTTGAGAACTGAAATTTGTTTATGAAGAAAATTAATATTTTGAATAGTTTTTAAGTTAATCAAAGATTTTTTAAAGTTAAAAGCGGAAATTAATAATTTTGAGTTAAACGGAGGTGATATTGAAATGTGGTTAAAAGAGTTTTCTATGAATTTAGGAAAGATGGAATTAGAGCAGCATTTGATAAGAAATATCCGCTGTTCGGTACTATTTGCAAGACGTTGAGGGAGGTGACACAGGTTGTTGATGCGCGATTTGTGGTGAGGGTGGGTAGACTTTAATAAGGAAAAGGATATATGGGGTTGGGTGGAGGGTTGTACAATAAGTGCTTGAAGAGCTGTAGATGAAGAAGAGTTGGCGTGAGCAATGATCGCCGGAGATGAAGTGTTGGAACGAGATGTGGCACTGGCCGGAGTTGAAGAAGGTGAATAGTGACCAGGTGGGCGTGGCAAAAAGGTTGCTGCTGGTAACTGCGGAGGTCTAGAGTGATTTTGATGTCTAGTTCGGCGATGAGTAGAAAAACGGTTGTTATCTGGTTGTTGGCCTCGTGTAGATAGAATAGAATAGAATAGAAAAATAACTTTATCCTGGGACACAGTCCCTTGAGAATAACAAAATAGAACAAAATTAAAATATTACATCTGGCCAAAATAAAATAAATCAAAAAAAAAGAAATAATGTGAAAAAAATATAAGGTAAAAATTCTATATACAAAACAAACTAAACTATATACAAAACCATTAATACTATGACAAGAAACTTAAAGCTATTTGCTCTTATAGACCAGTATACACTTTTCCGAAAAAAATAAAGAATTAAAAAATAAAAATGTATCAAATTCTCTATTGAAATCCGCTCGAATGGTTAGCAAGTATCTGACTGTTTATGTGATAGGAATTGGAATAGGAGGGATTTGAATGTGGATATGGAGGGGAAATGTCGAATTTTGATAGGGAGGGAATTCCAGAAATTGACAGAGCGAACAATAAAGGAATTTTGGAATGAGGCAGATCTGTGAGAAGGCATGTAAAGGTCAGAAGGTCGAGATCTTGTGGACAGAGAATGGACTGAGGATTTGAACTGGAGAAGATTGTAGGCGTAAGAAGGACGATGGTTGTTGATGATTTGGTAGAGGAACGTACCTAGAAAGTATTGTCTTCGGAAGGAGGGGAAGAGCCACCTTAACTCAGTGTAGTGGTGGGAGACATGGGAGTACCTCGGGGCACCAATAACAAATCTTACGCAGCTATTCATTAATCTTTTCAGTCTATCACGGAGCTCCACCGAGAGATCATCATACACCACACAGCTGTAGTCAAAGTGGGGGAAGATGAGAGAGGAAATTAGGAGTCTACGGATATGTTGAGGTAGGAGATGGCGGAAGCGATGAAATAGTTTAAGGGTAGAAATTGTCCGACGGGAAATGTGAGAAATATGGTAGGTCCAGGAGAGGGTTTGATCTATGAAAAATCCTAAATTTTTAACAGAGGAGTAGAAGGAAATTGGCTGGTCATTAAGGTGTAATATGGGAAAATCAGTATGGGATCTAATGAGGGGCTTGGAACCAATGACAATGGCCTGAGTTTTGGCAGCATTTAACTTTAATCCATTTACATTTGCCCAGGCAGATAGATTCATAATTGTGGATAAATGATTGACTGTCATGAATAATGAAGAATAGTTGGGGTGATCAGTCAAATAAGAAGACAAAAAAATGATAATATTTATTTTGACATTTGCCGACATGTCGACCTGAAGTTCAGGCCTTCATCAGGGCTAAGAAAAGAACCAGATAACAAGGTATGAGAAGCATAAGTAGTGTAGGTAGAAAAAATTAAAGTAAAATGCAGTTGTTAGAATAATGGCAATAATAAGAACTAAGAGATAAATAATAATAACCGGTACAAAGTGTGGAATGATGAAGTAAACAGAATCAAAAAAGATGACATAAGTATTAAAATGGGAATCTTAGAATGAAATGTAAAACAGAAAAATATGACGTTATGTAAGAAATGGAAATATATAGTAAAATTAAGATATTGCGAATAGAATAGTTGGATAGAAAATTGAGATGTTGTAAAGTCTATCAAGATGTACAGACAACGTATAATATAATAAAGAGTTAAAACAGAGAACAGGAACGAAAGGAAGGAGGAAAGAAATTGAGAAGGCTGAAATAAGAAAGAGAAAAAGAAAAAGAAACCTCACTCCAAAGGTGTAAATCGGAGCAATGAGAATGGAAGTTAGGGAGGGGGGGAGAGAAGAGATATATAGTGGCGTCATCTCCAACGGTTATCTGACGAAGTTTGAACTAAAGCACCGGAAGTGTAAATAAGGACGAGAGATATATTACTCATAAATACTATGGATAATTTTTTTTTTTAACTTCTTTATTGAGTATTATAACAATCGGTCTGTTGGACATTGGTTATAGTGAGGTAGGATGACATTCACACTATATGTACAAAAAAATAAAATAAATAGAACAAAATAATAATCAAAAGTATATACAATAGACAATAAAATAAAATAACCTAAAAAATAAGAAAATTAAAGCTAAGAAAAAAAAACACATGCATACCTATATACAATCAGGGGAGAGAACTCCAGGAGAACCCTGCGCTACTCTCCCAACCGCGTCACTGGTACTAAAGCCAGCGGAGATTGGTCGAGAGCACTTTAGTCACATACACTCATGTTTTGAGTGAAGAATCTGGCCATTGCCAGAACTCCAATTTATACAATCTACAAAAGGTCGCGAGGCCACTGCCGTTTCAACCTTCTTGAAGGATTATAGGGATGGGAGGTGCTTGATAGGGATTGTGCAAGAGAATTTGGGTGGTAAGTAAGGTTCTGGTGAAATTTGGAGAATTTTTCTGAGATAAGGTCTAGGACAAATGGGATGTTGAGGTCATGATGTAGGATTTTGTTGGTTACATAGAAAGGAGCATCGACTATTGTTCGAAGGACTCTAGACTGGAAGGATTGGATGCGCTTGATGTTAGAAAATTTTGCTGATCCCCACAGTTCTAGTCCGTAAATCCAAATAGGTTTCAGTATTGTCTTGTAGATCAGTAGCTTGTTTTCAATGGAAAGTTTAGATTTTCTGATTAGTAGTCGGTATAGTTGGCCGTATCGTCGGTCGAGTTCTTGTCTTTTGAGTCTAGTATGCGGGTTCCAAGTTAGTCTTCGGTCTAAATGAAAGCCAAGATACCTGACTGTGTCTGAGTAAGGAAGCTGGATGGAATTAAAGAGTACTGGTGGACAGGAATTGCTTCGGAGTGTAAAGGTAATATGTTGGCATTTAGATTCATTAACTTTAATGCGCCAGTTATTACACCAGTGCTCAATCAAGGTGAGGTGGCTTTGGAGATTTAAGGATGCTATGTTGGGATCAGAGTTGGATGATACGATTGCGATGTCGTCAGCGAATGTTGCAAGAAAAGTATCGGGATGAACAGGGATGTCAGCAGTAAAGAGGATGTAAAGCACGGGACCCAAGACGCTGCCTTGGGGAACACCGGCTTTAACGGAGTGGATATTGGAAAATCCTGTTCCACAGCGAACTCGAAAGGAGCGGTCAGAGAGGTAGGATCGGAGGACTAGGTACAAGGACTGAGGTAAATGGATTTTAGGCTTGGAGAGCAGTCCGTAGTGCCATACCCGGTCAAATGCCTGCAATGTCCAGAAAGGCACCCGAACAGTATTCCTTGATTTCTAGGGCTGAGGAAATATGATCAACAACTCGGAGTACTTGTTGAACAGTAGAATGTTGAGAGCAAAAACCAAACTGATGGGAAGGGATATTTTGGGATTCTATAATGGGTAGGATTCGTTTCAAAAGGATCTTTTCAAAAATTTTTGAAAGGATTGGGAGTAGGCTGATTGGTCTATAGGATGTTGAGCTATTGGGAGGTTTGCCTGGTTTTGGGAAAAGGATAATAGTGGAGTGTTTCCATAACAGAGGGAAGTGGGTTGGTCGTAGGATACAATTGAAGATATATGTAAGAAATATGACTGCTTTGGATGGAAGTTGTCGAAGGATTTGAGGTGTAAGGAGATCATGTCCAGGAGCTTTACGGGGGATTAGTTTTTTTAATTGAAATTTTACTTCGGAATGATGAATAGCTTTTGGGGGCAAGGAAAGTGGGATTGGTGATGAAAGGAGTTCTTCTACTGTTACGGTATGGGCAGGATGGGATTCCGGATGTGAAATAAATGTATTGGATAGGTGAATGGCAAACTCCTCAGCTTTATCTTCGTCAGATGCTGCCCAGGAGCCATCACCTCGTCGGAGGGGATGGGAAATGCGGTGAGGATTTAGGATTTTTGTTGTGGTTTTCCTAAGGGAATTGTCGCGAGAAGAGTTGAAGGATTGTGATCTGAAGGTGGCTAATTCCAGTTTTAATTGTTTGCAGTAGTAATTATAGGAGCAGCGGTCGGTAGGATGTCGGGTACGTTGCCATAATAATCTGGCACGGCGTTTGGTGTGGATTAGGTTAAGGAGGTGTTGGGGTAGAATGGTCTTTATAGGAATTCTGGAGGAGTCTTTTGGGAAGGAGGCAGTCCAGGCGGCTTGTTGGATTGTGGTAGTAAAGGAATTTACGGCACTATCAAGGTCATCGGGAGTTTTGAGGGATATGTCGAGATCAATATTATCGGAGATTATTTGGCGGAAAAGGTCCCAGTTTACTGGGCCCCTAATGAATGACAGTGGAGAAGGTTTGGGAACGGGTTCAAGAAAAACATTAAGGATGAGAGGACTATGGTCAGAGGAAAGTTCATTTAGACGTGTAATGGAACAATTGAGGGGACTTAAGCCGCTGTGGATAAAGAAATCAAGAAGATCAGGATTACGATTGGGATCTGTGGGCCAGTAGGTAGGAGAGTTGGGGGAAAGGAGGTGAAAACGTTGGGAATTGAGTGCAGACAGCAGGGTTCGGCCACGAGAATTCGTGGTTCTGGAACCCCATTGTTGGTGCTTGGCATTTAGGTCTGCACCCAAGATGAAGTGATGTCCTAAGGAGTCGAGGAGAGAACTGAATTGGGCATTGGATATGGATCGGTTAGGAGGGCAATACGCTGATGCAAAAGTAACCGGAAAGGGGAAGGTTTATATCATGATAGCGGTGGACTGTAGGAAATCATGTATAGATAATGGGACTACATGATGGGAGAGGGATTGGTGTACAATTACAGCAGTACCGGCATGTGCTTTTCCGTCAGGGTGGTCAGTACGATATGTCAGGTATTGTGGTATATTGAAGTGCTGTTTAGTGGTTAGTCGAGTTTCAGTAATTAGTGCCACATCAATGTTCTTGTCAAGTAGTAAAGTAGATAGTTCGCCTGTATGATTTCTAACACCATTCGCATTCCAAAGGAGAATGGATATGGGTTTAGGGATGTGAGTCATTTAAGGATTTTTTAAAGGAGGGATGAGGTGAGATACGAGATTCGTGAGGAATGATATGAGTGGAGTAACAAGGGATTTGCAATCGGTGAGGAAAGATGCTAACAAACTTGTGAGATCTGTTGCATTTGAAGGAGGAGGAATATGAGGAATTTGTTGTTGGTGGTTAGGTATATTAGGATGAAGAGGATTTTGAGGTTGGGGTTGAGGTTGTTGTTGTGGCAGTGCTTGACATTTATCGGTTGAAGTCTTACCTCTAAGTAGTTGGGAGAATGATACATCATTGTTTACAATTCTGGAAGGCTCTCTCTCTCTCTCTTCATGTTCTTAGTGCTTCATCTAGAATCCGGTTTTTCTGGTGTCTGGTTTTGAGATTCTTGTAAATTTGGCAGCCTTTATAGTTGGCCGGGTGTCCCTCCAAGCATAGGGCACATACTGCTGGATCTTGTATAGGTTTGGTGCACTCTACAGATTTGTGCTGTTCACCGCACTTCACGCAACGCGGCAGATGGTGGCAATATGTCTTCGTGTGGAAATAGGTCTGACAATTATGGCACTGCACGATGTCTCTCTTGGGGTATGGCTTCTCAACTTTCACCATTGTGTAATATATTCTTGTGATATCATATATTTTTTCGATACCTGGTGATGGCGCCAAGTCCACGAAAAACAATGGTAGTGGGATCCTATTTCGTAATCCTGGCTGCTCCCTGTCCTCCTTCAAAACGTTTGTTACCTGGCGTACATTGAAACCAAGCGTCGTTAGTTCTTCTTTAATAACTTCAGTGGGGGTTGAGGAGTGTAAATTTCTTATCACTACTCTTAAAGCTCTTTCCTGCCTCAGCTGGTAAGTGTGAAAATTCGCATTTGTTTCTGATAAATACTTCACTATTTTTCGGTAGGCTTCTGCAGAATCAGGTGTTATTTTGGTGCCATTGGTCCTGTTAAGACATGAATAACTGCCAGAGCAGATTTTATTTAGTTGGGTGCAGAACATCTGGAAATTTTTTATATTTTTCACAAATATCGGAAGAGGCTTTGGTTCTCTGGGTATTGCTGCAGACTCCATTACTTCTCGGTCATTTTGAAGCACTTGGTAGGGGTTTTGAGTAAAGAAAGGCGATTCTTCAATCGTTTCTTGTACAAACGTATTATGGATAATTAAACGAAAGTTTAATAGAAAGAGGCAATAAAATAGTCTAATATAAAATAAATTTATAATAAATAAATTATAATAAGGAGAGAATCACTTTATTATCATAAAGATAATAATAAATAAAAATAATAATAATAAATAATAATAATAAGCTTAGCGAACCCGAAGGTTCGATGCCGACACCACCAATCGCTTCTTACACACCTCCCTCCACCGTTCGCCGTCCCTTCAGATCCCTTCAGATCGGCTTTAATGCAATCTTCCCACCTTCGCTTCGGTCTACCCTTCGGACGCTTACCATTCGGCACAGCAAATATTAACCTTTTAAGAATTCTCTCGTTACTAAGCCCAACAACTTCACAAGCCCATTTGATTCGCCGCGATGAAATTACCTCAATTATATTACCCGGATACAGTTGTAACTTGTTCTAAAGGGACACTAGTCAGGACTATGGGGGTCAGCAAAATGTTTTAACATCAAACGCTTCATTGGCCGGGGGTACTAAATGTCTAAGGCCGACACTGCCGTCCTTATACTCTTCATCACATTATTTTTATTTTTATATTTAGAACTTGGGAGATATTACAATCTATCTCAAAGGACATTATCATCACATTAATTTATTTATTATTTACTATTATCATAATTATTATTTTTATTAATATTGTTGGTAAATATCGGTATGTTGTTTATTAGTATTGGTTGTAAATATTAACTGTAATGATTATTGATAACTTTAAAGAACAGAAAGTTGAAACAAACTTTATATTTGTTATCATTGATTTAATTTAAACGAAATAAGTCAGATATTTGATAAGCACAATAAACACATGTAGGACAATAACGTTAAGATCAACACAATGATAAGCCTCAGAGAAAATGGTCCCCATTAGGAAATACTTTTGATTGGGATGCGATAGACATTTGCTACTTTTTATTTACTGATTTTAGGATAAACTAACTAATTCCACAAACTAAACTATAGCTGATCGACTGTCTAGTTACATATCAAATCCTCGTAAAGTATAAAGACACTTTTATGTTATTTTATTTTCAGTTAAGCAAATGCGTTTATTATTCTAGCTACAAAAAAAAAATACCTTTATAGTTTACGCTGATTTGATATTCAGTACATATTATTATATATATATATATATATATATATATATATATATATATATATATATATATATATATATATATATTATATGTATATTTATAATGGATATATTATTTAGTTTATATAATACTTCATAAGATAAACTCTCAGAATGTCATAAGCCTCTATAAAAATTGCATATTCACTGTTTCTGCCATTACATGTTTAATATTTGTATTCACAACCATAGTAGATATATGGAGTTGGAAACTTAACTCAATATATTTAATACTATTATTTGTATGGGGTGAGTATGAGATGATTAATAAATTTACTTATTAATAAATACTAAAAATATTTTAATTATGAATGTGTGTATATATATATATATATATATATATATATATATATATATATATATATATATATATATATATATATATAATAAGGTGTAATGAGAAAACTAACGGTTACCTGCCAGTGTGGTATAGGTGCCGTCTTGAGTCTCACCCCACAGCCCACAAACTAACTAAAATAACCGCCTTTTTGGCAGACTCTCTCTTCACACTATAAATAGATGTTTACATACTCAAAAAGAATAATCGAAAAATCCGGGCGGCTCGGTCTTTTTTTTTACTGGTCCATTCTGTAAATACGATACCATTTATGGTCCTAAAGGATGGCTTAGAGCAAATTGCCGGAATTATATCGTTAATTGGTCTTACAATTTCAAGAATTTTGTATTTAGCTTAGGTAAAAAGAAAATTCTGTCTATTATTTGATTGTTTAAACCATAATACTGCCAATATCACGTGTCAATATTACCTCATGATATCTATTTCGAAATTTATTATAATTTAATACTGATATAAAATATTTAATTTTATAGGGGCGCAACGGAAGAAGAAGCGGCAAAATTACCTCAATTGCTCCACCTGCCAAAAATTCTTGCCCAAGTCCTTTTTTACAGACAAAATAAAAAATTCTATAAATATCAACATGTTGGGCATTATCGAATAATTTTTTATACGCATAATTGATTCAACTATAAGCTAAAATTATTTCGGAAAATAACAATGCTACGATTGCAAAATCGAACCCTTTTTTTTTTATATGATATAAATCATGGGGAGGAGTACACATTTCGACAAACTTTCGAAATACCTTGTGAGAATATCAAATTTCAAAACCTGCGTTTTAATCCATGATTTGACTTAATCAAAAAACTAACCAGTCTGAACGCTTTATAAAGCGATCTGTTAGAAAACAGATTTTTTAATTTCTTAACTGGAGTCCACGAGTCAATTAAAAAAAAAAATGTGGTGGGCATCCTCACTCAATTCAAAATACATAATGTGGATGACTCAGTGCCCGGCAAAATGGCGTAAAGCAGAAGTTATCTCGAACTTAAAGGAATACTTGGGAAATAAATAGAAAAAATATTTTTATTTTATTTCGAAGTTATTAAAATACAAAAAAATGTATTAGAGGATGATCGTCAACCAGGAAGTATTTTGTAATTAAAATACAAAATACTTTTGGCATTTAGTATTTAAGATATAAATTACTTTTGGTACTTAGTATTTAAAATACATATTACTTTTGGTATTTAGAATACATTTTCTTAAAACAATTTAAATAATTTGTAATTAAAATACACTGTATTTTAAAAACACAAAATACTTATTATTTAAAATTCTATAATTTAAAGTAATAATTAAAATACTTTTGCCCAGATCTGGTTCAAAAGTTTTAAACAGGATCTAACTAAAGGTTCAGTTCTCAGCCCAATACTTTTCAATCGACAGATACACCGTTTAGCTCAATACAATACAGCAGTATTAAGGTGTTAAGGTAAGGTGTTAACTTTATAAAAACAAATTTATTTTTGTCTTAAGATTTTAACAAGATTCTGTTTTGAAAGAAAGAAAGTAAAGTTTATTTTGGGACATTAGGTCCACTCAGAATAACTTCAATGAACAAAGAAATGACAATTGTTTGGTCATTGTGAATAATTAAATAACAATTAAAAATAAATTAATTTACAAAGTTGTCTAAGCTTAATATTAAAAGAAAAAAATATGTAGTTTTTTTATAATATTAAAAATAAAGACACTGTAGTAAACATGTGATCTTGAAGTATACACATAACTTCAAAGATGATTACATACGGGTGAGTTCACGTATTTGTACAAATAGGCAATATGACACATACATAGATATCTGCAAGATATCTGTATAGTGTAACTGACATCTCTAAAGTACAAAATAACGTTATTATATTCGGAAGATTGACTACTGAAGACATGAAAAAATAAATTATGTTTAAACGAGGTCAAGGATGCGGATTTCCGTATGGAGGTTGGTAAATAATTCCAAAACGAGCACGAATGTCGAAGGATTTTTTATATGAAACAGTTCTATGAGAAGGAATAAACAAATTTGAAGATTGGAATCTCGCGTCGAACGAATGAACAGAGGAACAAGGAGTAAAGACATCAAGAAGATAAGAAGGTTTTTTGGTTGTAAAGTTTCGAAAAAGGAATACACCTAGGAAATATTGCCGTCGGAAAACTGGATAGAGCCACTTCAACTCGGCATAACAACTGGAGACTGGGGAGCGCCTGGGGACTCCAAGCATAAATCTAATGAAACAATTCATTAGCCTCTTTAATCTGATCTCAAGCCCACCAGACAGTCCACCGTTTTTGTTTATATTTTTTATGGGACAAACTAATAATATACTATTAATATCTCGTAATATCGAAATAGAAACAATTGAAGACATGCCGGTCACTTATCAAATGAATAAAGAAAACCGTGTACATTTAATGGACTTTGATGAGAACCCATATGATGTTGATTTTTTTGTAAATGAAGTAAAGGCGGTGTCACACGATGGCCTAAACGTTTGCGCGAATGTTCACAGCAACGTTCATAGCAAAACCTCGTATGGCTTCGCAAATGCGATGTGAATTGTTCGTGCAATGTGAGACGAATGTTTTTTAAATATTTAGACCTTACCGATTTCAACGAAAATTAAAAATTTATTGTGATTGAACTAAAAATTATTATTATCAGTAAATATGTACTTGTTTTGTCAGTGCTGTAACATTTAATTAATAATTATTATAAATACTTTATTATAAGAATTTCAAATCTATAATTATTTTTTTCTGCAAGAGTGAACAAAACCCAAACATGCCTTCTTAAGCTCGTCAACACTACCAGTTCAGATTTTAATACTCCCACTGATAGTAAAGCTCATGACCAAGGTCTAGATTTATATGCAGTAAAGACCCACGGAGTAGGGAGGTGGCGGCCCTATCGCCCGGTCAAAGCACCGCAAATAGCCACTGGTCCTCCAGATGGGGGGAACAGTACACTGACACTCATACATTACACAGATTACATCACACACTCACCCCTTCCCCCCATATTATACACTAAGTTCAATAACAGTACTCAGCTTAGGGTCACCTCCCCTAGGTAGCCAGGGACGGGGGAGTGCGTCAGAACTCTCCGAGAAGGCAGTCCCTCCACCTGATTCGGGGGTAGAGGATGAATTGATATCCCCCTCCCCTTAAAATAATACCCTTATCCCGAAACCTAAAAGAGGAACCGCTGGATTGATAAATGGTAAAAGGCATAGGAACCGTCATAAGGACATAATAATTGGATAGTGGAATAGACCCGGGGGACATCAAGCCCTTCTTAAGCAGATTGACAGTTTAATATTGACCTCACTGCGATCCAGGAAATTCGTTGAACTGGAACAGGAATTCTGGATAAAAGATATTACACAGTTTATTACAGCTGTCATAGTAAAACGCTGTCATTGTTGGAAAAGGAAGAATGAGAGAACGAGTCATAGATTATGCTGCCGTAAGTCCAAGGCTCTGCACACTAAGGCTCAAAGGACTCTTCTATAAGAGAAGCCTGATTAATTGCCACGCTCCTACAGAAGAATCACCCTAGGAGAAAAAAGAAGATTTCTACAATGCATTGGAGAGAGAGCTCGACAGGTACCCTCAAAGATGTGTAAAAATTCTGCTAGGAGACATTAATTGCAAGGTTGGCTGGGAAGAAATATATCTCCCTACGATTGGAAAATGGAGCCTCAATGAATAAAGCAACGAGAATAGAAACAGAATAGTCAAATTTCCCTTCTCAAGAGATTTGATTATTGGGAGTACCTTATTTTCTGGTAAAAGGATTAACAAAAACACTTGAAGTCTCCAGATGGTAAGTCCTACGACGTCTAGACCAATACTGGATAGCAGTTAATCCAGCGAAATGCATTTTTGGAGTGTCCAGAGCCAGACTTCCTTGGATACCATCTCACTACAACCGGCAATACACCTCTGGATCACAAAGTCAAAACCATCCAGGAGGAATACCCTCCTCCTAAGAATCTACACCAACTCAGACGATTTATGGGAATTAAATGTCTGAAGTCCTTGACAGCTTCATAGATGGCCAATAGTTCTCTTTATTAGAAAGGTACTCCCAATAATCAAGTTTCTTTCTTCTCCGCTAAGTTTCTTTTCCAAGTCATTCAATAAAGCACATAAGAAAAACTCTTTTTTTGACAGAGAACTATTGGCCATCTATGAAGCCATCAAGCACTTCAGAAATTTAATTAAAGGCATGAAATTCAAAATAATTACGGAACATCGTCCATTGTCTCACCCATTTAACCAAAAGCCTGAGACAGTAACTCCTATTCGTACTCGTTGCCTTTCTAATATTAGCCAGTTTACCACCGATATCATATATAAACCAGAGAAACATAATGTTGTGGCCGGCACCCTGTCTAGAATCGAAGAAATACAGACTCCTGATGATTTCGTCGCACTATCTCTGGCACAGAAGAAAGATGAAGAAATAAACAGAATTAAAAATCAGGACAACCAGTTATTTAAACAAGCTGGAATTCCTGGATCGTAGATAAGAACTGGGGGAACTGGCATACAGATTTGCGCAGCCAATCAGAAGCCAGTATTTCAGTGACGTCATCATGGCGGGAATTTTGAATTTAAATTTATGACGGCACGCTGCCTTTTATGACCTCATCCCTATCTTAACCACCACGTGGCCAGTCACGTCATCACCAAGCCACGCCCATTTTTACTCCTACCTTTCTTTAACCACCAGGAAGTGGTCAAATTTAGTCACGTGATGAGTCACGTGACCCTTAAGCCACGCTCCTTTTCAATCATGTGACCTCCTCATTTTCCCCCCATTCCTCTCTAAGAGACTGCATGCGCCCGGCAGGCATCTTCTTTTCATGTACTTACGAGGTTTGCATATCCTAATACGTCATGCCTCTTTTCGATCCTATGACCCTCACATTTTCCCCCCACTCCTCTTTAAGAAAGTAAGCCCGGCCGCCATTTTGTTTTACTGTAACCTTCCTAATGTTTATTTTCGATAAAACGTTCCTAATGTTTATTTTCGATATAACGTTACTAATGTTTATCTTTTATATAACCTAATTAATGTTTACCTTTTCAGAGTCACGCGATCGGCCAAGTGATCTGCGAAGACGGGGTTACTTTGTCCTCCATTTTTTGTTTTTCCGGTAACATTTCTAATGTTTATCTTTTATATAACCTTCTTAATGTTTACCTGATCAGTCACCTTACCTGCTATTTGAGTGACGGGGGGGGGGCTTTTTCCGCCATTTTGTTTTTCTATAACTTCCCTAATGTTTACCTTCTCCATAATGTCCAAAAGGTTTCGAGATCCTTTCGCTTTCGAGCTAAAACCAACTGTTTTCGAGATATTCGACATTTTATGTTTTATTTTTTATTATTATTTGGAAAAAATATATTTCTTTTAGTAATATTCTAAAAGTCCTCTGGAGATTTCGTATTTGAATATTTTAAAGTAATTTTCTTCACATACTTCATCAAAAATACTTCACATAATTCTATTGCTCAGATAGTGAATGGACTTTGACCCCTTTAATCCTTAAAATATAAACAGCATCATAGGTCTTCTAAATCCTTATCTAAGTATAAACGATGGACTTGGATCTTAATCTTCTTTACACGTAAACATGGCTCTGCCCTTTTGAATCCTCAAACTATATGAAAACAGCCGCTTAAGTCTTCTTAATACCTATCTAAGTATAAACAATGGACTTTGATCTTCACAATACCTTTATTTACCTGTAAACAAGCAGTTTGATCAAGTCGCGGACAGGTTCCATCATGTCTAAGTTATATGACTTTGGTCTTTTAATCGTCAATCATTTAGACTGTAGCTTAAAACATAAATTCAGAGTTCAATCTTCAAATCAATAGATTTATAATTTGTTTGCACTCATCTTAGTTTCCTAAATATTATTTATTTAGCCCTCCCTCCGCGTCAAGGTGAGAGTGCATAGGGAAGGTTTGCTGATATTATGTTGTTGTTAATATTTTCCAACAAGCATTATTTTGGTTTACGGGTGTTCATAGCTTCGCCATTGACCAAAACACTCATTCCATACATCCATACTTTGGTTTACAGATGAATTAATACCATACCAGTGACCAAAACATACAGGTTTATGGGTAAATTAACACCTCGCCAGTGACCAACAAACTCAACCATTGGTTTACGGATAAACTAATACCTCGTCAATGACCATGATTTTGAATACAGTATCAACAATAATATATTTAAAAAAAATTATATAAAAAAGTGAAAAATAATCTTCAAAAAAAAAAAAAAAGAAACCTATACAGATTTATATTAACAGAAACTTAAAGATTCTTCAAAAGCATAATAACAAAAAGTGATATAATGCTTGATTAAATAATATTATAATAATTTATCTTCTTTATTTTTAATACTTTTTTTTCATTTCTTTTATTAAATTTAAACTATTTAACTGATTTATTAAATCAGTCTGGCCAGAGACGGCAGTGAGTAAACATCTACGGAGCGCTTTCTTTTAATTTCATATATTGAGCCCAATTTTGTTTTTTCTGAACAGTGTTATATTATCATACGTAATTTTTAATACGTCTTATATTTAGGTATTTTCACGCTGCTCAACGTAAAGAAAATATAGTGAGAGTTCTACGAGCCCGGTGATTGTTAAGCTAATAATCCTGTCAGTATTAGCAGTTGTTTGCTTAGTGGATCACAATATAAACTTCACTTTACATTAACTGTAAGTTATTTTTTATTACTTTAAAATGGTCCAGTGCACGATTTGTAATAACGCTATTGCCCGTGAAGATAAATACAATTTATATTGCGCCAAGTGTAAAGTTATTTATCACTGCAAGTGTTTTAATCTCACAGACAAAGAGATAGAAGCTCTGAGAAGTACAAAAAAAAACATGGATGTGCCTAAATTGCGATCAAGCAAAGAAACAAAATGTATACAATGAACCGCCTGTATCAGAAGTATTAGCAGCAGTTAATAGACTGGTTAATCATGTAAGTGAGGAAATAAAAGATATGAAGACAGCCCTCGATAAATATGGAGACCTCAGCTGTGAACTGAATGAGAGGCTATCGAAATTATAAAAACATCTCGAGGGCCAAGCCAAACATTTTGAGGAGATCATTTCGGAAAATAAAGCCCTCAAAGCTCGAGTCGGCGATTTAGAGGTCAGCCTAAATAAAACAGAACAGGTTCTATTATGTAGATCGCTGAAGATCCGTGGGATACCAGTGCGAGCAGGCGAGACGCCCGCGGCTCTGGTAACCAGTATAGCCGCGGGGCTGGGCATCAAGCTAGGAGTGGAGGATGTGGATGTAGTGTAAGGCCACAGAAGCAAGAAAGATGACCCACGACCGCCGCCAGTAATAGCACATTTCGTCAGGCAGTCAGTGAGGGACGACCTGATAGCGAGAAGAAAAGTGAAGAGGGACTTCTCGACGCGCGATATCGGGTGACAGGAAAACGACTGCCACCGAATTTATCCCGGCGAGGAGATGACACCTACGAACAGGCATCTCTACTGGTTAGCCTTCAGAAGAGAGCTGCCGGGAAGATAAGATACGTATGGTTCGCTTCTGGCAATGTGCGATGCCGAAAAGACGACGGCCATCAAGTAATCTTGATTAATCAGGCATCGGATCTTGACGTTTTCGCCTGACTGTACAGGTCTCATCACTTCTTCTCTTTCTTCATAGTATTTTTTATCTTAATTGGTGCCCAAATAATTTTGAAGATTTTGGTTAAACTGTCTCATATCCCTTGTTTGCTAATTTGTTTATTTTCTTTCTCTTGTTACTCACTTATTTTTTCAATAGTCACTTAAATGTTGCTTATTAGTACTTATCTTAATTTTTTTTTCAGAATATGATATATGCCTCATTCCCTCTATGCTAATTTCTGACTGTTTCCCATCAAATCCTCCCCATGTCTATCATCCTAACTACCTGTCATGTTAACTCGCAATCCCTTCCCGCCCATTATGATGAATTCCTGCAGTACTTTTCTCAAAACTTATTTCACATCATCGCAATTTCAGAAACCTGGCTCAAACCCTATATTCCGTCCTCATCTGTCTCCTTACCTAATTACTCCCTCATCCGCCACGACCAGGCCAGCCGGACTGGTGGTGGGGTAGCCATATTTGTCCATGATAGCCTGAAGTCCCGAATCCTTGATTACTCCCCACCCTCCGAACATCCACAAGTGGAGTACCTTCTAGTAGAAATTACCTGTAATGATTCCTCTCTCCTTTACACAGTGATTTACCGTCCTCCCCTTGTTCCATTTGATCCGTCCTTAGAATCAACCCTTCTCAACTTTGTTCCCCTCTATCCTAGAATAATCATCGCCGGTGACC
Organism: Nezara viridula; assembly: GCA_928085145.1. NCBI lineage: Eukaryota > Metazoa > Arthropoda > Insecta > Hemiptera > Pentatomidae > Nezara > Nezara viridula. Next base: position 198,046,014 of record OV725078.1, on the reverse strand, counting down.
TCAATACCAATTTCCTCTCTAATTCCAAAGACAAAACCTATCTAGAAAACCTATTTTTTTAACCTAATAACCTAAAACCTATTAACCTGCTCCTCCATCGACTCCATGGTTAAGATTCTGACTTCTAATCTCCTCAATATCCTTAACACCCATGCTCCCATAAAAACCTCAACCTTTCGCCGCCGGCCTGCACCTTGGATGTGTCAAGAAATTAAGGATCTGCAGACGAGGCGTGATGATGCCCGTAGACGCTTTAGACGTACCAGGGTTACAGATAATTATCAAGCGTTTAGGGTGCTCAGCAATTTGACACAAACAAGAATTCGGCGAGCTAAAGCTTCCTACTTCCATGAAGCCCTCTCATCTGCTCCAGATCCCAAATCTAAATGGCTAATCCTTCGCTAACTTTCCCTCTGTGAACCGTCCAGATCCCCTTCCTCACTGGTCTTTCCCGTTTCACCTGACGATTTAAATGAACATTTTATTTCTGCCTCCTCTACCTCTTCTTTTCCCGTCTCTTCCAACTTTGCTCCTGAGTCATTATTTAATCATGATGACTTTTATTTCTCCGACATTTCCCCGACTGACTTATTAACCGCAGTAATGAAATCCAACACCAATTCCATAGGACCAGATGGCATTCCTGTCAAATTGATAAAATTATGTCTCCCCGAAATCCTCCCAGTTCTCCTTTTCATCTACGATTTCTCCCTACTATTTAAGAACTCAATATTCCCTACCTCTTCGAAAAAAGCCATTGTACTCCCTTTAAATAAAAAGCCTAATACATCCTCTCCCGATGACTTTCGCCCAATCTCAATTCTTTCCAATCTCTCAAAACCCCTAGAAAGATTGGTGCAATCCCAAGTTTCCAATTTCCTCGAAAAGTCCAACCAACTGGATCCTCTCCAATCTGGTTTCTGTCCCGGCTACTCCACACAATCTGCCTTAATCAAAATCACCAATGACGTTCAGACTGCAACGAATAATAAACAATTAACGGTCCTAATACTTCTTGACTTCTCTAAAGCCTTCGATTCCATCAACCGTCCCATCCTTTTCAACAAACTAAAATCACTTTCCTTCTCCAATAGCTCCATCTCTTGGTTCCAATCTTTTCTCTCACAACGCACCCAAGCAGTCTCCATTCCTAATCAACCACTATTTGCCTACCTGCCTTTATCCTCTGGAGTTGCCCAAGGATCTAGCGTGTCTCCTCTCCTTTTTAGTTCCTATATTAAGGATCTCCATGACTCAATTCTCCATTGTTCCCACCACCTTTATGCAGACGATTCTCAAATATACCTATCCTTTTCTCCCCCTGAGCTATTGGTAGCATTTACTAAGATCCAAGCAGACCTAGATCGAATCCGTGCCTGGGCAAATTTAAACGGATTAAGGTTAAATGCTGCAAAAATTCAGGCTATTGTCATAGGTTCCAAGCCCCTCTTTAGATCCTATACCGACTTTCCCATACTAAACGTTGGTGACCAGCCAATCTCCTTCTACTCCTCTGTAAAAATTTTAGGACTATTTATTGATCAAACCCGCTCCTGGACTCACCATATTTCTCGCATCTCCCGACGGACAGTTTCTACCCTCAAACTATTCCATCGCTTCCGCCATCTCCTACCTCAACATACGCGTAGACTCCTCGTTTCCTCTCTCATCTTCCCCCACTTTGACTACTGCTGTGTGGTGTATGATGGACTCTCGGTGGAGCTCCGCGACAGACTGAAAAGATTATTGAACAGTTGCGTGAGATTTGTAATTAGTGCTCCGAGATACTACCATGTCTCTCACCACTTACACTGAGTTAGAGTGGCTCTTCCCCTCCATTCGAAGACAATATTTCCTAGGTACATTCCTCTATCATATCATCAACAATCATCGTCCCTCCTACGCCTACAACCTTCTCCAATTCAAGTCCTCAGTCCACTCCCTCTCCACAAGATCTCGACCTTCCGACCTTTACATTCCTTCTCACAGATCTGCCTCGTTCCAAAACTCCTTTATTGCTCGTTCTGTTAGTTTCTGGAATCCCCTTCCTATCAAAATTCGACATTCTTCATCCTTATCTACATTCAAAACCCTCCTATTCCAATTCCTTTCCCAAAAACAGTCAGATACCCGCTAACAGTGTATGAAAAACTACATACTATTCATAATAATGAATTTATATATAACTCATAACTGAAATACTTATTAGCAGATTCGACTTGTTTTTTTTTTTTCCTAAAAGTATATATTTATATTTTACAATTGTACAGTTTTAAGTGTCTTGGCAAGGTTCAAGAGTTTTGTATATAGATTTTTTTTTGTTTTTTTATTTTATTTTGTATATAGTATGCAAAACTAAATTTTCTTTACTGATTTAGTTTTACTTTTACTTTTTATGTTTTTTTTTATTTGGCCAGATACAACATTTTAATTTTGTAATTTTTTTGTTATTCTGAAGGGACTTCGTCCCAGAATAAAATTATTTTCTATTCAATTCTATTCTAAACAAAACAAACAAACATTTACATATGTGTCCTTAGCCAGAGGGCTAAAGAGTATACACGATAAAGGATGTACATTTGGGGATTTTCATAACTCACTAGGCAATGACAGCCACCAAATTGGCGCGTTGCTAATGGAGGTTGAAATGTCAATTCTGAGGCAATCACGTTCCTCTAGATTAATTACTGCGCTTTGATTGAAACGGCAAAAAAATGCATTTGCTTTTGTCCTTTTACGCAGACCACAGAGTACTTTTAAAGATTCTCACGAAGGATTGAGCTCATAAGTTCGTATTCCACATCTCCTTCGTACCAATTAATTCTGTGATAACGATATGATAGCAATTGATTCGTCCGATTAGTTTTGCAGTTAAATTTTGTTAGATCTTTGGAGGGTTTGAAAAGCCAGTGGCGTACGCATAAGTAGTTAAAATCTAAAACTGCGATTTCTTTAACGATGAATTCGGAATTTTCGTCAAAGAAACAATGGAGATCTATTATGCGTGACGCCATCTTTTTACAGTTTTTCTCCTTTTTTTTCTCCTTCCTTTCATTCTGTTTTTCCATATTTCTATCTCTACTTATTATATATTGATACATTTGCTCATTTATTCTTTACTTTATTTTATTATACGTAGTCAGTACATTTTGACAGACTTTACAATATTTCAATTTTCTATCGAACTATTCTATTTACAATATCTTAATTTTACTATTTATTTTTATTTCTTGTATAACTTCATATTCCTTTTTTCTATTTTACATTTTATTCTAAGATTACCAATTTAGTACTTATGTCACCATATTTTGATTTTGTTTTTCTTCATTATTCCACATTTTTAACGGTTATTGTTATTCATTTCTTACTTCTTGTTATTGTCATTATTCTACCCACTTCATTTTACTTTAATATTTTTTACCTACATTATTATGTTTCTCATACCTTGTTATCTGGTTCTTTTCTTAGCCCTGATGAAGGCCTGGACTTCAGGTCGAAACGTCGGCAAATATTAAAATAAATATTATCATTTATTTTTGCCTTTTTATTTCTGACTGATCACTCCAACCATCCTTCTCTTCATTATTCACGACAGTCATCAACCCACAATTAATTTCTAATTGATTACTATTAGATGACATTCATTTGTTTTCTTGTAATTGAAATGATCGAATTTAAATACAGTATCACCAATCACTATATGATTGTCTAAAATACATAAATCTTTCATCGTTTCATAACCGAGTAAGAAATCATATTTTTCATTTACTGGAAATACTAAGAGTTCTATTTTAGTATCAATACATAAAGATTCTTTTATATTTAAATCTACCTTATATTGGTCATTGCCTATACTTGTTGGAGTAGAAATCAAGAATGGTTGTTACATCATTTTTAAATTATATTGTTTAATTATTCTTGGATGAACATAATTTTTAGATGTTCCCGTATCTGTAAGCCATATATAGGTGACAGTCGGCATTGATAGGGCTCTCCAATATCACAAGTAGTGGGTAGGGCACTACTTGTGATATTCTGCAAAGAGTAAGGGAGATTCCCACACTCATCTACCTCTCCGGCACTCCTGTTACCCTACTCATTTGCCCATCTACAGCGAATTACTCTTTAGGTAAGTAATTCAGATCCTGTAAGCAAAACGACTGACTACCATCCTAAAGCTAACGGCTGAGTTGAAAGGTGGCAACACACATTAAAATCTAGCCTTACGGCGCATCTCATCAAGTCGAACAGCTGGACAGAACATTCCCTACAGTCCTCCTCGGTTTGCAAGCAACTTTTTTTTCTCTCCTCCCGTTTCTTGCCTCTTAGGCTATACAAGGTTTTACCGAGCCAAGGATGGAGGCAGGTGATTAGTGTCACAGTTAAAAGTCCCCCGGGAACTCGAGGACTTGAGGTCGTATTCTTCGGTTTATCAGGTTGCCGATCTACGCGTATTTGGCACATGCAGTTGCTCGCTCTGCCACCCCACCATTTATTGGCTCCAGTGCTGCAGAGGTCAATCTAGCACAACGTTTTGAACTTTCTAATGAGATGCTAGAGACACACACCCGCATGAATGTTTTAGTAATTTCCTGCAGAAGCTTAATGACCACATGCATATTTTGATTAGTACCTCATCGACTCAGTTCAGGACCTAACTTTCGAAAATGTAGCCATGTTTTTCTTGGGAACAACGCTGTGCATCAATCCTTGACGCAATCTACCACACCATGTTTTAGAGCGACAAAATACGACGGCTCTCACCCTATTTCCTTCTGTTCCTTAAAACGTCTTCGTCGATCGCTTGAAGCCTGTTTACATTCTCGAAGACCCAACTGAACCAAAGCAGCTGCAGAAAATGGATCTCACGTTACCTTCTTAAACGTAAGGGGTGGGTTGGCCGAGATGGCAAACGCGTGTGCAAAACACGCGTTTCCTAGCAACATGATATATTGAAGTTAAAGTGACACAAGTTCAGGTCCTAGTACCGGGGAGGGGGAGCCTTTAACCCGTCCTCTCCCCTGGTCGGGAAAAACCCGTATAGCCTCAAAAGATGAGGGAGGGAGAGGCAAAATAAACCTGCTTATACGAATTCCTCGCAAATCAACCATAGGCATTGACTCAGCTGCAGAACAGCAACCAGCGCGAGTTACCCGTAAAGGATTTACCAGCGAGGATCTGACATTAAGAGACGCTTAAGATTAAGTCACTCCTCCCACTGTTGTTTCATTCCACGGGTGCCCACAAGGCGGTTTCATGGCGCAAGTTGCGCCATCGTAATTTTTGAGAGGGGCATATTTTTACGGAATTTTGAATTTTTGAAGGGAGCTCATTTCGTATGTCCTATATGTCGTGAAGTCCTATAGTAGCCCTCTTGTTTTATTAAAATATAATGGAGACATAGATGTACATTATTTTTTTTTATTTTTTTATTTAAAAAAATCTATTTTGGATTCTTCAATAAAGTTGCACAATGCCCTAATGGTACCTGTATCTAGACCAGTTAGCCCTTGGAAGAAAGTGGTATTGTTTTGGATAAGGGGGTATTTCCTCCGGTATTTGTCATATCTGTTGCATTTTAAAATAATGTGTAATGGGTCCTCGATGGAGTTACATGTCGAACATTTATCATTTTTTTCAACTTTAATTAACGTCAAGCCGCGGTTTGTTCGACCATGGTTAATTCTTAATCTTGTAATTAAGACTTTCTTTTCTGTTTAACTTAACACAAGTGTTAACTTAGAACCATGGGCTTAGGGAGACGCTAGGTTATATAGACATATATTTACTTAAAATTGTCTTGCATAATGGTGTTTTAAGTAACTTAACAACTGGCCCTTATATTATTATTGTTTGAATTGAAAAGTGAATTGTATTAAACAAATCATTTTTATTTATACTTTGTAATAAAAAAACAATGAATAATTTAAAAATTTCACAAAAAATTCTTCATTTGTTGGCAAAATATCTGAATATTGTAGCTGAAAGTAGTTAATTGCTAGAGTGCCCTGATTCCTTGGAAACTATCTTTAATTGAATTTGTGGAAAAACATTAAGCAAAAATGTCATGTTTTCATGTTCATAGACGTCAATTATCCAGTTAAGGAATTTTGACCGTCATTTTATGGCAAAGATTTTCCCTTTTTTTTGTGAATATTTTAATCATTTTGTGCGTGATAGACTGGAAGACTTATTATCTTCATTTAATTTATTTCATGAGAAGAACAGTTTTGTTTGTTATTTTATCAAAATTGGTTTAATTATTTTATTTTATTTTTACTAGTTATATTCAGTAATTTATTTTACCGTATATTTACATCCACCTGCCGAAACTATTTTTTTTCCATAAGTTGCTCAATGTTCATACATGACATCAACAATCGATACAAATGTTCTATGTATGATTTTCTCTTAGCAATCCAAAAGCCCTTAACTGCATCTGTTGTTTAGCCATTCTCTGTTTTACCGTTCGTGGGAGATAGTTTATTTTCTCTGTTAGTATCACTGTTAACTCAATTCCTGCTTTTATTTCCTCTTCGATAATTGTATTATATATGTAGGTAAACAGATTTCTTATTAATTTTTAATAATCATGGACCGTTTGGCTGAATTTAAATATTCTTGTTAGTATGTTGACTAGGGTTGTGAAACCATTCAAAGTTGTTTCTCATAGACTCCTTATGTTAAATGTAGTTAAAATACTGCTGCTGACCTATTTATTCTAATTGTTAAGTTTTGTTCACATTTCACAAACAACGGGAAACACTATTATTTATCTTAACTACCAGAACCATTATTGCCAAACTAAACCTAACTGTTTATTTTATTACTTTTGATACCGACAGGAAATGTAAAATAGCAAAAACAAGAAATAAAAATACTAGCATAGTGGAATAACCATTTATATATTTGTTTAGCCCATAGTTTGAGAAATGTCTAACGGCATCTGACAGTTCTTTATACTGGCCCAATCTATTCTATCATGGTGTTCTGTTGGTTATGTTGTGATAATATAAACACAATGTTTCATTTATAAAAATTCCTGTTATTTATATCAAGGATTTTTCTAAATATTACAGACTATTTTGTTATGTTGGAAATTGTACATACTTGAAGAAGCTCAAAAAATATCTTATAGATTCATGAATGTTGGCTCTTTTCTTTAATTAAGTTCAACTTTAATTGTTAATTTACTGTTGCAAACTGTTTACAAGTGTTTTGTTAACTTGCAGAATTCCTTATCAAGAAAATATTCCAGCTGATTATACTTGTTGTCATCGTTGAGACTCTTGAAGTAATATTTAGTTAATTAAAGTTGGATATATTTTTGCTGTTATGGGTCCAATGAAGAGAAGGAGGTTAGTAATTAAATTATTACGTACACATTATTATTATGTACACATATAAATATTTGTGTATGTGTCTATATATATATATATATATATTCATATATACATATTCATAGATACACTAATAATTCTCAGTAGTAGGCATCTACGAAAATCAAATTTTGTCTGCTTTAGAGAAACTAAGTAAAACATGATAATAAGAAATAGTAATTAGCAGATCAAAATTTTATTTTATTTTTCTTAAAAAAAATTATTTCTATTTTTAAATTTACAATTTAAATATATTTTCGCGAAAAATAATGAGCCATTATTTTGAAGATCATCTTCCCCTCCATGCACACTGGGGTGAGCTAGAGTTGGACGTTAAAAGAAAAAACAAAAGTTAAAATTTGAAAGTTTCACTTTATCAGTGACAAACTAATATCGTTTACTCTTCATGTCCAGCCATTTTTAACTTAATTGACTCATTAATAATGCCCTGATGTGAGATAACAAGAGAAGAAATGAAAACCGTTTTGTTTATATTCAAACCCATCGATATTTGCTGGTAGAATTAGGTACTCCTAGTGAATCCTATGACAGCTGAAACATTGGTTTTTATAAATAAACATAGTTGTTACAATGTTTCAAACAATTTTGGTCCATTTCGCAAATTGCTCAAAAAACTAGATAGATCTTATTGTTAACAAAGGTTTGAACTTCTAAAACCAGTTTTCAAACCTTGTTCCAGCTGGTCACCCTGGAAATAATTGAGGATTTATCACTCTGGGACATTGCATTTAGAGTGACTACCATTAATTTTTTTTACTAGCGTAATTGAGTTAGCATCAATCCAGTTTTAGACCAAATAACATCTAATTGTCTATACTTACATACTAAATGTCTAAAACATATCACGAGTTTAATAGCTAAGTTTTAAAAATAAAAAAAAAATTATTATTACATACATGTTAATTTGTAGTTTAGTAAAATATGTCGTTATGAAATAGGTAATAAATTATGCAATATCTGAACAATGTAATGCTCACAACACAAACTACAAGACATGAATTTTGAACAATCTATTGTTATTTACCACGAATAATTTTACAATATTTATTTTACACGAAAGACTTATACTTGCAATACTCATATTGTACGAAATAATTATTTTGCATGAAACACTTAATATTTATCATACAATACCTGATATAAATAGCAATTGATAAGTTAGAGCAATAATTTCATAAAAGCTTAAAACATTTATTTTAAATAAATCAAAGTGAAAAAAGTATTGTTTATCACATTTTAAAATAATGCTAAAATTTGAATAATTGCAATGTTTTACTTTTGATAGTCAAAGAAAAAAATTGAATACATATATAGGTTGACAGGTTGAAATTTTCTAGTTCCTATAGATCCATTTAGTCAATGATTGATAATAGCTGAGGCATATTTAAAAATCTGTTAATCGATTCCGATTTCATCATATCAAGTTAAGGAACTGATTAAATGTACAATATATATATATATGGGCTGGGTTAAGCAACGCCAAGCGTGGATAGTACTTGGATGGGTGACTGTCCACCAGGGAAAGCCATGCTGCCCGAGATTCCCCCCCCCCTCCAGGTATGTGAGACCCATCAGCCTACTGAAGGCAACTCAATCCGACCGGACGTAGTGACTTAAATCAAGAATCGGGATGTGGGTTACCAGGATGTTAGTAGCCCCGGTATGTTTTTGGGAAAGACATATAGGTCATCGTGCGCCTGCTGACTGAGCAGCCATAATCTATGGATCTAGACAAATTTGTCATTGTCCTTGAACCCGAATGAGTCAGTGGGAAGGATACTGCCTGATTGGCCCCAAAGGGATCGGCGATGGAGCTACGGGTGGCCTCCCACTGCACCATGGAGACCTTGTGTGGTTGGGTGAACCCCTACAGGCTATCTGTGCTCCCGCAAGCAATGCATATCTATAAGGAGACCACATCTCATGGCCAAAGATCTTCATGGTCTGTAGTGCCAATAGAAAAAAAAAAGTATATAATGAAGAGAAGAATAGTTGGGGTGATCAGTCAAATAAGAAGGCAAAAATAAATGATACTATTTATTTTGACATTAGCCGACGTTTCGACCTGAAGTTCAGGCCATCATCAGGGCTAAGAAAAGAACCAGATAACAAGGTATGAGAAACATAAGTAGTATAGGTAAAAAAATTAAAGTAAAATTCAGTTGTTAGAATAATGACAATGACTTCTTGTTGTTAAAATGACAACTTCAGGTCGAAACTTCAGCTAATGTCAAAATAAATAGTATCATTTAGTTTCGCCTTCTTATTTGACTGATAACCCCAACTATTCTTCTCTTCATTATTCACGACAGTCAACCATTTACCAATTATAAGAAATATTTATTTATACACACACATATATACATAAATTATTTTATTTTATTATATTATAGTGGTACAACCGTAATATTATAAGTAATAATATAATACCGTAATAATATAAGTACTCACATATTACCAAATATAAATATAAATAGAAAAAATATTACCAAGATAAAATAAAGATTAATATTTTATTATTATGCTTTTAATGCATGCATCTGGCTTGAATTTAAATTCAATACCCTCAAAAAAATAAACAGAAAAAAATTGAGCTATATACTATAATTTCTGAGTAAGTTATAGCCGATGTCCAAGAAACCTTATGCTCGCCCCAGTGTGCCACGTAAGAAAAATAAGTATATCTCCCAGAAAAATCTGGAAATAAAAGTTATGAAGAAAAGTAAAATTTATTTGCACACAACTCAAAAAGTATAAAATTTGTGTTTGATTACACCTAAGATAATTAGATAATTAAAAAGGTTCCTAAATTCCCAACAAAGAAATAAATAAAAACATCAAAATAGTAGTATTGTAAGCAGCCAATTATAATTGGTAAACATGTTCTTGTATTTTATTTTGAATAAACCATTGTTTAGTCAAGTAACAGAATATTAAGTACTAATTAGTTGACTGTATTATATTAAGGAAAGAGATAGTCTGGGGTAGCAGTAATATAAACTTAAATACAAAAAAATTAAATTGAAAATTGATAACAATGAATGTAGGTAACTGAATACCATAAAGGAAGGATGATATACAACAGTAAATGTAGATAGCTGAATATTATATAAAAGAAGGATGATACATATAATTATGAATGTAATATGACAAATCTAAGAAAATATTTAAAAGAAAAGGATTGTCTTTAAAAGTATGGATGATTGAAGGGAAGGATGGTTGGGGTATAAATAATCCTTATTTATAAAATAATTACATTTATTTTTACTATTTTTTATTTTGACTGATCGTCCCAACCATCCTACTCCTCAATTATTCACTACAGTCAACCATCAATCCACAATTAATAAGTGGATGGCAAGGTAAACAACTATCTATCTATTTTTGTGGCTCTACAACCCTGGGTGGGTGGGTGGTATTGGCCTCAATAAGCCTCCACTAATCGGCTTTGTTCTGTACTGCTACCTAATGTTGATGGTCAGCTGGAAGGAGATTTCTTGCGTCTCCTGCCACTCCCCCTCAGCCCACCTTAACCTTAGTCTTCCAGCTCTTCGGGTCCTATGAAAAACCTCTTCAGATACCTTCCTCAGGATATCTTCTGACCTCAAAAATATAGACATATATTGTGACAACCTACGATATCATGTCAAAACTTGTATCATCTTGTCTAATAATGTATCTGGCCTCAAATAAATATAAATATAAATTGTAACGACATAAATATATACAAATATTATTAAAAACGAATATACATTATAACGATGAAATATATACATATATTATTACAAAGGAATATATACATATATAGCAACGATGAAATATAAATATAAATTGCAATGGCAAAAATATATATTATTGCAAATGAATATAAATTAAACGATAATAAGAAAACACTAAATATAAAGAAAACACGAAAAGAAAAACTTTAGACTTGAACAAATGTATATAACATTAAGCACTATAGAAAGAACAATAACTTTGAAAATAACTCTAATAATAAAAAAAAAAACTATGATAATAAATAGGAAATATGAAAACTTTAAACTTGAAAAATATACATAACAACAAGAAATGTAGAAAGATCAATAACTATGATAAGAAAACACTCTGATAATAAAAAGAAAACATGAAAATTCTTTAAATTAAACTTGAAATATATATATATATATATATATAATAGAATAGAATATATTCTAATAATTTTACAATATATGATAAAATTCTTACTGGTCACTCATATCCCTCTCCCCCCCCTCCCTCTTCTCATCAAATTTTATATATTTTTCTTAAGTATTAAAACTCCCAGATCACCAGTTTGGATTCCGCAGATCCCATTCCACTATCCAGCAATGCCATCATGTGGTGGATGTTGTCTCCTCTGCATTAGGGCGCAGAATGTACTGCACGGGAGTCTTTCTCGATGTAGTACAGGCTTTTGATCGAGTCTGGTACCCAGGACTACTTTACAAACTCCGTAAATTCCTACATCCTACATACTTCCTCATTATCCGTTCCTATCTAACTGATAGATACTCAAAAGTCAATCACAATAATGCTTATTCATTCCTCTTTTCCCAGTCCGCTGGTGTTCCTCAAGGTAGTATCCTTGGTCCTATCCTTTACACAGTTTATACAGCTGACATCCTAACACTTATACAGCTGACATCCCAACACATCCTAACACTGTTATTACCACGTATGCCGATGATACATGTGTCCTATCCGTTAATAATGACCCAACCATTGCATCCCAAACTCTTCAATCGCACATCACAAGCCTTGAAGAATGGTGTCAAAACTGGAGGATTAAAATAAATTCTAATAAATCCCATCAAATCACCTTTACCCTTCGATGTAAACCTATGACCTCATGTCCCACAGTATCCTTTAATAATACCCCACTTATCCCTGTTGAACAAATCCGATACCTTGGACTTCACTTGGACAAACGTCTAACTTGGAATCCTCATACCAGACTGAAACGACAAGAAACCGCTCGACGTTTCCGACTACTCCAACACTTACTAGACAAACGCTCTAAGCTTCCAGTTAATTACAAAAGACTTATTTACATGACTACAATAAGACCTATTTGGACTTACGGAGTTGAGCTTTGGGGCTCCACTAAGCCATCAAATTCCTCTCGTATCCAATGCTTACAATCTAAAATCCTTCAGAAAATCCTCAGTGCTCCTTACTTTGTCACCAATAAAATAATCCATAATGACCTTAATGTTCCTTATGTATCCAGATACCAATCCTTCCATAATAAACTTCAGAACCATCCAAATCCTCTCGTCTCTAACCTAGCTTCCTCTTCTATTCCTGATAACCCTCCGAGGCGTCTGAAAAGAAGATGGCCTGGAGATCTCTTATTGTAAATACATTTTGTTTTTAGAGTGCTACCAGTGGGTAGTTTCTCAACAAGTCATTTCATGTTATTATTTTCTGTTATCAAATTTACTTAATGTATTTAATTTTTTAATACAGTTGTAAATATCATGAATGAATAAATAAAAAAAAGTATTCAATAATCTAAGAATATATACCTCCAATATCAATAAAATCACGAATATTGTATTAAATCAAATTTTTTTTTTCCTATTTATATTTAAAATTATTGTTTTCCTTAATTTAAAGTTACAAGTTTAAAGTTTTCATGTTTTCTTTATATTTTTTTTTTTTATAGTTATTTTCAAAATTATTGTTCTTTCTATATTGCTTATTGTTATATACATTTTTCAAGGTTAAAGTTTTTCTTTATATTTATAGTGTTTTCTTATTATTGTTTTCAAAGTTATTGTTGTATTTTTTTCTTTCAACTTAGTATATATTATTCAATTATCAGCCAGAGGCTTTCTTTCTTTTTAATGCTACTGAGTAGATTAATTTTGTTTATTTTTCAATTTTAACAAAAAAAGCTTTCTCCTTAATAAAATATAATTTTCGTTTCATTTTAACCAATAAGGTTAGGTATTGTTTAATAAACAAAATAAAATATTTCTTATATTTTTTATAAATTCTCTAGTTATATTAAGTTTTCAAATAAATTAAGAAATGGAATCATCGTCTAGAACATATGCTAATCGCAATAAGTCGTTTCCAACCCAGAGAGAGCATGTCACATGAAGTAACATGTTTTCACAGTCAGGATTTCAAACAACTAGCCTCGTGTGTATGCGCCAAATGTGGCAAATCTTTTACTAGATCTAATAACAGAATATGACACGAGGCTATTTGTGGGGTTCGACTCCAACCCAAGAATTTTTAAATAATATTTAACTGATATGTTCATATTGTGGAAAATCCTTCAATCGTCCATATGAACGAGTAAGGCATGAAAAATCGTGTAAACACCTGTCCCGATTTAATGATTTTGATACCCGTTATGAAATTATTTGTGGAAAATGTGGGCAGGTGTTTAAACGAAACGATACTAGATTAAAGCATGAAATCGCCTGTCAAATAGTTTTTAACAACTCCTGCCCTTTTTGTCAAACAAATTTTACCAATGAGAGAAATACATTATTAAAAGTAATGCTGCCCTACTACATAGGGTTGCTTCGTACACAGCATACTTATCAATCCATACGGACATTAATTTTATATTATATTTTTCTATTTTTTTATATATATATATGACATATCTTTCCTTTCTTTTTTTTTCTCCCACTTCATAACAATACTCTTACAAATTATCAACAATAAACCATATTAAACAATAGACATAGTATAATAAACACTTCCCCAAGACAAAAAAAAAATTCCTTTTTTCTTTTTAAATTCTCAAACGCCAGGACTCAATACAACATCGCACACATATATAACAGCAATTCCTCGAATGTAGACAAAACGATAAGACGATTATAGACCAATTTAAAATTTAATAAATAATTAATACAAGACGTCCTCAATCAGTATATAGGTTATAGTGGATGATCCCCAGGGAGTCCAAAATAATATTTTCGGCCAATATCGCGAGCTCCCCAACATCAACACCTAGTTCCTCGAGGAAGCACCTTGTTCTTTCCGGGATCGTTCTGTGAGACCCAAACCAGAGGCCTCTCACGGTAAACTCTCTCTCTCCGAAGGTCTCGCGAAATTTCTCTTTTAGGAAAGGGATGCATTTGTCGTATATATACCTCTTTTCCCTTTCCATTTCACCGGCCTGATCAAGGTCATTCCTCTCAAATCGGACAGTTGGATCCAATATTAGCGCTCTCCCTCCTGTCCTGGGAAACGCGACAATATCCTCAAACCTTGTAGAGCCTTCAATAGACCTCGTCAAAGCAGGTGAATTCCTTTTCTTTAAGGAGCCTCATCACCTCGAACTTTACCCTATGGTGCCAGCGTGTTATGAGGAGGGATTTGTTGGAGCATTTTCCCAGCACATGGGCTGGTGTTTCCGACTCTCTGCCGCATTTACGACTAATTATTTTAGACATGAGCGGTTATGTGTTACGGAGCCCTCTTTAAAAAAACATAAGCAAGAACCTCGAAGGGAGGAAATTTTAGCCCTTAAAATATAAACTCCGTCAGTTTTTCAGAGTATGAGACAGCTTTCGGAGGGAGGTTGAAGTCATATTTCATTGGATGTAATGAGAATTATGACATGACAATGTTTTTAAATAGCATCGGAAACGAAGTTTAAAAAAAAATCATAGAATGTCTCCAAGAACATAATTCAATTAAAATAAACATGTTTGCCGATTGCGTGATGATAAATCAGTTGGCCAAAAAAATTAATACTGCGTTTAAAACGAGTAGTATAACGATATATAAGGATTGTGATATCGTTAGTAATGACTGCTTTCTTAAGATGGAAAGATGGAAAAAGAACGAAGCGAATGCCAGATGAAAAAAATTAGGTGGCGACTCTACGTAATAGAGGGTTTAAGATCAAAAGTGAACAGATTCTGACCTTTAGGAGGTACCACATAATTGTGTAATGTTACCAAATACAGTTTTAAAGAAAAAGTAAAATCTAGTAATGAGATGATTGATTCAGACATCTTTAATCAATCGGAACTCACACGGAGAATACACTTGCATTCGGACATTATAAGCTATAAGAATAGTTATAACCAAAGGCTTACTGATGGTAAAAACATCAGTAAGCCATAGAATGAATGAACAGCTGGCGCAGTAAGTTGTATGATTGAGCCTCTGGAGCAGTCGAAAGACTCGTAAGACGTGTATGTATGTGAGGTGACATCTATTTTTCCAGTCTATAATGTCCAGAACACTATATCTCTCGTTTCACAGAATCACATTCCATATTGTTTGTTAAATTACGTTTTAATTGTTTTCATCCTAATAAATTTCTAAGAAAATATGAGGAACATTAGTTTAATGAAATTTTTAGCACATTTGTCTTATATTTTAGGTGAATTTATTAAATTAATAGACATTAGATTTTTTTTCATTGAGTTCTTAGATATTTTTACTGTAATGATATCATGGCCAACCGATTTAATTTTTTAATTAGTTGATTAATGTTTTTATTGTTTTCACTTCAACTTCCAATTTTTCACCATTTAATTTTTTATTTATTTGATTTTTTAGATATTTGTTTTCGTCCTCATTTTTTAAGTTTCTGAGGGTGTATAAAATATCTGGTACTTACACTTTTCACCTTTTTTTAACTCGATCCTTTCAGTGCAATATTTATTTAAACCACCAGGAATGCTACATGGATACTAATAAAATTAATGGAAAAACCTAGTAATGGCTTTCCATTAACGTACATATGGGTTCCTGACAGTCCTAAGTCTGTGAAAAAGCATGAAGGAATGTATACTCATCATCATCATTATCATGAATGGCTCTACAACTCTTGCAGAGTCAAGACCTCCCGCAATTTCAACCACCAGTCCTCTCCAAGTAGTGCTGCTGTCTTCCAGTTGTGGACACCAAGGATACTTCGGGTGTCGGCTTTCACTCCATCAGCCCATCTGAGTCTCGGTCTGCCTACCGCCTTGTGGCGAAGATCCGCTCATCCATCAACTTCCTTAGCACATGTTGTTCAGACATACGGGTAATGTGTCTCGCCCATCTCAACCTGCCAATTTTCATTAGCCTCACAACATCGGCTTCTTTATATAGCTGCATCAGCTCGTCATTAGAACGCCTTCGTCGCTCCTGATAAATATTTATTATTGGGCCGAATATTCTTCTTAGCACACGACGTTCAAACCTAAGAAGAGCTGTTTCTTGGGCTCTTGACATTGTCCAGCACTCTGACCCATATGTTAGTACTGGTCTGATCAGGGTTTTGTACAAGAGCAGCTTAGTTTTACGAGAGATCACTCTACTTTTGAGATGTCCCTGGAGACCAAAATAAGCTCTATTTGTGGCCATGATGCGCCTCTGTATTTCAGGATTCATGTCGTTATTTACATTAACTTGCGAGCCAAGGTATATAAATTCCGAGACATCTTCAAATATCATCTCTCCGATTTCTACATTTGTTTCTCTGTGGCCTCCACCCTTTGGGTCGCCCCGCATAAACTTTGTTTTCATCTCATTGACCTTTAAGCCAATTCCCGCTGCTGCTCCTTGTAGCGCTAAGAAAGCATCTTGTATAGTTGCCCTTGTTCTTCCAACCAATGCAATGTCATCGGCAAACCCTAGTAATTACACTGAATGATTGAAGACCGTTCCACCAATCTGAATTTGGGATCTTCTAATGACACATTCGAGGGCAATGTTAAATAGAAGACATGCTAAGCAATCTCCTTGACGCAGTCCCTTCTGCATTTCAAAATAGTCCGACATATCGCCTTGGATTCTGACTGTACATTGTACCTTCTTCATTGTCACTTGTATCAGTCCCACAAGTTTATACTGCTTATATAAATTATTTTCTAGGGGAAATTACATTTTTAGGATTGAAAATAACACACACACACACACACAAATACTAATTTTGTAACATTTATTTCAAATTTGATGATAGAGTTTGATTAAAATTCATCAACGTTATGAATCATGGTGTGACACTTATTGATGATGGACGTTCCATTAGATATGCAGATAATGCCATCGGAGTTCCATATGAAACTTTACGAGACGCCGTCAGGCGTTTTTGGGAAACTGGTTCTTACAATAGAAGGCCCGGTTCTGGACGGCCTAGAGTAACAGAAGCACGGGATGACCGGTTTTTGACTTTGAGAATTTTACGAAACCGGCACCTTACCGTTGTTCAAGCGATTCATCAGCTCGAAGAAGTTCAAAGTATGCAAATTTCTGAATGTGCCGCTCGGAGAAGATTAAATGAGTATGGATTAATGGCTTTTCGTCCAGTAAGAGGACCAGAGTTGACCAGAACTCACAGAGTAACATGGCTGACTTTTGCTCGAGAACACAGCCATTGGACTATGGACAAATGGAGTGCTTTACTTTTTACAGATGAGTCAAGATTCGCTCTTCGATCTCCAGAGGGGCGTGAAAGGGTGTGGAGAAGAAACGAAAGATATGCAGCCTGTAATTTTTCCCAGAGCCAACATTTCCAACGTGGTTCCTTCTTGAGCAATAGCCAGCCGTGTTACTCTGTGGGTTCTGGTCAACTCTGGTCCTCTTACTGGAGGAAAAGCCATTAATCAATACTCATTTAATCTTCTTCGAGCTGATGAATCGCTTGAACAACGGTAAGGTGCTGGTTTCGTAAAATTCTCAAAGTCAAAAACCGGTCATCCCATGGTTCTGTTACCCTAGGCCATCCAGAACCGGGCCTTCTATTGTAAGAACCAGTTTCCCAAAATGCCTGACGGCGTCTCGTAAAGTTTCATATGGAACTCCGATGGCATTACCTGCATATCTAATGGAACATCCATCATCAATAAGTGCCACACCACGCGCAACATCCTCAGCACTAATAGACATTTTTAAACTTAATATTGGAAAAATTAAAAGCCGGAGACTAAGAAATGTGCTGCAAGAAACGGCACTGAACTAATGATACTGAATAAACATTTTGATTCCATAGAAAGTAAACATTGGAATCTAGAATCATTTCATTGAATTAAGGATTAAGGGTTATTGTCCTCCTTATAAACATTCCTAATTGAAAACAAAAGACCAATCCAAAGCAAAAATATTCTTAGATGAAAACATGAAAAAATCAAGTGGGTGGAATTTTTGGCCTGTCAGTGTATATATATATATATATATATATATATATATATAAAAACTATGAATCAGTATATAATCGAATATAAGCAATAAAAGCTATGGGCCTATGGATGTATATCATTATTAATTGATTTCATTTTGATGAAATAAACCAAATCATCCATTAAATAAATTATTATTTAAATTAAAAAAAATAAAATAAATTAACGCTGTGGCGTTAACAGTTGCAGTTCCTTGGTCTTACTATTATTATTTTGATTTAGGTTCAAGTTTACCACATGGATATTGTGTCCGAAACCTCCAATAGCTGGTAGTAGGGTATGCTTTATGTTATCAGAGATATAGAAGAGGTAAGAGGTGTGCACCAATACAACATGAGGACAAGAAGTTTATCATAATTAGCTTTATCATAGCATTGCACACCCTTAATTAGCGATTTCTTGAGATTTTTCAGATTTTCAATTGTCAATCAATACTTTTGAAAGTAAGAAGAAAACTATTTGGACACGTCTATTTCCGATTGTTGGTCATTCATTGAGCTTATTGTGGAGCTGAGTTATTTGAATCGGTCTACCCTCAGGAATGACTTCTCTTCTGCACAGAACCTGATTTTAGCTTAATTATTTTGTTTTATCTTCATTTACTTGAAGGCCAATTTGCTCTGCTTCTCTTATTAGAGTCTTAGCAAGTTTATCAATGCCCTCTTGGTTACTTCCAAGAACAGCTGTATCATCTGCATATCCAAGGATTTTATTACTCATTTCCGACATGCACCCCTCCATTTTCACATGATGTTCTTTTCACCTTTTCCAGTTAAACAACCTTATCCACTAAATGAAACAACATTAACGAGAATCCATCTCCTTGCCTTAGGCCAATTCGAACTTTAAAGTATTTAGATACTTCTTTTATTTGGACTAAACATTTAGGGTCATTAGTTCAAGTCTTTGTCAGTGTCACCAACTTCCCAGAAACTCACAGCTCAGTCATGATTTTCCAAAGACAGTTTCTGTCCTAAGAATCATAGTAGGCTGCTTTGAAATTTACAAATAAACCATGCACATCTTGAACTGCATCCCATCGTTTTTTAAGTACTTGTTTTAGGATGATCTGATCTTGCATGGTTCTTCCTCTTTTGAATTCAGCTTGGTGATCGCTTATTTTATTTTCCTAATACGAATATATCTGTTTTAATAAGATTTTCGTCAGTGTCTTGCTGAGGCAATTGCTAGGAGTGATATGCCTCTGCAATTGCTTCACTCATACATGGAGCCTTTCTTTAGGATAGGGCAGATTAGGCCCATATTTCAAGCCTCGTGTTTGTTTTCCTCCTCCCATATTTTTTGGATTAGTTATAGTAACTAAGTCTTCTCCCCCATTTTTGTACAGTTCTGATGGTAGATTGTCACCACTGATCTCTGGGGCTTCAAGGTACTCAGTGTGGTCCATGTCTCCTTCATTTGCAGGATCTCCTTGATTGAGAAGATATTGGAAATGTTATTTTCAAATACTCAATATCTTTTCTTTGATGCCATCAGAATGACATAGTTTCCTCGCTTTATATAGTGACCTTTCTTTCTTAATGTTTGTGTATAATTCACACATATCTCCAGCCTGCCAGTTGTCCTCAATCTTTCTTTGATGATTTCTGTTTTTGCTGATTTTTTAATTTTGTTTTATTTTTTCTTGGCAGCTGTATAATTGTCCAGAGTAACTTGATCAGTTTTGGTTAGGCAAAGAACTTTAATTTTTTTTTTAATCTTCTACCACCTTTTCACATGCTTCTATGAACTACTTCTTATCTTTTCATTTCTCCTGAATACCTATAATTCCCTTAGCTGTTTCTTTTAGCCCTATCTATATTAGCTATCAGTTTCGGTCCACCGTGAGGTTTTCCAAGTCCAAGGGTATTACTTTCTGTCTTTATATCATGTTTTTAATGTACTGTTAGTGTTAATTATCTACTGTATAATTGTAACTGTATATGAAATATACTCTATAAAATTTCTGGCAAACTGATTTCCATGCTATAAAATGTTTAGTATTTTTTCATTGTTAAATTATTTTTTCTTTGATTATAGGAATGATAAGGAACCCGACGTTATCTCCAGGGGTGCAAGGTTAGCCGCATAACTAATATTTGATTTGATTTAGAATACCAATCTGGCATAGGCTGTGATAGTTCATATAAGTCAGCTCTGTGGACTTCTAATATATTGTCAATATCTTTATTATTGCAAGCAGTCCATTTACTGTAATCCCCAATGAAAAATAGTAAAGCTGTCTCATTCTTTATATTTATCTAATTATATTAATATACTAACTCTTTCATGGTTACTGACTTGATAGATAAGTCATCTGTGATAAATTTTTTTATCAAATTTCAGAAACGAAAAATCTGGTATGGTGCCTGCATCAACACAACTTTCACTTACCACATTACCTGGAGCAGAAATTTATATTTTCATATGTATGAAAGTGAAAGAATAAAATTATAGACAGTATAATGTATTTGTTTAAAACAGTTAATTACCATATATAAAATTGTGGTTTCAAAATTTATTATGTACAAACATTTCAAAATATTAAAGAAAATACATGAATGTTAAAAAATAATTGCTTGTTACATGAAAAATTTAAAAAAAAAAAACTTTTTAATTAATAAAATGTAAAAGTGAATCTACCACAAAACATTTAAAAAAATTTATCAACAGTTAATTAACAGTAACAACAAATTTATGAATACATTTGATGAATTAGCATTATTGCATCTCATCTTTTTTCAATATATATATACTTATACAGGCTGTCCCGTAAGTAAAGGAAAATTTTTGTAGAAGTGATATTTGACCTCAAGAGCTATAAAAAAGTTCATATAAACAATGGGCCAATTTTCAGCAGAAAACAGGAAATCCAATTTTTGTGTTGTTTTTTTAAAGTAAATCATGTTGTTTCTTTAATAGGAAGCAATGCCTAAAGAAATTTTTAATTTAAGTAATAAATAATTGCTTCACTGTAAACTAGACTAAATTTACTTCAAGTTTAAATAGAGTTTGCCATTGTTAAAACCATTTAAAGAGGACCTTTGAGTGGCTAAACTAAGTTGAGTCCTGTTTTTTAAAAAAAGCATAAGTTATTCGCGATTTTTCATGTAAAGTGGTTATAAAACTGTGTTTTTCTCCCAAATCTTAATCATTGGAATTGATCCATATTTATAATTGCAAACTTACTGTTTCTAGTCCTAATATTTGTTTTTATGAAAATAATTGAAGTAATCACCAGGTTTCTGTATTTGAAACATAAATTTTAGGATTAGAAACATTAAGTTTGTCACTTATAAATACGAATCAATTCCTATGACAGAGATTTGGGAGAAAAACACAGTATTATAACCACTTTACATTAAAAAAAAAATTAAAAATTGTTAGGATGATACATAATTGTCAGGAATTTCAGTCATGATAATATTTATTGGATTAGCTAATGTTTCTACCCTAACATTTCGTTCATCATCAGAGCTATTGTTAGGATGTTGATACAAGAGATATCTAATTATAACAAGAGATAGTCCTGATGATGACCCATATGATTTTCTATTCTATATTTAGGTCGAAGCGTCGGCTAACCCAATAAATATCATTGTGACTGAAATTCCTGACAATTTTATTTCATCCTCATAATTGATCAATCAACTATTAACCCATTTCTGAAAAGTCATTATTTAAAAAAACATTATAAATAAAAAGGGTATTTAGCCATTTTTTTTATTATAACACCTCCCAGATCATGAAAAAACAAGAAATAAAAGCTTTGCAATAGTTAATTTTATTCATTTTTGTTGCAAAAATGGGTACTCTTAGCTGACAGGATAAAAAATCACAATTTGTTTACACTTGTGGTGAATCTCAAGTTTTTACCAAATAAACCAACTTAATTAATAAGAGTAGCAAGTGTCATGGCCGCAAGTGCAATTGAAGATTCACGTCGCTCTGTCTATGTTACTATGTAATGTGCTTATTTAAAATTCTGGTGTAAGACTATATCAACAGTGACTATATAAACAGTGGTACATTTTATGTCACATATGTTCAGGTTAGTAACTATTGATTAACAATGAAGCAGTAATAAATTAGTGCTCGTTCGGCAAGCCCAAGTGGCCCGTAATCCCTTACGGGTTTACCTTATCTGTAATAAGTTACGGTCAAGACTCGGCTCTGTGTATACTAACATTCTTCGGCTTTGTTCACAGTTCGAATCCAAGACATTTAAGTTTTTTTTTTGTTTTTTTTCTTTTTTTCTCTTTATATTTCTAATATTTTTCAGGAGACTTTTATTTTATTTTCTCATTAATTAATTCGGAAATGAATTATTTTATATTTTATATTATATCTGAATATAATTTGTAAATAGTTTAGTTCTTAAGAAGCTATTTTATAATTTTCATTTTAATATTTAGGTTTAAAAAACATTTTTTTTTTCTCTTTCTCTCTCTCATACTCATTTATCCATCATGGATAAATCCATGGATTTGGATAAGAACACTTCTTGTGAAGACCCAGAGAATGAGACACTTTTCAGAAATTAGCGAGACTGACTCGCAATACTTGAAAAGACATACGCTCCTTAAGCGTGTCCGAAACTCTGCTCCCGGTTCGGGAAGCAACTCACCAAATAAGAAAAAAACAAAAAATTAATCAAACAAATCAAATAAGCCAGCAGAACAAGAAAAATCTCCATCTAAAACGAGGAGTAAATCTAATGCCACACAATCAGAGCCAACTGCACCAAGCACCTCAGCCAGCAATAATACTATTGCTATCGATAACAATTTATCAAGCAAGATTCCGAAGCCTCAAGATTTTTCTGACCCCGAGCCGCCACCTGTTTTTGTTTTTGAGAACTTCGTGTCGTTTGGTCAAGAAATTGCAAAACTAATCGGACAGCCAAATTTCCGCTGCTTCTCTCGAATCAATGACATTAAAATAAACACGAACTCTAGAGAAAACTATAAAAAATTGATTAGCCATTTAACTTCCAAAAACTACGACTTCCATTGTTACCAATTGAAACAGGACAAGGCGTATCGAGTGGTTCTACATACAACCACTCCCAGATCTGTCATCAAAACAGGCCTGGAAGAAATCAGTCATAATGTCAGGCACATAGCACCCGTACTACATCCTAGGGAAAGATACCCACTTCCATTATTCTTTATAGATTTGGAACCAGAAAAAACAAATAATGAAATATTTCAGGTTCAACGTTTAGTATACTCGACAGTACGATTTGAATAACCAAGGCAGAAGCCCCTAATAGTACAATGCACAAAGTGTCAAAACTTAGGGCATACGAAGGCATATTGCCATCACGAGGCCAGATGTGTTAAATGTGCCGGTCTTCACGCTTCAGGCACTTGCCAGAAGCCAAGAGATGAGCCCGCGACATGTGCTCTTTGTGGTGAAGCCCACCCTGCAAGCTATAGAGGTTGTGAGGTATATAAAAATCTTCACAAACAGAGATCACACAACTTAGCTATGAAAACCCTTGGACCTGCTCAAAAAACTTGTCCTGAACCACCTGAAATTGAAAATCAAGAAATTTTCCCAGCTTTGCCGACTTCACCTTCCATCGCCGTCCAACACCAACCATCCATCTCTACACTTAAGGATTATCCTCATCAGAATTCAAGAAATTCTCAATGTCAGCCTTCCATCATTAAGAAGCAGCCTCAAAGTCAGGTAGGTGCCTCAAACCTCCCAATCCAAGCCCAAAAGCTCTAATACTCAACCTCAACAGCCTCGTCAACAAATCCCTCCTCATCAGCTACCCTTAAGGGTCAAACTCCTGCCAGAGCACCCACACCCAGCTCCACTCGTTCCTACTCCCAAGATGAACCTCCCATCACAAGTCCAACAGAATTTAGATCCTACTCCTCGTACCCCACGTCGGACCCATCCCCCACCCAACAATCCTAGTCGCATAGATTACTCATCACAACCTCACGACCTGAATCCACTTCCAAGCCAAATATCATCCAACATCATCCGACATCAACTCTATTCTTTCATCATTCCTGATAGATCTTCAACAGACTATCAAACCGCTTATAACTCTTCTCACAAGACTCCTTTCCGAAATCCCGTTTAACTTCCGATGAATACAAAGCCCCTAGCTATCCTTTTATGGAACTCTAACGGACTACAAAACCACCGTGAAGAACTAGACATATTTCTCCATGACAATTATATTGACATTGCTCTCCTGACAGAAACTCACTTCACTCAACGGACACATTTCTACATACGTGACTACATCACTTATAGATCTGACCATCCAGACAACACTTCCCACGCTGGCTCTTGTATCCTTATACATAAATCTTTATCGCATTCCCCTATTCCTTCTACTCCAACTGATGCCATTCAATCAACTTCTGTAATCCTTTCAACTCGTCCTTTCCATCTAACACTTTCAGCTGTATACTGTCCTCCTGGTAATTCCCTCTCTTATAGCCTACTTTAATCCTTATTTCAATCCCTCGGAGCGCGCTTTATTGCTGGAGGAGACTACAATGCTAAACACCGACGATGGGGTTGTCAAACATCCAACTCCCCCAGTAGCATCCTATCACATGTCTCTTCTTCCAACAGTTATTCAATCCTCTCGCCCATGAATCCTACATATTGGCCTACATCTCTGAAAAAATGTCCCGATATCCTGGACATATTTATCACCTCCCAGATTTCCTCCTCCCAATCCATTATCAAATCTCTAGATGACCTTTTGTCAGATCATAGTCCAGTTTTACTTTTACTACATTCGGACATTGCTCCTAAACCTTCTCCTCCTAAACTGATTACAGAACGAGTAGACTGGGACAAATTTTGTGGTGGTCTAGAAGTTGAACTGGACTTAAAAATTCCACTTAAGACAAAACAAGATATTGATAAAGCAATAGAAAATCTTACTACAACTATAACAACGAGTATAAATAATAACACATTTGTTAATAATAAAAGCAATAATTCAAGACATATTAACTTGCCACAGCATATTCGAATCTTATTAAGGGATAAACGCAGAGCAAGATCGAAGTGGCACAGGACTAGATATCCTTCAGACAAAACTTACTATACCGAATTAACTAACAAACTAAAATCAGAAAATATAAAACTCAACAATTACTGAACCTAACTGAAAATATTACAACAACTGACAAATCACTATGGACCGCAACCAAAAAACTTCTGAAGTTTAAATACTTTAATCACCCACTTCTTACTGAATCCCAAACCTGGTCCAAATCCGACAAAGAAAAATCCCAATTATTCGGTCAACATCTGTTCCAAATTTTCAACCCACATTCTGATATCCTTAATCCAACCCACATCGAATGTATTGAATCAGAACTGGATACTCCTCTCCAAATGTCCCTTCCACCTAAAGCATTTCATCCCACAGAAATATCCAACATCATTCACAGATTACCCTCCCGCAAAGCTCCTGGACATGACCTAATAACATCCCAGATCTTGAAACTTCTTCCTCGAAAAGCCATCCTATTCCTTACTTTCATATATAATGCTGTACTCCGATCCACATATTTCCCTGATCCTTGGAAAATATCTATTGTCAAAATGATCCACAAACCCAAAAAGCCACCAGAATATCCATCCTCTTACCGTCCCATCTCTCTTTTACCCATCATGGGAAAAATCCTGGAAAAACTAATCTTAAAACGCCTGTACCTCATCCTAAATTCTAATCACATTATCCCAGATCACCAATTTGGGTGGACTCCGCTCCTCCCATTCCACTATACAGCAATTCCATCGTGTGGTAGACGTAGTATCTTCTGCATTGGAGCGCAGTATGTACTGTACGGGAGTCTTTCTCGACGTTGAACAGGCGTTTGATAGTTAGGCACCCGGGAGTGCTGTACAAACTCCGAAAATTCCTGCCATCTACATACTTCCTCATTATCCGTTCCTATCTAACTGATAGATACTCAAAAGTCAATCACAATAATGTCTATACATCCCGCTTTTCCCAGTCTGCAGGTGTTCCTCAAGGTAGTATCCTAGGTCCTATCCTTTACACAGTTTATACAGCTGACATCCCAACACTGTCATCACCACATATGCTGATGACACATGTATCCTATCAGTTAATAACGACCCATCTATTGCATCCCAAACCCTTCAGTCCCACATCACAAACTTTGAAGAATGGTGTCAGAACTGGAGAATTAAAATAAATTCCAATAAATCCCATCAAATTACCTTCACCCTTTGTCGTAAACCAATGACTTCCTGTCCTTTAGTATCCTTTAACAACATCTCACTTATTCCTGTCGAACAAATCCGTTACCTAGGACTCCATCTGGACAAACGTCTCACTTGGAATCCTCATACAAGACTGAAACGACAAGAAACTGCTCGACGTTTCCGCTTACTCCAACACTTACTGGACAAACGCTCTAAACTTTCAATGAATTACAAACGACTCATATACATGACTATAATAAGACCTATTTGGACTTATGGAGTTGAGCTGTGGGGCTCCACTAAACCATCAAATTCCTCTCGTATCCAATCTTTACAATCCAAAATCCTTTGTAAAATCCTCAATGCTCCTTACTTTGTCACAAATAAAATAATCCATAAAGACCTCAATGTTCCATGTTTCCGATTTGGCCAAATCCAGATACCTATCCTTCCATAATAAACTTCATAACCATCCCAATCCTCTCTTTTCTAACCTTGCATCATCTTCTATTCCTGATAATCCTCCGAGGCGTCTGAAAAGAAGATGGCCACGTGATCTCCTAATATAGACATATTATTAGAGTGCTACCAATGGGTAGTTTCTCAACATGTGTTTCATCTCTTTATATCCATGTGCGAATTTACCAGATATATTTTTTGTATACAGTTGTAAATATCTTATAAATAAATAAAAAAATTAATATGGACTTAAAGCTTATTAAATGAGGAAGTTTTTCTAAAAGTGGGGTGGAGTATCTGTAGTATAGTTGGATGATGAAAAAAAGATCACGAATAAGTTATGATTTTTTAAAAATCAAACTTCAGTTAAGTTTAGTCCCCTCAAAAGTCCACTTTAAATAGTTTTAACAATTACATACTCTATTTATATTTAAAGTAAATTTTGTCTTGTTTACAGAGAAGCAATTTTTAATTACTTAAATTAAATATTTCTTTAGTTATAGTTTCGTATTCAATAAAAAACATGACACTTTTAAAAAACACAAAATTTGAACTTCTTACTTTCCTGCTGAAAATTAGCCGATTTATTTTTTTTTTTTTTTTTTTTTTTTTAAATGTTGGCTCAAGGCACGTTGA
The DNA here is from genome assembly GCA_928085145.1 of Nezara viridula. NCBI lineage: Eukaryota > Metazoa > Arthropoda > Insecta > Hemiptera > Pentatomidae > Nezara > Nezara viridula. The sequence continues at coordinate 198,018,119 of OV725078.1, read as the reverse complement.
TCCCTATTGGGTCCATTGTGCGCCAATTTCAGTTATTCGTTTAATCAAATGTTATTTTAGACGCTTCCGCCTATTTTAGTAGGCTGGTTGGATTGACAATCTCAGCCTTGTGAATCTATCACATCTACGCACGATGTGGAAGGCTGTTTCATTCTCCTCCTGACAGAATCTGCATAGCAGATTCGTCGTTACTCAGAGATTGAATATATGGTAATTTAGCTTATAGTGACCTTTATAGATTGCTGTAAGATTTTTAAGAGCTGCTCTGTACATACTCAGTAGCAGTTTGCTTCTTTTTTCATATGGACCTTTAAGGAACAGCTTTGAATGTCGCTGTTTCTTATCAGTCCAGTAATTATTAAATTTGTTCCCATAAATCTCCCTGATCCTACTCTTGGCAGTGCTAAGGCTGATTCCACAAACAGGCTTGGGAGTTACGGGAATGCTATCTGAGCCCAATCTGGCTAGTTCATCAGCCTCCTCGTTGCCTAGTATGCCCGAGTGACCGAGCACCCACTCCACTGCAACTCTATTGTGCTCAATTAGTTTTTTAAGTGCTGTGTTGTATTCGTTATCAACCTTTGAATATACATAGTAATTGTTAATAGCACCTATTGCTGCCTGACTGTCTGTATAGATTGTAATCTTTTTCCTCGTCACATTGCTTCGCAGTAGGTTTTGTGCGCAATGGCAGATTGCCAGTATCTCAGATTGAAACACTGAGGCATATTTGCCAAGTGGTATAGAATCTTTTTCTTTGTTGTCTTTGTGATAGATGCCTGATCCTGAGCCGAAGGCTGTTAGAGAGCCATCTGTATAGCAATTTATACCATTATTTGGTTTGTGTTGTCTGCTGCTGTCTATCCCAACCTCATATTTTCGGTCCTGATATTCCCGGATTAGAGTGTCAAAGTGCATGGACTGTTGTTGTGTACAGCCAGTATACCATTTTAGGTTTGAGTCCCCAACTCTTCCCTATCGCTCTTTACAGCCCCATAGGCATTTGAGAGCTTTGCTTGTCACGTTCTGAACGTGCTTAGTCCAAGATGACTCCAAGGTGTTTTACTTCCTTGCTATGTTTCAGTTGGATACCATTAATTTCCGGCATTTTTATAAACACCTTTTTCTTCCTGGTGAAGATGCACACATTGATTTTCCTAGGCTTGATGCTTAGTCCATTAGTCCTGCACGAATTCCTAAGAATATTAGATACTGTGTTCAGGAGATCAGAGAGGACACTCTGATGCTTCCTTCCTATTAGGATAGCAATATCGTCTGCGTATCCTTGCATGTAAATATCTGCAGTGTTTAGTGCCTCCAACAATGAGTCGGCCACAAAGCACAACAGTAGCAGGGAGAGCACACCTACCTGTGGACAGCCACCACAGGGTTTAATCCACAGTTCCTTGTGCCCTAATTCTGATTTTAAGACTGTCCTCCCAATCCATCTAGAGGACATAGAGTCTATGTCTTTTTTCCTTAGTGCATCATTTATGATGTTATAGGGAATTCTATCAAAGGCACCCTCGATATCAACAAAGACACCTACCATGATTTCTCTCTGGTCTAAGGATTTCTCTATTCTTGTTACCAAGTTATGAAGCGCCACCTCACAGGATTTCCCTAGTTGGTAGGCATATTGCTTTGAGTGTATTGGGCTTGTAGCCAATATATGTTCCCTAATATGTCTGTCAAGTATCTTTTCCAATGTCTTCATTATGAAAGATGACAGACATATTGGCCGAAATGCCTTGGGGTCTTCATAAGACTCTTTTCCTGGTTTTGGAATGTATGGCACCTTGGATATTCTCCGTTTACATGGTAGATATCACAGTGCTAGGCTACCTCTTAGCAATTCCAGAAGGTATGGCCTTATCTCTGAGAGACCTTTCTGCTGCAATGCTGGAAAGATCTCATCAATTCCAGCAGATTTAAAAGGAGAAAATGAATTCACTGTCCATTCAAGTCTACTGTTTGTGATCACTCTTCTTGCAGGACCCCACATACATGCACCAGTACAACGATCCTGTGTAGTGGGGTCAAGAGGTTCCGTTAATGTCGTAAAACAACTTGGGAAATGTGCTTTTGCTACAACACTCAACGTTTCAATTTCATTCGTGGTGTATTTATCCTCATGTTCTCATCATATCTATTGGTTTGTTTTGACAGTATTTTGTTTACTTTACATATTACCAGAATGTTATCAACCTTCAGACAAAACCTTTTCCAAGCTTGTCTTTTGGCTTTCCTGACAGATTTGTGATACTCAGTAAGAGCTTTCCTATAGGTATACCAATTGCCAGATTTTTTAGCAGCATTGAACAATCTCCTTGTGAGTGCTCGTTGCTTTGTTAGGCTACCATTCCACCAGGACACTATCCTGTTGGTTATGGTTTTTTTAGCTTCATTACTGGCCAAATATGATCTAATCATCGCATCGGTAATTGAAGTATTTAAACATTCTAGTTGCCATGTATTGTGGATAACTTTGGGGCAGCATTTAACTGTCGCCTCCAAGTTAGTACTATAGGGCGCTCAGTCTGTACGTTTGGGATCTCTGTATTCCACATCATATTGTATTCTGTCAGATATATCAAATCTAATATACCTGTGATCCGAGCTTGTTTCTTCATCAGAGACATGCCAGTTATCTATAAGGACACTAATCGATTGAGTTGCTAGTGTTATGTCTATGATCTCCGTTCTAGTCCTATTACAAAAGGTAGGCTTATTCCCCCTGTTCAGAATATCAAGATCATATTTAATTAGTCTCTAAGAGTTCTCACCTCTAGAGTTGGTATTTGAGCTCCCCCAGATCTCATTATGTGCATTTTCATCTAGGGCAGCTACAATTTTCCCACTGCATCTTAGTACTTCTTCAATTCCTTCTGCAGGTTCTGGGTGTTCATATGGCAGATATAACGCTGCTATGATTGTTGTTCTTTTATCCCCTTGATGGCTATATTTGGCTGCTGCAAGATCTCTAGAACAGAATTGCCATAGAGGCAGCAGTTTTAGTTTGTTTTTATAAATAAGGCAGGCTCTAGGATATGTGGGTGCAGAAATTATTCCATACACATACATATTCAGTCCCTTGATCCTGTCTTCATATAAGTAAGGTTCAAGAATTAAAATAATATCAATATCCTTACCTTTTATATACTGTTGCAACACACCACATTCCGCAATGCAGTGGTGGATATTGATCTGCAGCAGTTTCATAATTGGTTTGTATGATTTATTTTTTGGAGGGTGGTTTTCCAGACGAAGCCGATGGTAGAGTTCCTCCATCAGACTCAGTTTTCCCTTTGTCTTTTGGTTTCTACCCACCACTCAACCTTGTTTTCGACCCCCCACCAGTATTTGAGGAGTGCCGCAAGACCGAGGTCTAGCCACCAGACCGCGACAGTGACCGGGATTCACCTCTGTATGCAGCTTTCACTGGTTCCTTTGGCTTGGCCTAGGTCTGCTATTACTCCTATAAAAATTTCACTCTACTTGTGGAACACCCTGTATAAAAAGTATCGTGAATCCCTCAACTATCATTTTCCGCTCTACTTTGAACGGAAATTATTGTTTAGCGAAATTGGGCTGTTGTGAATTTCGGTCATATTCATCAATTCAAAAACTCATTAAGACCATCAAAGTAACATAATTAATATTTATTATGAGCGGTAGGGAATAAAAACTTCATAACTCCATCAGTATATTTGAAAGACATAACTCCAATTTCTACATAGAAAGAGAAATTTGAAAGCATCTATATTTAATCTAAGAGTTAATTAAGGATTGTACTAATAATAAAAATTATAGGGATTAAATCTGTCACTTTTTAAATATATTTAAAATCCTATTTTTTTCCTATTAAAATTTACCAAAATACAGTTACAAGCTTTTAAATACAGCATTGATAGGTCAAAAGTCATCACACTAATTGTAAGTGGATGTTGTGACTTCATAGTAGAAAAAAATCATCAAATCGTACATTAATTTATTTTCTAAAAAGTTACTTAATACAATAAACTGATGATATATACTTAATTCTTTAAAGATATTATGGGATTTAAAGTTCAGTAAATGTATTTAAGATTATAAACATGTTTTAATCATCCATAAAATATTTTTATATTCCACTTCCTCCTTCACACAAATACATCAAAGTAGTTTTTAAACATATCATTGATTCGGTGAATTATTTATATATATTTTTTCAAACTTAAATATAATTTAAAAATTTTCCATTGAATTAGGGAGTTCCATTTAGTTTCCATGGAAACATTTGGTTACCGTTAAATAATATTAATTTTTAAAAATTTATAAAATAATTTATATTTGCATTTTTCTTATTACTAATAACAATGAGAGACAGTTAATTACTGGTACTGGTGGGGAGGACTGAGTCCAGTAAGTGTGCCTCATGGAGTTAGAGTTAAATAAAGTTCATATGGAGTTAACTTCGTGTACTTTTATTCGATCTGCACCCAGAAGTCTGTATCTGAACGACGCAAATCGGTTGCATTCTGTAATGTAGTAAAGGACAGTTTCTAGTGCGTTTCTGCACAGATTGCAGTGTTGGGGCCAGGGGTACTTCAAAATCGAAGTACAAAGTTGGGAAAGAGGGAAAAAAAGAGTAAATATGAGACCTGTAAAACGTGAAAAGAAAAAAACATGCATGCACAAGAAAATAATATTAAATAAAAATATTCAATAAATCAAAAAATGGAAAATGAAAAATCACCTTCTAAATGCTTACAATATTTATTGAGATAAAAGATTTATATAAAATTCAAAACAAACAAATGAGAAGAAAGAAAATTATTCAAATGCACTGAAATAAAATATAATATTCAGTGAAAATAAAAACAATTAAACATTATGAAAAAAAAATATAGTAAAATCCACTTCTATAAATAAAACAAGAGAGAAAAATGTATGTGGTAACGGTGAGAGAAGAGAATGAAAATATCCCAAATTGGAGGCTATATTTCCAAAGAGGTTACCTGATGTTCAGCTGTCAAAGCAGTCGATGGTGGGGGGATCGGTATGCATATCGATCCTGATCGATGACTCGCGATGATACAGCTGGGATCTTTAAATGGCGCAGGTGATGTGAAGTGAATCTGCACTGGTGGGGGTAGACGTCCATTACTATCTCGACAAAGGCTAGTTCCAGACGGAGGACCCAGCAGTATTATCGCAATATTTGTGTCTTAATCCTTAAGACAGGGTATTACTGCCGGGCTGGAGCGTATACACATCGCAAACGAAGCCACACATACAAATAATATAAACTTAAATACATTTTAGGAACAATATCCCTCAGTTTTTACCAAAAAAAATAAATAAACATTTCATTGTTAACACTAAAAAAGGGGTAAATGGTGAGAAGAATAATAATGAAAAAGTTAATGATATATATCTATGTGGCGTTAACATGCAGAGTTGTTCATTTACTATCCCACAGATCTTTAAATGTATTTTAAGTCTCAGAGCCATAGGTGACAATGGGTCTGAAGACTTTCTCATACACCATGATCTTAGTTCTGTAAGAAAGGGATCTGTAATTTTTTTTTTTTTTTTTTTTAACTTTTATTATGATATTTACAACTGTATTAGTATGAATACATCAAGTAAATGTGTACATAGGAATATTATCACATGAAACACGCTTGTTGAGAAACCACCCATTGGTAGCACTCTAATAATTTGTCTACATGGTCTACATAATTTGTTTTAGTGTTTCTCTACCGAACTCTGACTGTCTCCTTCCAAATACTTCTCATGTCTAGTACCCTAATCACCTGCCATGTTAACTCTCAATCCCTCCCCGCCCACTATGACGAATTCCTGCAATATTTCACTCAAAATTTTTACCATATTATAGCTATCTCCGAAACTTGGCTCAAACCTTATATCCCGTCCTCTTCTGTCTCCCTGCCTAATTACAACCTCTTCCGTCATGACTGGGTAAGCCGGACTGGCGGTGGAGTAGCCATATTTGTCCACAATAGCCTGAAGACCCGAATCCTCGATTTATCCCCATCTTCCAACCACCCACAAATTGAATACCTATTAGTTGAAATCCTTTGTAATACTTCAACTCTCCTCTACGCTGTGGTATACCGTCCTCCTCTTGTTCCATTTCACACGTCCTTTGAATCTACCCTATTGAATTTCGTTCCCCTCTATCCCAGAATAATCATCTCAGGTGACCTCAACACCAATTTCCTATTTAACTCCAATGACAAATCCTATCTAGAAGACCTATTCTTCTTCCTTCACCTCTTTATCGTTCCTTTTTCTCCCACTCACCATACTAGCAGGTCCGACACTTGGCTAGATTTCTATATTATAGACTCTGCACAAAACCTCCTCTCCTCTTCACAACTGCCAGTATCCTTTTTGTCATCTCACGATCTGATACAAATAACATATAATATCCAAACTCCTCCTATTCAGCCTCGAACTATCACCTTCCGCCATCTAGATTCCCTTACACGAGAACAAATATTACCTGACCTGGAAATCCTAGATTGGAATAAAATATATTCTTGCACTTCTATCGACTCTATGGTCGATATTCTTACTACCAATATCCTCAATACCCATGCCCCTCTCAAAACCTCTACATTTCGTCACCGGCCTGCTCCTTGGATGTGTCAGGAAATTAAAGACCTGCAGAAGAGGCGCGACGCTGCTCGTAGACGCTTCAGACATACTAGGCTTGCAGATGACTACCAAGCGTTCAGGGTGCTTCGCAACTTGACACAAACAAGGATCCGGTGTGCGAAGTCCCTCTACTTCCACAAAGTCCTTTCCTCAACTCCTGACATAAAATCAAAATGGTGACTGCTTCGTAAACTCTCCCTTTGTGATCCTTCCCGATCCCCTACCCCAGCCTTTCCAATATCCCCTGATGATCTAAACTCGCATTTTATATCTGTTGCTAATACCTCTCCTTTATCCTCCTGTTCCGACTTCCTATAGAGATACCATTTAACGACAATAACTTTTATTTTTCCGACATTTCCCCTACAGACCTTTTAACCGCTGTAATGAAATCCCACACCAATTCCATAGGACCTGACGGCATCCCTGTCAAACTAATAAAATTATGTCTTCCTGAAATCCTCCCAGTCCTTCTTTTCATCTACAATTTCTCCCTTCAGAATTCAGTATTCCCTTCATCTTGGAAACAAGCCATTGTCCTTCCTTTGAATAAAAATTCTAATCCTACCTCACCCGAAGATTTCCGCCCAATCTCAATTCTTTCCAACATCTCGAAACCCCTAGAAAGATTGGTGCAATCCCAAGTCTCCAACTCCCTTGAAAAGTCCAACCAGCTTGATCCTCTCCAATCTGGTTTCCGTCCCAGCTACTCCACACAATCCGCCTTAATTAAAATCACCAGCGACATTCAAACTGCAATAGATGATAAAAAGTTAACCATCCTTTTCAACAAACTGAAATTATTATCCTTCTCCAATAGTTCCATCTATTGATTTCAATCTTTCCTCTCACAACGTACCCAAGCAGTCTCCATACCCAACCAACCACTATCTGCCTTCCTTTCTTTATCCTCTGGAGTTGCCCAGGGTTCAAGCATATCTCCTCTCCTTTTCAGCTCCTACATTAACGACCTACCTAAATCAATTCTCCATTGTTCCCTTTATGCAGACGATTCACAGATCTACCTATCATTTTCCCCTCCTGAGTTACTGGGGGCATTTGCCAAGATCCAAGAAGACCTAGATCGAATCAGTGCCTGGGCAAATGTAAATGGATTAAGGTTAAATGCCGCCAAAACTCAGGCCATTGTCATTGCTTCCAAGCCCCTTCTTAGATCCCATCCAGACTTATCCATCCTTCACCTTAATGACCAGCCAATCTCCTTCTACTCCTCTGTTAAAAATTTAGGATTTTTCATTGATCAAAACCTCGTTTGGAATCACCATATTTCTCATATCTCTCGACTGACAATTTCCACCCTCAAACTATTCCATCGCTTCCGTCATCTCCTACCTCAACATACGCGTAGACTCCTAGTTTCCTCTCTCATTTTCCCCCACTTTGACTATAGCTGTGTGTGTATGATGGCCTCTCTGTGGAGCTCCGTGATAGACTGAAAAGACTAAAGAACAGCTGCGTAAGATTTGTGATCGGGGTCCCAAGATACTCCCATGTTTCTCACCACTACGCTGAGTTAAAGTGGCTTTTCCCCTCCTTCCGAAGACAATATTTCCTAGGTACGTTCCTCTACCAAATCATCAACAGCCATCGTCCTTCTTACGCCTACAACCTTCTCCAGTTCAAATCCTCAGTCCATTCCCTGTCCACAAGATCTCGACCTTCTAACCTTTACATGCCTTCTCACAGATCCGCCTCATTCCAAAATTCCTTTGTTGTTCGCTCTGTCAATTTCTGGGATTCTCTCCCTATCAAAATTCGACATTCCCCATCCATATCCAAATTCAAAACCCTCCTATTCCAATTCCAATCCCAAGAACAGTCAGATAGTTGCTAACCATTCGAGCTGATTTTAATAGAGAATTTGATACATACAAATTCATTGATACATTTTTAATTTTAATTCTTTATTATTTTCTCAAAAGTGTATACGAGTCTATCAGTGCAAATAGCTTTAAGTGCCTTGTCATAGTATTAATTGTTTTGTATATAATTTCGTTTTTTGTATATAGAATGTTTACCTTATATTTTTTTTACATTATTTCTTTTTTTCGATTGATTTTATTTTGGCCAGATCTGATCTTTTAATTTTGTTCTATTTTGTTATTCTCAAGGGACTGTGTCCCAGAATAAAATTATTTTTCTATCTGTCTATCTATATTTTTTTTTGTACGACTTTTTTTGTAAGACATGAGGAGATCACGAGGCCATCTCCTTTTCAGACGCCTCGGAGGGTTATCAGGAATCGAATAGGAAGCAAGGTTAGAAACAAGAGGATTCGGATGGTTATGAAGTTTATTATGGAAGGATAGGTATCTGGATTTGGCCAAATCGGAAACATATGGAACATTGAGGTCTTTATGGATTATTTTATTTGTGACAAAGTAAGGAGCATTGAGGATTTTACGAAGGATTTTGGATTGTAAAGATTGGATACGAGAGGAATTTGATGGTTTAGTGGAGCCCCACAGCTCAACTCCATAAGTCCAAATAGGTCTTATTATAGTCATGTATATGAGTCGTTTGTAATTCATTGAAAGTTTAGAGCGTTTGTCCAGTAAGTGTTGGAGTAAGCGGAAACGTCGAGCAGTTTCTTGTCGTTTCAGTCTTGTATGAGGATTCCAAGTGAGACGTTTGTCCAGCTGGAGTCCTAGGTATCGGATTTGTTCTACAGGGATAAGTGGGGTGTTATTAAAGGATACTATAGGACAGCAAGTCATTGGTTTACGACGAAGGGTAAAGGTGATTTGATTGAATTTATTTTAATCCTCCATTTTGACACCATTCTTCAAGGTTTGTGATGTGTGATTGAAGAGTTTGGGATGCAATTGTTGGATCATTATTAACTGACAGGATACATGTGTCATCAGCATACGTAGTGATGACAGTGTTAGGATGGGTTGGGATATCAGCTGTATAAACTGTGTAAAGGATAGGACCAAGGATACTACCTTGAGGAACTCCGGCAGATTGAGAAAAGAGAGATGAATAGGTATTATTGTGATTTACTTTGAAGTGTCTATCAGTAAGATAGGAACTGATGATAAGAAAATATGTAGGGGGAAGGAATTTACGGAGTTTGTAAAGCAATCCCGGATGCCAGACTCGATCAAACGCCTGTTCAACGTCGAGAAAAACTCCAGTGCAATACATTCCGCGCTCCAATGCAGAGGAGACAACATCTACCACACGATGACATTGCTGGATAGTGGAATGGGATGTGCGGAATCCAAATTGGTGATCAGGGATTATGTGGTTAGAATCTAGGATGGGATACAGGCGTTTTAAGATGAGCTTCTCCAGGATTTTGCCCATGATGGGTAAAAGAGAGATAGGACGGTAAGAGGATGGGTATTCTTGTGGCTTTTTGGGTTTATGTATCATTTTGACTACAGATAGATTCCAAGGGTCAGGAAAATATGTGTAACGGAGTACGGCGTTATAAATGTAAGTGAGGAATAGAATGGCTTTTCGAGGAAGTAGCTTAAGAATATGGGAAGTGATTAGGTCGTGGCCAGGAGCTTCGCGGGAGGGTAATCCGTGAATAATATTGGATATTTCGGAAGGATGAAATGCTTTAGGAGGAGGAGTCATTTGAAGTGGAATATCCAGTTCTGTTTCAATACATTCAAGCTGATTTGGATTAAGGATATCAGGATGTGGATTAAAAGTTTTTAAGAGGTGATGAGCAAAAATTTAGGATTTTTCTTCATCAGATTTGGACCAAGTTTGAGCTTCAGTATGAAGTGGATGATTAAAGTCTTTAAATTTCAGGAGCCGTTTAGTCGTCGTCCACAGTGATTTGTCGGTAGGTATAAGTTTTTCAGTAAAATTTAGTAAATTTTGAATTTTTTAATTTCTGATTTTAGTTTGTTAGTCAGTTGGGTATAATGAGTTTTATCTGTTGGATATCTAGTTCTATGCCACTTCGATCTTGCTCTGCATTTTTCCTTTAATAAGATACGAATATGCTGTGTCAAGTTAGTCTTTTGTAACTTGTTAATCTTACTTTTAAAGGTGTTACTGTTTATACTGTCTGTTATTGATGTTGTAAGTTTTTCTATGGCACCATTAATGTCTTCTTTTGTCTTTAGCGGAATTTTCAAGTCTAGTTTGTTTTCCAAGTCATCACGAAATTTGTCCCAGTTTACTCGTCCTGTAATCAATTTAGGAGATGGTGGTTTAGGAGCATAGCTTAAATGTAGTGAAAGCAGCACTGGACTATGGTCTGAAGAAAGGTCATCGAGTGATTTGATTAAGGTTTGTGAGAAGGAAATCTGGGAGGTGATAAATATATCCAGGATATCGGGACGTTTTTTGAGTGATTTTGGCCAATAAGTAGGACTCATGGGCGAGAGGATTGAATAACTGTTGGAAGATGAGATACGTGAAAGGATGTTACCGCGGGAGTTGGATGTTCGACAACCCCATCATTGGTGTTTAGCATTGTAGTCTCCTCCAGCAATAAAGCGCGATACGAGGGATTGGAATAAGGATTCAAGGAGGTTATAGGAGATGGAATTACCAGGAGGACAGTATACAGCTGAGAATGTGAGATGGAAAGGGCGAGTTGAAAGGACAATAGAAGTTGATTGAATGGCATCAGTTGGAGTGGAAGGAATAAGGGAGTGGGATAAAGATTGATGGATAAGGATGCAGGAACCAGCGTGGGAAGTGTTATCTGGGTAGTCAGATCTGTAAGTGATGTAGTCATGTATTTAGAAATGTGTCCGTTGAGTGAAGTGAGTTTCCGTCAGAAGGGCAATGTCAATGAGATTGTCATGGAGAAATAAGTCTAGTTCGTCTCGGTGATTGAGTAGTCCATTAGCGTTCCATAAAAGGATAGCTAGGGGCTTTGTATTCATCGGGGGAAGTTGAAAGGAGTCTGGTGAGGAGGGTAAAAGTGGTTTGATAGTCTCTTGGAGATCTATCAGGAATGTTGAAAGGACAGAATTTATGTCGGAAGATTTTTGGCTATGAAGTGGATTTAGGTCAGGGGAATATGATGGGTAATTTGTGCGACTAGGATTGCTGGAAGGGGGATGTGCTCGACGTGGGATGCGAGGAGTTAGATCTATATTCTGTTGGGCTTGTGATGGGAGGTTTACATTAGGATTAGGAACGGATGGAACTGGGTGTGGATGCTCTGGCGGGAGTTTGACCCTTAAGGGTAGATGGTGAAGAGGGATTTGCGGACGAGGAGGATCTGTAATTTAATATGTTTCGCATTGCAAAACAGCACGTATTCCCCGCAGACATCCTTCCTTTTAATTCTTTCACCATTTCATTATTTTATATAATTAGTGCTCCCAAATATTCAAAATTTTCGACCAATTTTAAGATGTGGTTAGGGAGTGAAGTAGCTCAGTGGTATGGTACTAGGCTTCTATTGCTTAAGGTCCCAGGTTCGATTCCCGGCTCATAGCGGAAAAATTAACTTATTCTGTTTCATTGGATGTGGGACGACCCTGGGTAGGTAGACCCTCCTGGGGCACAGCTAGCCTCCTATAAGGTGAGTACCCCTAGTTAAAATAATTGATTAAGGGGAAAAACCTGGCTGTTGAGCGTGATCTCGGTCAAATCACCACCTTGCACAACTGCCAAGGAAGAGTGTTATAGTGATATAAATGTGTTAAGAGTGTGATATAAACCAAGAAATAGTGTTTTCCCTAAATAGTTCTGAACCCAAGACCCTTCACGGGTTGTGGTGGTAAAGGTTTTTTTTTTTTTTTTTTTTTATGGTGTGGTTACTGATTGTGACACGTTTAACTGTTTCACTTGGTTTTTTTGACGTCTGCATGTAAACAGTCTTCTGTTTATTTATTTGTAGTCCTAGTTCTTTTGTTGCAATTTCAAATTCTTCTATTGCCCCTGCTGTTTTGCCGTTATTACATCATCAGCATAAGCCAGATGCTGTGTCATTCTGTTATAAATTGTGATATGTCCGGATTGCCCCTATTGCATACTCTAAAGCTATATTAAATAGTGTAGGGGATAAAGGATCTCCTTGCCTAAGCCCATCTTTCGCCTCAAAATCCTCCAACAATTGATCTTCCATGGCCATTGATCTTCACAATTGATTTACTACCGCTTAGGGTCATTCTTGTCAAAGTGACCAGTTTTTTGGGAATCTCCAATTTTGTCATTACCTTCAGTGATTCTCCCCGGTTTATACTATCATATGCCTATTTAAAATCTATGAAAACGTGATATAAATCCATTTGGTACTCGCATGTTTTTTCTAAAATTTGCCTTATTGAGAAAATGTGATCTATAGTTGATTTACAATGTCTAAAACCACACTGGTGTTTCCCCAAAATCTTCTCAGACCAAAATTGAACTTTTTTATTTAACAGAACTGCAAATATTTTGTATATCGTACTTAACAATGAAATACCTCTATAATTGTCGCAGTTTGTTTTTTCTCCTTAAAAACAGGGCATATGATAGCAGTAGTCCATTCTTTAAGAATCTGTTCTGTTATCCAGACCTCCATCATTAGGTTGTAGATCTCTCTTAACAAAGGCTCTCCACAATTCTTCACCATCTCTGCATCTATACTATCCAGATCAGGACATCTATTATTCTTTAATGTGGCTACTACATCTTAAAAAAATCTTAATAATCTGGAAGCTCTACATAACTGTTGTAAACTTCCTCCTGTCCTACTCTAGGGCAGTTTTGCACTACAATGTTTGGGAGTGGTTGTTGAACATTTAATGAATCATTAAAATACACTCTCCATGTTTCCAAGATTTTTGATGGATCGCTGATAAGTTCACCCTTCTTATTTTTATATATTGTCGTTTTGTGTTAGAAACCATTCTTGAATTCCTTCACGCCTTTATAGAATTTTCTTGTCAGTTTTGAATCAAAATCACTTTAGGGTATTTCGAGTTTGCTTATTTCAAAACTTTTCTTCTTCTGCCTACATATCTTCTTTGCGATCCTTCTCGTTAAGATATACTCCTCCCTACTTTTTCTTGTACCCATAGTAAGCATTCTCAATCTCGCTTCTTTTCTGTCCCTCAGTGCTTGGTCGCATTCCTCATCGTACCATTCCTTGCTCACACTTATCGGTGTTGTCTTCAATATCTCCTCGGCCCCCTCATTTAAAGATGATTTAATCCTTTCCTAATAACAGTTTATTTCTGTATTTTCATCAAACCTCTTTAGAAGTGATTCCTGTACAATCTCTTTAAATTGTTCTGCTTTTTGAGGTATTTTTAAAATTCTGCTTTGGTACCTGATAATTCTTTTCCCTCTTATTCGGACATAGCATTCTATTCTGTGGCTATAAGGTACTTTAACCAAGAAATGATCAGTGTCTGCGTCCGCTCCTCGGTAACTTCTCACGTCATTTATATGAAACAGTGTCTAGAATCAATGAGAACGTAGTCTATTTGATTTCTGCTTTTTCCATCTGGGGACTTCCAGGTTTCCTTATGAGGAAAGTGTGTACTTTTGATTACGATACTTTTTTTGGGGGGGAGGGCGAACTCTTTGGTTCTAATTCCATTATCATTGGATAGTTTATGTTTACTAAACATACAGATAGTTGGCCGAAAGACTTTTTCTTTTCCAATTTTTGCGTTCAAGTCACCCTATTTTAACATCATGATGCGGTAACAAGTCATATTCTTGGTATAGTCTTGCATAGAAGTCGTCCTTTTCTTCCTCTTCACTGTCCTGTTGGAGCATGTACAATGATGATAAAGGTATTAAATAATTTTTCTTTTAGTCGAATCACATATATTCTTTCTGAAACCATCTTGTATCCCAATATTAAATACTTCAGGGATTTCCTGATCATGAAGCCTGTTCCCAGAATATTCCTTTCATGTCTACTGTTTATATAATATATATAATCATATATGATTCCAAATCCATTATTTCTTTTCCTCTCCATTTTATCTTCTGAAGCACCACAATGTCCACACAGTATTGAAGCATTGTGTCTTCCAGATTCCTACTTGCTCCAACCTGTGCCAAACCTCTCACATTCCATGTAGCCAACATTAACCGTTTACGAGATCCTTTAACTCGCCTAGGTCGTTCAGTAAAGAAAGACAGTCCAGCTTTTTCTTAAGAGATTTGTAACATGAGATATTTAAGGGAAATGGGTTGTTGGCCCACTGTCCCTGAGTCAGGTGATGGGGCTGCCTCCTCAGAGCATCCTGACTTGCTCCCCCATCCGAGGTGGCTACCTAGGGAAGATAGCCCTAGGGAGTGTACTGTGAATGATCTTATGTTCAGTGTATTATTTCCCCAACCTGGAGGACCAGTGGCTGATTGCGGTTTAATTACAGGGCGATGGGGCCACCTCCTTACGCCATTTAACTTATAATGAATAATAATACAAAAGCCCTATGCAAACATGAGTAGTTTGAATGGAGGAGGAACAGAAACATGCAATTAAAAGGTTAAGATGTGCAAAAGTATACAATCAATAATAAAATCCATCCTGCTTTTTTACTTCTTTTTTTTCTAATTTTGTAAAGATTTGAACATTTTAAAAAATGGTATTCTTTCGTTCTTCCCTTATTATAACTTATTTTCTTATTGTGACATTCCCGTAACTGTTTCCACTATAAAACATTTCATATTTTCGTTTTTATCTCTGTAATTCACATTAATATATAATTGTTTCCATTAAATCACCCTGATAAATCACATCATAATGTATTAATGAAAAATATGCTACAGAAAATGAAATCCTGGCCTTCACTTCTTTTCCTTGGAAAAAAAATATGTCTTTTGTTTTCTTATATAAATTTTTGTTTTTTAATCATAAAATCTTGTAGGGTGGGAAAATTATCATTAAATAAAAAATCTAAGGAATTGAATTTTTAGTTTACAGAAAATATTTTTAGTGTACTTTGGAGTTATAATTACAAAATTAAATAATTTGAATTTTGTTTAGAGAACATAATAAATTGCTAATTTTGTTGACAAATAAAGTGATGAAAATCCAGCGATACCACTGCTATCTCTGAAGAACAAGATAGCCTCCTATGTAGCCAAGGTTCTTAGCACTAGAGACCTGGAGAATTTTTTTTTTTTTTTTTTTTTTTTTTTTTTGTCTTCTAAAAATGAAGATGACCGAGTAGAATTTCTCCACTGCCCAGCAAGAGGACTCAGGAGACAGGAAGAGAACATAGAGCCACAGAAGAAACAGCATAGAACTGCAAGTAAAATGCTACATATCAAAATAGTTCACCCACCAACCAAAGTAATTTGAAATGATGTAATGGTTCATCCAAATTAAATTAACACTAACAATATACGACATGAATTTTGGCCACCCACAATCTATAGCATGTATGATCATTTTCACATTAGAATACAGCAATCAAATTAAGGATTAAATTAATTAATAGCCGCTTATGTTCTAGTTTCCATATATACAATTTTATTTTATTTTATCAAACATTTAGGCCAGTAATATTCTATTATTTTGTACATTATTGTTATTCTGAAGGGACTTAGTCCCAGAATACAGTTTTTTTTTTCTATCTATCTATCTACAATCAATCAAAATAAAAGTCACCAAGGAAATCAAATTATTATTGGTATTATCCCCAATAGAAATGGAGTGGCATAAAACAAATTGTTCCTGCGTGCCGGATAAAAACAATTTAGTCCCAGAGGTGTAAATAGAACACCAATTAATTTTTTTTTTTTTTTTTAATTTTAAGATAAAACTAAATTGTTCCTAGTTGCGGAATGAAAAATTCAGTCCCAGAAAGGTGAATAAAACATTAATCAATAGCATTTACTGTTTTTATAACTTTTAAAATATAAGAAAGTGGTCCAATCAGATAAGAGAAAACAAAGTGATCCTAATTGCCATGATATTAAAGCAAATTGGTTACTTTATCTTAATCTCTTTCTTACAAGATTTCAAAAATTCAAATAATAATTAGTATGTTTACATACACTTAACTTAAAATAAAAGTGTGAGGCTAAATTTGGGTAATTACTTTCTTATATCATTTTATCACCAGAAGTTCAGCAATTAATTTATTTATTACTCTATTAATAGTTCTATTTTCTTTTTTTATGTTATAATAGGTATTGGTGCATGATGAATTTTGATCATTTATTATTTGTCATCATTAGCATTCTTAAAAATAATTAACAATCATTAATTTAACTGAGGAATGTTAATTTAAACAGGCATTTAATTAGAAGGAATTCATTTATTTATTTTTTTCTTTTCATTCATTGATATATATTGAGTTACTTCACTAGTTAGTTCATTATCAGTAATTAAGGTATTAAATCAGTAAATATTATCACTCATTTACCATTAATCAGCAATTAAATAGTTAGTATTAATATACTAGTGATAAAAATGTCTCTTCATAGATATGAGACATTTGGTGCCAAGCATTAGCTTGTGACTAATTCGCTAATGAAAGATGTAGCAGTCTGTTTTCCTCTCATTATTGTAGCTCCTTTTTGAAAAAACATCACATGCTATTTTGATGTTAATTCCTTTATATATATGTATATTTTAACATATCACTCTATCAGATTAAAATCAAATAATATGATTATAAATATAGCAACCCTGTACATTTCAGAGTAAGTACTGTTCCTTCCTATTATTCTTGGATCATTGAAGTTCTTTCATTCTGAGGACTGCCAGACCCTTGTACTTCTAAAAACTGGAAGGGGGTGCTAAGATGGTATTTCAGTATGCCGAAAATCAACACAAACAGATATTTTTACATATGACTATAAAAGAAAGACAATGTTTCCCATATACATTTTTAAATTAGAAATCTTTACTGACTTACCGAATCTGAATTGTTTAACCAAATACCCATAAAATTTAAAATTGAACAGAAATTTTAAAGTTTCTTAAAGGGTGCCCGAAAACTAAGAGTTTTACCCTATTTACCTTGTATTTTTCTGGATGTTATTTTCTATCAATTTTTCAACCATATACTATATTGATTTGTCCACCTTTTCACTCTGTATTATTTTAAGAAATAATATTTCATATTTTTATCTTCATAATTTTTATTTGTTGACACATGTATTAATATTTGTAATCTTCATCATTATTATTTAATATTTTCACTGTTATTCTCAATACCTTATTCATTGTTTTTTTATATTTCAGTTATTTATTTTTTGGACATAACTTCTAATTTTACACTTAAAAAAGTATACCCCAGGTGTGGTGGTTAATAGTTCTTAATTTTCTAAGAGATGCTGCTGGAAACAAGTATTGGTTCACAGTCTAACCTCTTATGTTATTTTGTTAATATGATGGTACGTTTCAGAACATCATTGATGTTTAAACAGTTTCAGGTGAGCCTCATATTTTTTTTGCATGGTAAACGCATAGTTTCAACCCAAATAAAGATCATTTGGGGCACATACTGTTTTTCTTGTTCAATCAAAAGGAAAATGCGAGTGAAAGCCGTGACAGTATCCCTATGCTAGATGCTTCTTTGTGTTGGTTTAGACGATGATTTTGACTTGAAAGATAAAGAACGCCCAAGTAGACCTAACAAAATATTTGGACCAAGATGATATGCAAACTCAACTACAAATGGCAGAGGGTTTAAATATTGGTTGCTGAGCCATTTGTGATCATATATATATATATATATATATATATATATATATATATATATATATATATATATATATATATACGATTGTATGGAAAGATAAAAAAAAAATACCACATCTGCCGAATGACAGACTGATGGAAAAGGAAAAAACAGTGTGAAGTTTTGGTTTATAGGCATAAAAGAAAGACTTTTTTGTATCGGATCATGACTGGAGACAGAAAATGGATAATTTTGAGAATCCAAAACTCATAGAATCATTGGTTGACCCAGACCAATTATCGACATCCGTCACAAGATCGAATCGGTTTTGAACGAAGGCAATGTGCATTTGGTGGGATCAGAAGAATGTACTATACCATGAGCTTCTGAAACAGTTGATGCCGTTTGCTACTGTCAACAAATAGTCAATTTTAACATTGGGAAGTAAGAAAAATTGTAACTGCATACTCTGAATCATTTTTTACCTTTTTCCCAATTAAAATTTTTTTTTATTTACCAGATGTACTTTTTGTATAAAGTTGTAAATATCATATAAATAAATAAAAAAAATTTTTAAAGAAAAAATTATGAATTATTAACCACAGCACCTTTTGTTTTTATGTAATTTCTTATTCTAATTGAGTATTTATACATAACTATACACCGTCAATCATCTTGCATTTCGTCTGATTTAAAACTTTCAAGTAATATTTACATCATTTTTTTCCATACTTCATCATGTATGTTTAAAAATGTGCCTTCTCTATCAATATTAATTCCATTTTGTCACACTCTGCAGATTCCTTACTACCTCGATTCCTTTATGACGAATTCTGTGATTATTTTCACCATAACTTCCATCATACATTGCCGTATGTCTGTGAAACTTGGCTCTAACCTGATATTCTCTCCCTATACATTTCCTTACCCAACTATACCCTCTTTCATCATGATCAAATGGACCTAATAGGTGGAGGAGTGGGATTGTTCGGTCATGACAGTCTGACGGCAAAAGTCCTTCCAAAATCTCCTTCCGGCCTCCCCAACATTGAATATATGTTTGTCAAAGTTTCCTTTAGTACCTTTTCCCTACTCTTCATCATTATTTACCTCCCTCCTTGTGTCCGATTTGATCCCACTTTTGAATCCTCCCTCCTTACATATATCATATACAACTCTCTTTAAAAAATTTATTATTGCAGGTGATCTCAACACAAACTTCCTTTCTAATTCTCCAGACAGAACATATCTTATTTACCTAGTTTTTTCTCTAGAATTATTTATTGTTCCCTTTCAGCCCACCCATCATACTCAGTCCACCGATACCTAGCTAGACTTATTTATGATTGAATTATCTCATAACCTATTATCCTCTACATAAATTCCAGTTTCCTTCCTTTCATTCCACGATCTTATTGAAATTTCATACGTCTCCACTACCTTTATTATATAAACACTGACAGGCAAAAAATTCCACCCACTTGATTTTTTCATGTTTTCATCTAAACATATTTCTGCTTTAGATTGGTCTATTGTTTTTAATGAATAAATAGGTAATCTTTTTGTTTGTTTTCAATTAGGAATGTTAATATAGAGGACAATAACCCTTAATCCTTAATTCAATGAAATGATTCTAGATTCCAATGTTTACTTTCTATGGAATCAAAATGTTTATTCAGTATCATTAGTTCAGTGCCGTTTCTTGCAGCACATTTCTTAGTCTCCGTGGTGTGGCTCTTATTGATGATGGACGTTCCATTAGATATGCAGCTAATGCCATCGGAGTTCCATATGAAACTTTACGAGATGCCGTCAGGCGTTTTCGGGAAACTGGTTCTTACAATAGAAGACCCAGTTCTGGACGGCCTAGGGTAACAGAACCACGGGATGACAGGTTTTTGACTTTGAGAATTTTACGAAACCGGCACCTTGCTGTTGTTCAAGCGATTTATCAGCTCAAAGAAGTTCGAGGTGTGCAAATTTCTAAACGTACCGCTCGGAGAAGATTAAATGAGTATGGATTAATGGTTTTTCGTCCAGTAAGAGGACCAGAGTTGACCAGAACTCAGAGTAACACGGCTGGCTTTTGCTCGAGAAGGAACCACGTTGGAAAGGTTGGCTCTGGGAAAAATTACAGGCTGCATATCTTTCGTTTCTTCTTCTCCACACCCTTTCACGCCTGTCTGGAGATCGAAGAGCGAATCTTGACTCATCTGTAAAAAGTACAGCACTCTATTCGTCCATAGTCCAATGGCTGTGTTCTCGAGCAAAAGCCAGCCGTGTTACTCTGTGAGTTCAACTCAACTAAATAAAATTAACAAAAAAGGAACAAATAAAATTAATTTTTTAGACTTATCCAAAATGTTCAACATTTCCGAATTAAAGTTAGTCAAGTTTCTACTGTCAGTCCTATAATTCACAGCATTATCCAGCTTCTGTGCAGTATAGTCCAGTCAATAAATAAGGTATAGAGTGTGTGAGCAGGTACCTAAGCGATTCCTTCAGAAACTTGTTTTGGGTGCTTAGGCTATAAACATATCAGAATCCTGACGTCTAGGTGGGGGGGGGGGAGAATAGGTCACAATTTTTGGATTTTCGCTTATCTCAAAAAACGGTGCAGCGCAGGGGAAATTTTTCAGGTAGTAAATTAAAGTTAATAAAATTGTGTAAAACTTTTATTCTATAGAGTTTATCCGAATTTTAAACCGTTTTCGAATTATACTCTCGGAATAAGATGATATTTTTGAGAAAAAAAATCGTTTTGCCTCACATTTGTCATCAAACATTCCTTCATATTGTCTAAGATTCATCAGATAAAGAAATTCATTTAAAAGAAGTTGTAGAGACTTAATTTTCCTATTAGAATATATATTCATATGCAAATTAATCTCATACCAGTCGACAGTTATAGCAATTTTAAAAATGTTTGTAAAATGTTGTCTATTTCAGAATATTTATCATATTCTTGACCCACAATGTTTGTTCGCGAATCTATTAATATGTGTGGCCACACTTTAAATCCAATTATTAAATAAAATAGAAAAAAATCATGTTAATTGAAAATTTTAATGTTTTATATTTTACAGATAATGTAAGGCTCATGATAATTTTATTATATTTTGTTATTTTACATACATACAAGAGAGAGAGAGAGAAATACTTTATTTAAAGCAGTGCTGCCCTACTATATAGGGTTGCTCGATACACAGCATACTCATCAATCCTTTTTTTTTTGACATACAAATTATATACAAATTCTTTTTCCTATTACAGCACAAACAATATCAATACTATAATATACTAATACATACAATTAGAATTATACAATATATTATATATATATATATATTTCGGTGAAACCGATATAAGAAAATGTCCAAAATTTATAGGGCTAAAAAAAAAAAAAAAATAGTATTCGAATGCCAAAGTTTTAACACCAGAAAATTAGAACGCACACACAAGTAACATAGTCCTATGAACATAGACAAAAAGATATGGTCAAATAAATAATTTAAAATTTAATGAATAAATAACGATAATCAACCCATAATTACCATATATGTGATGATGAATGAACCCAAGGGAGTCCAGAATAATGCTCTCGGCCAACACTGCAAACTCCCCAACTTCAACACCAAGTTCCTCAAAGAAGCTCCCTCAAGTTCCTCAAAGAAGCTCCCTGTTCTTTTAGGAATCATTCCACGAGACCCAAACCAGAGGCCTCTCACTGTGAACTCTCTCTCTCCGAAGGTCTCGCGGAATTTCTCTGTTAGGAAAGGGATGCATTTCTCGTAGATTTCCTTCTTTTCTCTTTCTATTTCATTGGCTTGATCGTGGTCGTTGCTCTCATAGCGAACAGTTGGATCCAAGACCAGTGCCGCCGTCCTGGAGAATGCAACTATATCCGCGTATCTTGTTGATCCGTCACTATCAATACCATAGACCTCGTTGAAGCATACGAATTCCCTTTCCCTAAGGAGCCTCATCAATTCAAATTTTACTCTATGGTGCCGGCGTGTTATGAGTAGGGAGTTGTTGGGACATTTTCCCAGCACATGGGCTGTTGTTTTAGACTCTCTGCCGCATTTGCGACAGAGGGACCCAACTTCCTTCGACTGTCCACTGGCTCCTGGGACTCTACCCAGCGGTGCATAGTTGCTGTTAAGTTTCAAGGCGTCAGACCATTCTGACCCCGAAAGTACTTGCTTCTGGCATATATATTTATTAGCTTTCGTGGTCTCTTTGAAGTGCCTAACTCCAACGCCTTGCCACCTGCAACTGGCCCATTCTTCAAAACAATTCTCCCTCAGCGACGTGTCGTAGAGCTCTCATGCTTTGGTAGCCCTGATCAACACCCAGTCTCTCCGCCCATTCGGCTATTTTTGTATTATAATCGAACATAGACTGAAACAGGGCATCCGGTACACTAGACAGTTGCTGGGCAATGGACCAATGTTGCAAAGGAGCCTCCCATTGACAGTGGATCAGTCCCAATCCTCGATACCTCCTTGGTGCATATAACATCGCCGATGATGTACTAGCGGGGAGCCCTATGATTGCCTTGATACTAATGCGGATATTTACATCAATCCCCTCCAATAATGCCCAATAAGGGGCGCCGTCTGGAGAGGGTAGGTATGTCCCGAAAACACATATTGATTAACTACATTGGTCTTTTGCTCCGGTTTAAGAAGGCAAGAGCTCACCAGTTTATCCAAACTGTCGTTAAATTTTTTTTTTTTATCTTTTTCTCATTTATTACTACCTCTCCCGAGAACGTGCATCCTAAATATTTTATAGTATCATCTGCCTTTGATGTATGAATGGCATCAACCTTTCTCTTGTAGACCAAGATTGTGCGCCCTTGACGCAGAGGCTCTGGTACATAAGCCACCCTCAGCATGATCTCTGCAATTAGCTTAATTATATGAGAAATATCATAATACTTTATCATGCAGATCAGAACTCCGTCCGTCCCCGGCGATGTGTCCAGCAAGGTTAATTTAATTCCTTTTTTTTACCGATCGGGCGTCGATGGACATCAGATTTGTCATCGGGCCACAATTTTCATAATCCGCACGTTTGCAGAGGTTTTTCTTTTCAAAGAGGCTTCTGAAGTTGCCTTCAATCTCGGCTACCTTCAATGGGCACTGTTAAGGAGCGTCATCGTTCATAATATTTTGGACTACTTTTCTTCTCCTATTATAATAACATCACCAGGCGATTGGTCTAAATATTAAATTATTAAACGATTCGGTGCCCTACTATAAATAATGCCCTCAAGGAATCTGCCAGAAAGATGGCTTAAAATTATATTGGAATCAATCGTTTATAACAGACCATCTCGTGATTCACAACAGACCTGATATTGTGTTAATTGATGGCAATATTAAGGTAGCTGAAATTATAGATATTGCTGTGCCAAATGACGGAAACATTAACTCAGTCTGTGCAGAAAAAATTCGGAAGTATCAAGGTCTCGCAGCTGAGTTAAAAAGTTTGTATAAACTTAATAAAGTAACCGTTAGGGGCATTGTGATCTCCAGCAATGGCCTGATACCGGTGTCTACTGTGGAAGCTACTGACAAGCTGGGCTTCCCAATTCATGTAATAAATGAAGCTCAGAAAACTGTGCTGTTGAATACTGCCAGAATTGTAAGAAGCTTTCTCAATATTCAATAGAAATTAAAATAGAACATACCTGAGATGGTTGGAGTTGATTCTCCCCCTCTCAAGTAAACAAAAAACCTTTTGTAAAAGTGTTGACAAATAAATAATAATAATACTTTATTTATTCTGGGACGAGTCCCTTTAGAATAATACATAAGGACAGTAATGTGGGCTAAGGAGCCTCAGAGACACATAAAAAGAAATGTTGAGTAATGAAATAGTCATATTAAAAAATTATAAGTTACTTTCTAACTTAAATAAGTTAATAATAAAAAATTGAAAATAAAGTAAAAATAATGAAGAACAATATAATAATTTATATACATATTTACAGTGGTATCTATTTAGAATTTTATGGGGACTGGATGGATAAAAAATGATTGAAGGCGGGATTTAAAGGTGGGAAGGGTATTGGATTGACGGATGTGGGAAGGGATGGAGCTCCATAAGGATGAGGATCGAATAATGAACGATCTGTTGAAAGCAGCGGTTCGGTGGGCCCTTATGTATAAATCAGAAGACCTGGAACGAGTATTGCGTGAGCGAACAGAGGATTTGAATTGGTGGAGCTCGGAGATGTATGAAGGTCGGTGTGATTGGATGACTTGAAAGAAGAAGGATGCCAGGAAATACATACGACGGTAGGAAGGATAAAGCCACTTCAACTCTACATAAAAACAGGAAACAAAGGCGTCCCTTGGGATCCCGAAGATGAATCGTACAAAGCAATTTATCAAGCATTTTAGTTTCGCCTTGAGATCCCCAGAGACTCCCCCATATACCGTGCAGCAATAATCAATTTGGGGGAGAATTAAGGAAGTAACCAGGAGCCTACGGGTTTCAAGGGGAAATAAGTGACGGAAGTAGTTTAGGCATTTTAAGGTGGAGATGGTACGGCGGGAGATGTTGGATATATGGTTTTTCCAGGAAAGCGTTCAATCGAAGGTTATTCCAAGGTTTTTGATAGAGGGATAAAATTTTATGGGATTATCTTGTAGGAAAAGAGTTGAAATAAAGGAGGTGATTGGAGCCAAGTAAGATTGCCTTTGTCTTTTCCGCTTTCAACTTCAACTTGTTGGCTCTCGCCCAATCACAAATCTTATCCAAGTCTTCTTGAAGTTTTTCTGTGGCTGATAGTAGGTTGGAAGGGCGGGAAGGACAGGTATATTTGGAAATCATCTGCATAGATATGGTATTGGGAGTGACGGATCAGGAGGGGAAGGTCATTAATGTAAATAGCAAACAGAGAAGGAGATAGAGAGGAACCTTGAGGGACACCACAGGAGATGGGGAGGGTCTTAGATGGGAGTTGACCTGGGACCGATTTGAAAGGAAGGATTTGAACCAACGCAGGACACTGTTGGTTAGAGGAAGGTTGTGCAATTTCGTAAGGAGGATGTTATGGTCAATAGTGTCGAACACTTGGGAAAAATCTAGAAGGATGAGGATGGTAAGGTTTTGATGTTTAATGGAGTTTTGGAGGTCATAGGTTATTTTAAGGCGAGCGAATTGCTTTGAGTAGCCAGATTGAAATGGATTGATAAGGGAACGTTCTTCTAGGAAGTTGGAAAGTTGATTTTGGACAAGGCGTTCTAACGGCTTTGAAAGATTGGATAGGAGAGAAATAGGACGGAAATCATGCAGTGAGGTAGGGTTTGGAATTTTATTCAAAGGTCGGGCTAGGGCAGTTTTCCAGGAGGATGGGAATATAGATTTTTGCAATGAAAAGTTTAGATATGGTAAAGAACAGGAATTAGGGCAAGAAGACTGGATTTTATTAGTATACTGAGATATTGTCAGGACCATAATCATTAGTGTGGAATTTTAGGATAGTGGAAAGTAATTCATTGTAGGTCACTTGGGAGAAAAATAAGTCTTCAGGATTGAAATTGTGGTGTTTAATATCGAAAGTAGGAGAAGAATTGTGAGTGAAGGATAGGAAATGGTCATTAAGATCATCTGTTGTCACCGGGATGGAACTGAGTTTATTGGATTCTAATAGGGGTAGGTTACGGAGTATTTTCCATTTGGATTTGGAATCAGGAGCATTGGAAAGAGCATTATGGAAGTAGTTGGATTTAGCAAGTCGGATTGTGGATTGGGTTTCATTGCGAAGTTTCTTAAAAGACGTATAATCAGCTGGCAAACGGGTTCGGCGGTATTTGCTGCATCCCTTCTTTTCATCATTTTCTTTATTTTAAGAGTCAGCCAAGGTGCAGTGGGACGATTTAAGGTTTTAGTTTTCAGAGGAGCATGGGTGTCTAATAAGGATTGTAGGTTTGAGGTTAGGGTAGATACCATGGGATCAATGGAGTCATAGGAAGATATGATGTCCCATTGGAAGGAATCAAGGTCAGGTTGTAGGGATTCATAGGACAAAAGGTTTAAATTACGGTATGAAACTATTTTGGGTGTAAAGATTTCACGGGTAGATCATATGTAATTTGGATCAGGTCGTGTGATGAAAGAAATGGAATGAGATGTTGAGAAGAGGAGAGGATTTTGATGTGCGAGTGAGAGATGTAGAGGTCTAACCAGATGTCGGAAATTGCGTGTGATGGGTTGGAGAATAAGGAACAAGATAAAGGTTAAGGGAAAACAGTAGATCGGTTAGGAAGTATTTTTCAGGAGATTGTGAAAGCATATTCACGTTGAAATCGCCGGTGATAATAATATTGTTGTAAAGGGAGACCAGGTTGACAAGGGAGGATTCAAAGAAGTTATCAAATGGAACACGAGGAGGGCGGTAAACTATGGCAGATAATAGAGGAGAGGTAATAGAGTAAATTTCTACGAAAATGTATTCCATGTGAGGAAAGTCGTGAGAAGGAGACTGCAGGAGAATTTTGGCCTTAAGACTATCGTGGACATACAATCCGACACCACCTCCCGTGTGATCAGATCTGTCGTGGCGCAGGAAAGAATAATTGGGTAGGGAAATCTGGGAGGTAGGGATAAAAGGTTTCAGATGCTGCTATTATGTGATAAAAATTATCAAGGAAGTGATTCTGAAATCCATCATAGTGTGCAGTAAGGGATTGTGCATTGATTATATTGAGCCACCTCGTAATTGAATTGCTCCTGCCGATGACTCCTATCTGCCTTGTTAGCCCTCTGTGGATTCGACATCCTTTTCCAGCACCCTTGCCTGCCATATCAGTCTTATTTTTCTTTCTTAACTTATAAAATTTAACGGCATGGTGAGCTGGGCCTGGCAATTCATTATTTGCATTTTTCATAAATTTAAAAAAATTGCCAACTGCTACGTCGAACTCCACTGTGTCTATATTATTTTGCCGAAGGAAGTCTTGGAAGGTAGCCGACCACCTGATTATTTCTTGTTTTATACTATCTTCCTCACCCTCTCCATTTTCATTACTTGTTATATCGTTAATTAAGCCCCTTAGTCTGTCACTGTTAGCCTCCCTTGGATGTTTCTTTGCTATATGGGTTCTGAGACCTCTATCCCCTTTGAAACTCAGCCCACAAGTTGAACACACTTTGTCGTTGATCCCTGAGGACGGGCCTTGTTTCCTTTCGTTTATTCCTCTACTAGGCTCTCTGGACGTCTATGGAAAACTCGGAAATACATCTTTTATTGAAACTATTTTGCCCAATACTTGGCCTTCTTCGTCCTGCCATTCCACCTTGACGAGCGTTTTATCACTGCCTCCCACTGCGGCCACAGATATCACAGAGTGCAGCTACCACTACTTCTTGGGCTGAGCCTTCTGATCTCAGAACCCATACCCTCTGACCTACTTCAACTCCTATAGAATTATATAGATCCGAGTCCATATCTTTTCATCATTACACAACCATATCAATATATTAGCATATAAATAGGTTAAAACTATGTCTATATGTTAGAAACAAATAAAAAAATTCTAAAAAATACATACCCAGATAAAAGTACTTTAGTAAATTAAAACTAAATAAATAGATTAAAAATATATACAAAGATTAAAAAATGTCATGACGTTAAAATTCAGTAAATAGGTTAAGGATATATACATGGATGAGTTAAAATGAATGAGTTCAAATTATAGAAATGGTTTAAAAATATAAATAAGATCAAATAGTGTCAATAGGCTAAAATTAAATAAATAGATTTAAAATATATACGTGAATTAATTAAAGTTAAAATAATAAGGAAGGAGATGGTCCGTGGTGGCGGTCATAAATAGGCTAAATAGTGGTAAATCTATTTTATTGAAAGCTGACGTCTTCTCCCAACTCCCCACAATCATCTACCACTTCTTTCTTATACAAATCTCTCTCCTATATTCCTATTCTCTCAGATAATATACAAAAATTACTAAAATCGACTATAACCAACTTACGTCTTGCCCTTAAGTCCCATAACAAACTTTCTTTCCTTTTCACCAACTTGAAGGATCCCATACTTTTACACCACCGTTCTAATGTAGTTTACCGGATACCTTGCTCTATTCCTAATTGTAATAGCTTCTATATTGGTGAAACCAAAAACCATCTCAAAACCCGCATTTTCCAACGTAAAACATCCATAACTTCCCGGAATCCTTCTGCCTTCAAACTATCAGAACATGCCTTAACCCTCAACCACTCATTTGATTTTGAAAAAACCTCTATCCTTGCCACGGTCCCTAACAATGAAAAAAAACTCATTTCCGAATCTATCCACATTCATATGGAACAGAATCCTGTTAATCATAAAGTAGATAAAAACTGCATTTCTTTAACATATAGATACATTTTAAATCTTATAAGTGAAAAATAACTTATATATTATATTCTATTATTTATATTTTTATCTACTCTCAATTATTATTGATTAATTCATTTAATTGTTCATTATCCTAAATATTTCCTCTTTGTATGATCATCCCTTTTTCCACTTTGTATTAATTTTACTTATTAACCATGTCTCAATATTATCTATTTCTATATTTATATTTTATTTTACTTTTGCCAATTTTGGGTTTATTCACATTGTACTCTTATCCATAATCTCTCAATTCTATTTTATATGTATATGTATATATTTATAATTTAATATTTCATAGATATAGTATTTTTCCATTGTATCCATCCATATCTTCAAATTTTAGATACTGTAATTTCCTAGGTTTTTCTCCATTACCCAAACAAGTCAACTTTCCCTATACCTTCCCTTACCCTTGGATTCCCAGTTCTAAGTGAAACTCCTAGCTGAACACACCTGTAAGTCTCTAATTATATTCTTCTATTTTATTTACTTATTTATTTAATTTTTGGTTTTCTTTTTTCTTTCCTTTCTCCACATTCCTTTATATCTATTATTTCATATTATATCCTTTTTCCTTTTCTTTCAATCTCTCCTGTAGATCTGTAGAAGTATATTCACATTTTCATTTATTATATATTACACTACAACAATTGTTAGCATCTATTTATTTCGGTATAGGATCTTGTTACTTAGCTTACTTTGTTTATATGTTAATGTACTTACTGTTTATATTTTTAATAAGCCTATTCATATTGTTTATAAATTTTGTCGAAATATTATGTAACTGCACATTTCTCTATCGTTTTGTATCTTGTCCGTTCTAGCCCTGAAGAAGACCTGCAAAGTCGGGTCGAAACGTCGGCTTTCAATAAAATAGTTTTTTACCACTATTTAGCCTATTTATGACCTCCATCCCGGACCATCTCCTTCCTTTATAATGCAACGGTCAACTATTAAATATTCAATTAAAATAATAAGTTAAAATTATATAAATAGTTTAAAATTATAAATAAAATCAAATGGTGTCAATAGGCTAAAATTAAATAAATAGATTTAAAATATATATACGTGAGTTAATTAAAGTTAAAATAATAAATTAAAATTATATTAATAGTTTAAAAATTAAAATACAGATCAAATAGTGTCAGTAGGCTAAAATTAAATAAATAAATTAATAATATTTAAAATATATATCTATACATAAATTAACTAATTTGAATGTGTTAAAATTATATAAATAGATTACAAAAAATATTTAAATCATATACAGATTATGTGTGCATCACAATACTGGTCAAACAAATATATATTAATAACTACAAAAGTACATGCATTCTTAAAAGACAAAGAGAAGAGAAAAAAAAACACAAGGAATCTAATCAATAAAAAAAAATCAATCATCAACAAAGTAGGTCGGGCTCCTTCGATGATAGCTAGATTGATTGTGTTGAACTGTTTAGATGACACTGACCTTGCTGTTGATATCTTGGTTGGCATGGTGGGGGGGGGGGGGACAGGTCTCTGGCTGCACTAGATAAGCAGTCCGGTCCCGCAAGCACACCAATTTTTTTTATCTTCTGCTCCTGTCGAAAATCCTCTCGATTTTCCCCAGATTTCAGAAGCTTGTCTCCTGTATAAGCCGCGGTCCTCTTGTAAGTTTCTAGCTCAATTGGACAAACTTTTCCCTTATCATAATTTACTTTGACGTGGAGCCAATGTGCCACTATCACCGCCTCGAGCCGAACTATAACTTATTAATATTGCGCTCTCAAATTTAAATGGATTCACGGTTTCATTCACTATTAAATTCTATTAACTATTGAAAACTATTATTTCTTTAAGAAGTCTGTTTTTCACTATTAAATATAAAAAATAAAAAAAACAAGGACTTTTGATATGTTCATACCCTAAGCACCCTGAACAAGCTTCTGAAGGAATTGCTTAGGTCCGTGCTCACGCACTCTACACCCCCTTTTTAGGCATTCATTGACTGGACTAATGTGCATACCCTCAAATATCTTTTTCTTAGACCTATTCTTCCCTTTGTGTAGCATTCGAACATTAACAAAATATATAGATGGCAGCCCCGAGACTGAGGTGGGCTGATTGAGTGATGGTGGACAATGGAAGCCTCGTAGGGATTAGGATCTAGAAGGTGGTATCTATATTCCAGTTATTATTTTTATTATATTACCATTCTTTAGAACAATCCATATTAAGTCACCAAATCTATTGGCTAAACCTTGGCATAGTGTAAGGGCATCCCTAGTTCAACCTCTCTAAGATTTCAACAAATCCATTAGGAAAATATGAAATATAACTACAATTTTGTGTATTAAAATAAAAATACACTTTAAAAATGTTTTAGATACTAAAAGAAATTAGTACATTTTTTTCAGTGTGCCAAAATTTTGATGAAGGTTTTTCCTGAATTCTTCCCAGGTTTTTCTTTTAGCTGCTTCAACTGCTGCTTTTGCCTCATTTCTCACATTTCTATACTGAGAAAAGTCATCGGGCGTCTTATTCAGTTGGTAGGGCTTCCAGGCTTAAAGATTTTTTTCCATTTGTAGTGGTGTCCGACTCCTTATTTTCTAGAACTGCCACTCTTTTAAATACTTGTGAAGTAAAGAAATTTATTTATTAATTCATAGTACTCTGATCTGACCAAAAAAAATTATGTGACACCCTTATAATCAAATAAATAATTGAAATATAAAGTCAGAAGGAAATGGAAAATGACCAAAAAATTTGACAGACTAAATGGGTGGAAAAACATATGGTAATCAATTGTTTTAAATGGACTTTTTTACCATCTATAATTTTCTCTTTCACTTCTCTATATGAAAACATGTTTATCTTACTTAAAAAAGATACAAGTAAAACGTACATATACAAGTAACAACACATAGACAATGTGTTGTTGATACGATATTGTATCAATTGTTCTCTAACAGACTAATTGTAATCTTTGCGCAATGTGGCCTGCTGTACATAATTGCTTAAGGCTTTCCAGTTAGAACCCTTTGTTAAACCAAGTAATTCTTCTGAAGAACAGGTCTGCCGCCCAAAACATTTTTCTCATATCTCACTGTACATAAGACAAAATCCCTAAAAAGTGAATGAAATCCTCTTTTTCTTGAAAATTACATACATAGCTATCGTTACTTTCAACCATCCATGGCTTTACGCTTAAATTGAGCTATTCAGTCCTACATCGAAAAATTTACTCTATAGTCAGTGTCAAAACTATCACTTCTTTATATACGAAAATACCAATTTCTACTCAAAGTAGGGTGGTAAGTGAAAGTTGTGTGATGCGTGCACCGCACTAGGTTTTTTGGATTATGATCAATTATCACTTATTAAAAATTTTCATTGATCTACGAAAAACCTTGTTTTAATAATTTTTATTTATACCCTTATCAGTGATCAAATTGAAATAAAAAAACAATGTTTAATAAGTTCTTTTTACATTTCAGAAAAGATGTTTCAAATGGTTGTGAAGGTCAAGTGATGACAAGAATTACAACTTTGCCTTACCCACCTTTGTATCAACCAATTAAGGGAGAGGTATTATATTCAATCAGCAATTTTTCTGATGATATGACTGCAGCACCTCTCAAGGCACCCACTCCAACCAATGGGAAAATTCCTATTGACCTTTCCAGTCAACAAGGAAAATTTGGATGGTCTATGGTTGGCCAGGAGTACTTGCCTTATATAATTAGAGGTGGAGAGAATTTTTGTGCTGTACGAATTATTGAAACTCACATCTTGAATAAACATTTTGGGGTACTCCATTCAGATATTTATTCTTGCACAAGCATCAGAAGTTATTATTTAACAGAGTCTGAAGCAGACCTTTTAACAAGTATAAATCAAGAACATTGTGAAGGAAGATATGGAAAAGCTGAGTTTGGAAGAAAAGATTTAATAGTGAAAATGGAGGATGTAAGCGAATTCTACAAATTCCTTAATTTTTGTTACAACAAACTGCTTAGTCCGCATACTATAGCAGGTAATGCCCAGTGTGGCTTCTTGCGTATAAATGGAGAATCTGTCATAGCATACACTGTTAAAGAAGGTGAAAAGTACATACCATTATTTTATTTTGATGGAGTTTCTGACTCTTTAAAAACATATTCAAAAACTCTAAATATCTGGGAATTGGCTTATTTAAAATTTTGCTGCAAAATACAAGGTATTAAGAAAGAGTTTTTGGACAACAGCTGCACTTCTGTGGTGAAATTGTCTGATCTCAAGATTAACTTTCCTGCAGAAACTAAATTTGAGGAATTTTGGCTACACAAACAAGCTGATGGGTATTTATTAGGTGATAAGATCTGTCCGAAATAAATATGTTTTAAAATAATGTTTACCTCTGATTTGTTATAAGTCTTGAGGCCTGATTTAAATTTACCTCATTGTAATTTTATCTAATAGAAATATAGTATCATTCCTATTTGTATATATATATATATATATATATATATATATATATATATAAATAAATAAAATGTCATTAATGTGTTGAATAAGAAAGATCATACTTCAATGTTGATCGTTAATGTTAGAATAATACTCTTTTTTTTTCTAATGTGGATTTGTAATCATATATTTAACAACTTTACTGTCTCACTTATACTTTATTTTATAAATTTATGTTTGCCAAATTATTTTAATTTATTTAAATTCACACTTATACATACATATTAGATTGTTATGAAGTGAGATATAGTTCCGTTTAAAGTTTATTACTTTGTTTGTTTTTTTCATTGTAAATATATTGTAAGAGAATCTCAATGTTTTTCATATCCTTTTAATTTTTTTTACTACATATTTTAAAATAATGAGAGAATTTTTCAGTGTACATCTATCTGATAAAATACTTTATAAATTATTATTACTCATTAATGAAATTTCTTTTAATTGTTATAAGTAATAATAAAGTCACCAAAAAATTGTTAATCTAAATTAAAGCATGGAATCAATAAGCTGTTGAAGCCGAGAAAAATACTGTCCCCAAGATTATATCATTCTCCTGGCACTCCATATTTCCTCATGAAACTAGTCTGCGAAGAGGAGTAAGAAAATTTTTTTTCTGCCAAGCAAGGGCAGTCATCTCCAGTTTCCTTATTTGTAGCAAGAGCACATTTTCTTAACATAATTCAGTTTAGAGATGAGAAATTCGATTCTTAGCATCTTCTTTTTTTCTTTGAATCAAAAAAATATAACATACCTTATGATTATTCAGGCAAAAACATTTTTTTTTTTTTAACTGATTAAAATAAAAAGCCCTGGTTCCAATATATACAAATAAAAAATTATAAATCTTATAAGTAGGATGGAAATTCAAATTTTCAAATTGGATAGGAAAAGTTTTTTAAATATTAGATTTTGGTCTGTGAATGTGAATTGTAAATGAAATGATAATAATTTTATTATCTTGGGACTGATGTCTCTTAGATACAAATGATAAATACAAAATAGCTGGCAATTAAAAACTTGAGCACAAGAGAGGAATAAAATCCTGTATACATATATAAATAAAGAATAAACAAGTCCTGAGGTCAATTGCTGAGTTTCAACTTAGTATTTTCATTAAATATTTTTCATGTGGTCATGTTCTTGAAATACAGAAAGGCACTAAATGTTTAGTTTGTTAAACATTAAATCATCAGTTATATTCGAATCAATGTTGTTATTTTTCTGTTATACAAACATCTGTCAACAGATCCATTCAATTAACAAAACGAACTCCTTAAGGTTATACTCCAGTTTAAATAACGACTAGCGGGAAGCTGGAATTATCCATAAAGAGCGCTTCTGTAATAAAGGACACCTAATAAGTTCCTAGAAAGAAATGGTGCTTTAGACTATGCGCTACCGACCATTTCATTTAACGGAAGGACTTGGAGCTAGTAACCACTTTAAATTCTAAACAAACCTCGTCTGAACTCACAACTTTGGTCAATCGGTTGAAAGCCGTTTCTTTCTATGCGGAAATTTAAATTAAAGAGGCGAAATTTGACAATTCATTTAACGGAACAACATAGACTGAAGTTTTGATATGATGTCAAGAATATGTCTCTGAAAGAGAATTCACCTTAAGTGACGATGTACTCGGTTGCGGCTTAATTTGATGATGTCGGTTTTCAAAACGCAACCGAGTAGATCATCAGGCAAGGTGAATTCTCTTTTAGGGACATATTCTTGATTTCATACCAAAATTATAGCCGTATGTTCTTCCGTTAAATGAAACGTCAAATTTTGCCTCTTTATTTTAAATTTTCGCATAGAAAGTAACATCTTTCATCCGACTGATCTAAATTGTTTGTTCAGATGAAGTTTATCTAGAATTTAAAATTATTACTAGCTCTAATTCCTTCCGTTAAATGAAATGGTTGGTAGCTCCTAGTCTATTAAGATAACGTAGAATTGATATGCATGTTCGTGTAGGAAGGAGAAGGAAATACTCTTAGATACATGATTAGATCATACAACTTCAACCATTCCTTATTATTTATTAATTATCTTTAACCACTTCCATATTATTTATTCCTGGTGTGAAGAGAACTCTTCTAGGAAGTACTTTAGTAAAGAATGTAAGTAACTTTGTAAAAAAAAAAAAAGAAAGTGAATTAGTTTAATTATTACATCTTTCGATGCCATGTGTTTTTCTTTAATCGCGTAAAATAACAGGTTACTATTAAAAATTAACTGGCGGGGCTAATCTAAAAGACTTTAATTTTTTATCAGTTTTTGTCTACACTGTATGTAACAGGCACCTCTACTGGCTAGCCCGGCAGAAGAGAGCTGCCGGGAAGATAAGATACGTATGGTTCGCTGCCGGCATTGTGCGTTGCCGAAAAGAAGACGGCCATCAAGTAATCTTGATTAATCAGGCATCGGATCTAGAAGTTTTCGCCTGACTGTACAGGTTTCATCACTTCTTCTCGTTCATCAAAGTATTTTTTGTCTTCATTGGTGCCCAAATAACTTTGAAGATTTTGGTTAAAATTTCTCATAGCTCCAGTTTACTAATTTGTTTATTTTCTTACTCTTATTGCTCACTTATTTTTTCATTATTCACTTTTATTTTGCTTAACAGTACTTTTCATAATTTCTTTTCAGAATATGATATATGCCTCATTTCCTCTATGCTAATTTCTGACTGTTTCCCATCAAATCCTAACCACCTGTCACGTTAACTCGCAATCCCTTCCCGCCCATTATGATGAATTCCTGCAGTACTTTTCTCAAAACTTTTTTCACATCATCGCAATCTCAGAAACCTGGCTCAAACCCTATATTCCGTCCTCATCTGTCTCCTTACCTAATTACGCCCTCATCCGCCACGACCGGGTCAGCCGGACTGGTGGTGGGGTGGCCATATTTCTCCATGATACCCTAAAGTCCCGAATCCTTGATTACTCCCCACCTTCCGAACATCCACAAGTGGAGTACCTTCTAGTAGAAATTACCTGTAATAATTCCCCTCTCCTTTAAATAGTGATCTACCGTCCTCCCTTTGTTCCATTTGATCCGTCCTTAGAATCAACCCTACTCAACTTTGTTCTCCTCTATCCTAGAATAATCATCGCCGGTGACCTCAATATCAATTTCCTTTCTAATTCCAAAGACAAAACCTATCTAGAAAACCTATTTTTCCCCCCTCCATCTCTTTATTGTTCCTTTTTATCCTACTCACCACACCCACAAGGCCGACACTTGGTTAGATTTCTTCATTATAGACTCCGAACTAAATCTCCTCTCCTCTTCTCAACTGCCAATATCCTTCTTATCGTCTCACTACATGATCCTAATAACATATAATATCCAAACCCCTCTGATTCATCCGAGAACCTTCACTTTACGTCAGATAGACACTCTCACCCGTGACAAAATGAAAACCTTAGACTTGAACGATATATATTCCTGCTCCTCCATCGACTCCATGGTTGAGATCCTGACTTCCAATCTCCTCAATATCCTCAACACCCATGCTCCCATTAAAACCTCAACCTTCCGCCGCCGGCCTGCACCTTGGATGTATCAAGAAATTAAGGATCTGCAGGACAGTTGTGATTCTGCCCGTAGACGCTTTAGACGTACCAGGCTTACAGATGACTATCAAGCGTTTAGGGTGCTCTGCAACTTGACTCAAACAAGAATTCAGCGAGCTAAAGCTTCCTACTTCCATGAAGCCCTGTCATCTGCCCCAGATCCCAAATCTAAATGGCTAATCCTTCGCAAACTTTCCCTCTGTGAACCTTCCAGATCCCCTTCCTCACTGGTCTTTTCCGTTTCACCTGACGATTTAAATTCACACTTTATTTCTGCCTCCTCTACCTCTTCTCTTCCCTCCTCTTCCAACTTTGCTCCTGAGTCATCATTTAATGATGATGATTTCTATTTCCCCGACTGATTTACTAACCGCAGTAATGAAATCCCGCACCAATTCCATAGGACCAGATGGCATTCCTGTCAAATTGATAAAATTATGTCTCCCCGAAATCCTCCCAGTTCTCCTTTTCATTTACAATTTCTCCTTTTCAATAATCATCGCCGGTGACCTCAATACCAATTTCCTTTCTAATTCCAAACCTATCTAGAAAACCTATTTTTTTCCCTCCATCTCTTTATTGTTCCTTTTTATCCTACTCACCACACCCACAAGGCCGACACTTGGTTAGATTTCTTCACTATAGACTCCGAAATAAATCTCCTCTCCTCTTCTCAACTGCCAGTATCCTTCTGATCGTCTCACGACATGATCCAAATAACGTATAATATCCAAACCCCTCTGATTCATCCGAGAACCTTCACTTTCTGTCAGATAGACACTCTCACCCGTGAAAAAATACTACCTGACCTTGAAACCTTAGACTTGAACGAAATATATTCCTGCTCCTCCATCGACTCCATGGTTGAGATCCTGACTTCCAATCTCCTCAATATCCTTAACACCCATGCTCCCATAAAAACCTCAACCTTTCGCCGCCGGCCTGCTCCTTGGATGTGTCAAGAAATCAAGGATCTGCAGAAGAGACGTGATGCTGCCCGCAGACGCTTTAAACGTACTAGGCTTACAGATGACTATCAAGCGTTTAGGGTGCTCCGCAATTTGACACAAACAAGAATTCGGCGAGCTAAAGCTTCCTACTTCCATGAAGCCCTGTCATCTGCCCCAGATCCCAAATCTAAATGGCTAATCCTTCGCAAACTTTCCCTCTGTGAACCTTCCAGATCCCCTTCCTCACTGTTCTTTTCCGTTTCACCTGACGATTTAAATTCACATTATATTTCTGCCTCCTCTACCTCTTCTCTTCCCTCCTCTTCCAACTTTGCTCCTGAGTCATCATTTAATGATGATGACTTTTATTTCTCCTACATTTCCCCGACTGACTTACTAACCACAGTAATGAAATCCCACACCAATTCCATAGGACCAGATGGCATTCCTGTCAAATTGATAAAATTATGTCTCCCCGAAATCCTCCCAATTCTCCTTTTCATTTACAATTTCTCCCTACAGAACTCAATATTCCCTTCCTCTTGGAAAAAAGCCATTGTACTCCCTTTAAATAAAAAGCCTAATCCATCCTCTCCCGAAGACTTTCGCCCAATCTCAATTCTTTCCAATCTCTCAAAACCCCTAGAAAGATTGGTGCAATCCCAAATTTCCAATTTCCTCGAAAAGTCTAACCAACTTGATCCTCTCCAATCTGGTTTCCGTCCCGGCTTCTCCACACAATCCGCCTTAATCAAAATTATCAATGATGTTCAGACTGTAATAGATAATAAACAATTAACTGTCCTTATACTTCTTGACTTCTCTAAAGCCTTCGATTCCATTAACCATCCCATCCTTTTCAACTAACTAAAATCACTCTTCTTCTCCAATAGCTCCATCTCTTGGTTCCAATCTTTTCTCTCACAACGCACCCAAGCAGTCTCCACTCCTAATCAACCACTATCTGCCTACCTGCCTTTATGCTCTGGAGTTGCCCAAGGATCTAGCATATCTCCTCTCCTTTTTAGTTCCTATATTAATGACCTCCATGACTCAATTCTCCATTGTTCCAACCACCTTTATGCAGGCGATTCTCAAATATACCTATCCTTTTCTTCCCCTGAGCTATTGGTAGCATTTACTAAGATCCAAGCAGACCTAGATCGAATCTGTGCATGGGCAAACTTAAACGGATTAAGGTTAAATGCTTCAAAAACTCAGGCCATTGTCATTGGTTCCAAGCCCCTCCTTAGATCCTATACCGACTTTCCAATACTAAACGTTGGTGACCAGCCAATCTCCTTCCACTCCTCTGTAAAAAATTTAGGACTATTTATTGATCAAACCCTCTCCTGGAGTCACCATATTTCTCACATCTCCCGACGGACAGTTTCTACCCTCAAACTATTCCATCGATTCCGCCATCTCCTACCTCAACATACGCGTAGACTCCTCGTTTCCTCTCTCATCTTCCCCCACTTTAACTACTGCTGTGTGATGTATGATGGACTCTCGGTGGAGCTCCGCGACAGACTGAAAAGATTATTGAACAGTTGCGTGAGATTTGTAATTAGTGCCCCCAGATACTACCATATCTCTCACCACTTACACTGAGTTAAAGTGGCTCTTCCCCTCCATTCGAAGACAATATTTCCTAGGTACATTCCTCTATCATATCATCAACAATCATCGTCCTTCCTACGCCTACAATCTTCTCCAATTCAAGTCCTCAGTCCACTCCCTCTCCACAAGATCTCGACCTTCCGACCTTTACATTCCTTCTCACAGATCTGCCTCGTTCCAAAACTCCTTTATTGCTCGTTCTGTTAGTTTCTGGAATTCCCTTCCTATCAAAATTCGACATTCTTCATCCTTATCTACATTCAAAACCCTCCTATTCCAATTCCTTTCCCAAAAACAGTCAGATACCAGCTAACCTTTTATGTAAAATTACATATTATTTATAATAACATATTCACATATAGCTCATAACCTAAATACTTATTATAGATTCGACTTTCTTTTTTTTTTTTTTCAACAGAAACAGATTTTACTGTTAAGAAGAATTTACATTTATTTTTTCTGTATTTATTATTTTTTCTAAAAGGGTTTATTTATATTTTAACATTGTACATAGTTTTAAGTATCTTAGTATGGTTTCAAGAGTTTTTTATATAGATTTTTTTATTTTATTTTGTAGATAGTATGTATAACCAATATTTTTTTTTAATGATCTATCTTTATCTTAACTTTTTATGTTTGTTTTTATCTGGCCAGATATAAAATTTTAATTTTTGTACTTTTTTGTTATTCTGAAGGGACTTCGTCCCAGAATAAAATTATTTTTCTATTCTATTCTATTCTATGTATTGGTATGTATATATGGAAGATAATGAGCGGAATCTGACAACATGCCGAATGTATATAAAGATTATTTTACAAATAAAACAGTATTGATTCTGAAGTCATGAGTGTTCTATCTCAAACCTTTTCCCTTTTTTTATTATTTTTGTTCACTGGTTCCGATGCGCGGGACACCGTCAATGGACCATAATTGGTGAACTATTTTTTTTATTTTCGGTTTTTATTCTTGTAAGTTGTAAAGAAAAACTGAGAAGGCGACGGACAGCATAATCATACCAGGGGTATTGAGCACACCAGAAATTCCTCAAACTCAAGAGATTCCTCAGGTTCAAGAAATCCATCACATTCAAGATATCCCTTCCCTACCAAGGAACACATTGGCGGAAGCGCATACTAATGCCCTAGAATGGATGAAAATAAGAGCAGCGACCACGCAGGACTTTTTTATTTCCAATGTCGGCCCTGAGCACGTCGACCCCTAATGGGTCCATTGTGCACCAATTTCAGTTAGTCGTTTTAACCAAAACGTTATTCTAGTCGCTTCCGCGTATCTAAGTAGGCTGGTTGGATTGACCGACTCATATCTACTGGGGAGATCCATTCGTTCTTCCCCAAATGCTATCAGTCTCAGCCTTGTGAATCTATCACATCTACACACGATGTGAAAGGCTGTTTCATTCTCCTCCTGACAGAATCTGCATAGTGGATTCGTCATAACTCGGAGATTGAACATATGGTAATTTAGCTTACAGTGACCTGTATAGATTGCTGTAAGCTTTTTAAGAGCTGCTCTGTCCATACTCAGTAGCAGTTTGCTTCTTTTTTCACATGGACCTTTAAGGAACAGCTTCGAATGTCGCTGTTTCTTATCAGTCCAGTAATTATTAAATTTGTTCCCATATATCTCCCTGATCCTACTCTTGGCAGTGCTAAGGCTGATTCCACAGACAGGCTCGGGAGTTACAGGAATGGTATCTGAGCCCAATCTGGCTAGTTCATCAGCCTTCTCGTTGCCTAGTATGCCCGAGTGACCGGGCACCCACTCCACTGCAACTCTATTGTGCTCAGTTAGTTCGTTAAGTGCTGTGTTGCATTCCTTAACGACCTTTGAATATACGTAGTAATTGTTAATAGCACCTTTGCTGCCTGACTGTCGGTTTAGATGGTAATCTTTTCCCAGTCACATTGCTTCGCAGTAGGTTTTGTGCGCAATGGCAGATTGCCAGTATCTCAGATTGAAATACTGAGGCATATTTGCCAAGTGGTATAGAAACTTTTTCTTTATTGTCTTTGCGATAGATGCCTACTCCAGAGCCTAAGGCTGTTAGAGAGCCATCTGTATAGCAATTAATACCATTATTTGGTTAGTGTTGTCTGCTGCTGTCTTTCCCAACCTCATATTTTCGGTCCAGATATTCCCGGATTAGAGTGTCAGAGTGCACAGCTAACACTTCTTCACGTCCAATCCTGTTCAGCAGTACTGTGTGTCCCCCTTGACAGGGGATTAATGACCACTTTCTTAGCCTGTATAATGTGTTTATTGCCGGAGCTTCCACCTCCAGCTGCAGCGGTGGCATGTTCAACATTACTTCCATAGCGGCCGTCGGTGTTGTGCTCATCGCACCCGTTATCATTATCCATGCAAGTCTTTGAATCTTTCCTAATGAGGATGAGTTAGCTGCAGTCTTTGCTTTGTGCCACCATAGCAAAGCTGAGTGAAGTATGATAGGTCTGACTGTCGTTGTGTACAGCCAGAATACCATTTTTGGTTTGAGTCCCCAACTCTTTCCTATCGCTCTTTTACAGCCCCATAGGCATTTGAGGGCTTTGCTTGTCACGTTCTGAACGTGCTTAGTCCAAGATGACTCCAAGGTGTTTTACCTTCCTTGCTCTGTGTCAGTTGGATACCATTGATTTCCGGCAATATCGGAATATCGACAGCGTATCCTTGCGCATAAATGCCTGCAGTTTTTAGGGCTTGCAACAATGAGTCGGCCACAAAGCATCACAGTAGCGGAAAAAGCACACCTCCTTGTGCCCTAATTCTGATTTTAAGACTCTGTCCTCCAGCATCCTCCCAATCCATCTAGAGGACATAGAGTCTATGCCTTTTTTCCTTAGTGCATCATTTATGATGTTATAGGGAGTTCTTTCAAAGGCACCCTCGATATCAACGAAGACTCATACCATGATTTCTCTCTGTTCTAAGGATTTCTCTATTCTTGTTACCAAGTTATAAAGCGCCACCTTACAGGATTTCCCTGGTTGTTAGGCATATTGCTTTGAGTGTATTGGACTTGTAGCCAATATATGTTCCCTAATATGCCTGTCAAGTATCTTTTCTAATCTTCATTATGAAAGATGACAGGCATATTGGCCTATATGCCTTGGGGTATTCGTAAGACTTTTACTGGTTTTGAAATGTATCGCACCTTGGATATCCTCCATTTACATGGTAGATATCCCAGTGCTAGGCTACCTCTTAGTAATTCCAGAAGGTATGGCCTCATCTCTGAGAGACCTTTCTGCTGCAATGCTGGAAAGATCTCATCAATTCCAGCAGATTTAAAAGGATAAAATGAATTCACTGTCCATTCAAGTCTACTGTTTGTGATCACTCTTCTTGCAGGACCCCACATACGTGCACCAGTACCACGATCCTGTGTAGTGGGGTCAATAGGTTTCGTTACTGTCGTAAAACAACGTGTGCTTTTGCTGCAACACTCAACGTTTCAATTTCATTCGTGGTGTATTTATCCTCATGTTCTCATCGTATCTGTATTGGTTTGTTTTGACAGTATTTTGTTTACTTCACATACCGCCAGAATGTTATCAACCTTCAGACAAAACCTTTTCCAAGCTTGTCTTTGGCTTTCCTATGGGTATACCAATTGCCAGATTTTTTAGCAGCATTGAACTATCTCCTTGTGAGTGCTCATTGCTTTGTTAGGCTACCATTCCAC
Organism: Nezara viridula; assembly: GCA_928085145.1. NCBI lineage: Eukaryota > Metazoa > Arthropoda > Insecta > Hemiptera > Pentatomidae > Nezara > Nezara viridula. The sequence continues at coordinate 197,975,096 of OV725078.1, read as the reverse complement.
CAGGACACTTTCCTGTTGGTTATGGTTTTTTTTAGCTTCATTACTGGCCAAATATGATCTAATCATAGCATCAGTAATTGAAGTATTTAAGCATTCCAATTGCCATGTATTGTGGACAACTTTGGGGCAGCATTTAACAGGCGCCTCCAAGTTAGTTCTATAGGACGCCCATTCTGTACGTTTGGGATCTCTATACTCCACATCATGTTGTATTCTGTCAGATATATCAAATCTGATATACCTGTGATCCGAGCATGTTTCTTCATCAGAGACACGCCAGTTATCTATAAGGACACTAATCGATCGAGTCGCTAGTGTTATGTCTATGATCTCCGTTCTAGTCTTATTACAAAAGGTAGGCTTGTTCCCCTTGTTCAGAATGTTAAGGTCATATTTAATTTTAGTCTCTAAGAGTTTCTCACCTCTAGAGTTGGTGTTTGAGCTCCTCGAGATCTCGTTATGTGCATTAGCATCCAGGGCAGCTACAATTTCCCCAATGCATCTTAGTAATTCCTCAATTCCTTCTGCAGGTTCTGAGTGTTCATATGACAGATATACCGCCGCTATGATTGTTGTTCTTTTATCCCCTTGATGGGTATATTTGGCTACTGCAAGATCTCTAGAACAGAATTGCCACAAATGCAGCAGCTTTTTTTTTTTTTTTTATTTAGAAAAAATACATTTTGTCTCAATTAAGGGCATTGAGTATTTAGGATCAATGAAATACAAACATACCATATATACAGTAAAAGAAAAACAAGATTATAACAAAATAAAATAAAACTTGGAGTAACAGAATAAATCGATCATGATACAACATCAAATAAATAAATAAAAACACATTCATATTTATTTACAGTCAGCCGAAGTCGGGCCTTTTCCCCCACGTGTGGAGGACAAGGCAAGACTCCAAGAGATCCCAGCGCTTCTCCCTCAGCCGCATCACTGGGATGGGAATCCAGTGGAGACTAAGAGAGGGCACTAAAGCCACATACACTCATGACTTAAGTGGAGAAGCTGGCCATCACCAGGACTCCAATGGCGTCTTTACAAAAGATCTCGAGGCTACTGCCGCTTCAACCTTCGAGGAGGATTGTAGGGATGACTAGAACTGGATAAGCATTGTGCTAAGGGATTAGGCTGATGGATTAGGTTCTGATGAAAATTTGAAAATCGGGATGGAATAACGTCAAGGACTTAAGGGATGTTAAGGTCATGATGTAAGGTTTTGTTCGTAACATAATAAGGAGCATTTACTATTATACGGAGGACTTTAGACTGGAAGGATTGGATGCGTTTGATGTTCGAAAATTTAGTTGTCCCCCACAGTTCAAGTCCGTGGTCCAGATGGGTTTCAGTATGGTCTTGTATAGTAATAGTTTGTTCTCAATTGAGAGGTTAGATTTTCTGTTAAGTAGTCTGTATAACTGGCCAAGTCGTCGGTTGAGCTCTTGTCTTTTAAGTCTGGTATGTGGGTTCTATGTTAGTCTTTTGTCTAAAAAAATCCAAGATACCGAACTGTGTCTGAGATGGGAAGAGGTACTGAGTTGAAAAGGATATGTGGACAGGATCTACGTCGGAGGGTAAAGGTGACATGCTTGCATTTGGATATATTGATCTTGATGCGCCAATCGTTGCACCATTGCTCAATTAGGGAGATGTGTCTTTGAAGGTTTAGGGATGCTGTTTCAGGGTCTGGGTGGGAAGAGAGGATGGCAGTATCGTCAGCAAATGTTGCTAGAAGGGTATTAGGATGGGTTGGAATGTCAGCTGTGTAAAGGAAGTAGAGAACTGGGCCCAAGACACTGCCTTGTGGAACACCAGCCTCAACTGGAAAATAGTTGGGGAATTCAGTGCCGCAGCGGACTTGAAAGGAACGATTTGAGAGGTAGGATTTGAGGACTAGGTACAAGGATTGGGGTAAGTGAGTATTGAGCTTGAAAAGCAAGCCATAGTGCCACACCCGGTCGAAAGCTTGCGCTACGTCCAGAAAGGCACTAGTGCAATATTGCTTGCTTTCAAGCGCAGAGGATATATGGTCAACAACGCGGAGGCCTTGTTGAACAGTGGAATGTCTTGAGCGGAATCCAAACTGATGGGAGGGGATATTGTGGATTTCGAGAATGGGTAGGATACGTTTGAGAAGGATTTTTTCAAAGATTTTTGGGAGGAATGGAAGTAAGCTTATTGGTCTATAGGATGAGGTATTATTAACAGGTTTACCTGGTTTTAGAGAAGAGGATAATAATAGAGTGTTTCCATATCAGAGAAAAGTGAGTTGTGCGGAGGGTACAGTTATACAGGCAGTTATACAGAAATATCATTGCTTTTTTGGGAAGTTGTCTAAGGATCTGGAAAGTAAGGAGATCATGTCCAGGGGATTTTCGAGGTTTCAGGTTGTATATAAGGAATTTGACCTCAGAGGGGTTGACAGCTTTAGGAGGCTATCCACAGAGGCATCAGTTTTAGTTTGTTTTTATAAAGAAGGCCGGCTCTAGGATCTGTGGGTGTGGAAATTATTCCATACCCATGCATATACAGTCCCTTAATCCTGCCCTTCATATAAGTAAGGTTCAAGAATTAAAATAATATCAATATCCTTACCTTTTATATACTGTTGCAATACAGTGGTGGATATTGATCTGCAGCAGTTTCATAATTGGATGTATGATTTATTTTCTGGAGGGTGGTTTTCCAGACGAAGCCGATAGTAGAGTTCCTCCATTAGACTCAGTTTTCCCTTTGTCTTTTGGTTTCTCCCCACCACTCAACCTTGTTTTCGACCCCCCCCCCACCAGTATTTGAGGAGTGCCGCAAGACCGAGGTCTAGCCACCAGACCGCGACAGTGGCCGGGATTCACCTCTTTCGGGTGTATATCTCCTCCTATAGTAAGTTCGTCAATTTTACTTGCGATTGCTTCTTTGAGTTCCTCGCAGAGAGTTGGGTCTGCGGGTAGTCCACAGGAACTACCGCGACCAACTGTCCTCTAGCAACTTTTGCGTAATTTCTGGGCCTCTCAGCCTTCCTCGGTTTCTTAGCTGATGTAGATGAGGTTCCTAGAGATACCCTTGTTCGTTTTCCCGCAGTCAGTCTTGATCTGAAACTCAACCTTTGAGGCCTTGCATTTTTAGCTGTTGGCCTGTGTGGCCTCGCAAACTTAGATGCTGGCCTTTTGGGTGTGACCTTCTCATCCCCTGTCTGTGGTATTGGAGCTTTCCTCTCCGACGCGGTAGCTTCGTTAGCCAGGCATTTAGGCATTTTGGGGCCTTTGCATCCTCCACTACCTACCTTTGACTAGGCTCCAATTTACTAGTAGTTTGCCCTCGATCTAAGGCCTCCCTCTCAAGACTCTCCGCATTGTCTGCCGGGTCTTTTGGGGCCCTTGCTTCTTAAGCAGAGTTCTCTACAGGTGGCCTATTCTCTTCCTGTGGGGTCAGTAAATATTGGGCCTTTGCCTTCCTCCTATTACGCCTCTTCACATTCTTTATCGTGCTCGACGAGGCAGGCCTCGAGTCCTTGGGCTCGTGGTCCTCGCTCTCCGTCTGGTCGAGTCCAGAATGCGATGGGCTGCTTCCTAACGTTCCCATTTCTGGTTGTTTCATTTCTTCCACGTCCATTTCTTCTATTGGGGCCTGCACTATAACACTGGCCACCTCCATTATTTCATTCTCCTTCAACTACGTTTGAACGTGAAGTGTTTTAGCATCCTCTGTTAGGGTTTTTAGAAGTTTCCCTACCAGAGATTCATCAAGCGTATCAGAGGTAACCTCTGATATGTTTAAAAGTCGACGGTTTAATATTTGTTAATTGATTGTTTTTGGACATTTTGGTTCCCACGAGTATGGGGGTCAAAGGAACTACAGGTACTACCCACTCTCCCTGCAGCCGGTATACTGTACAATGGTGTGTCGCCCGGATCCACAAGAGGGTCGATAAAAGACAGTATATTTTTACCCACCCTCTGCCACTCAGCCTCAGCTCGTGCGCCCAGACCTAGCTTGGGTGCCTAACAGGTTCATCGCTTCCATCTCACATACATCATCTGCATATATATGGATGGAAGCAGTGAACCCCGCCTCTGTCGTCCGCGAGTCCCATCGGACTCACCAGTGGGCGCCACATGGAGGTGACAATAGGCATAGATAGGGATAAGGAGATCAGGGAACTCACAGGCAGTGGGTAGGGCACTACACTCGATCGCTCCGCAAAGAGTTAGGGAGAATCCCCTCACCCATGTCCCTCACTAGACCTCCCATTACCCTACCTATTTGCCCCCCCACGCAGGACTTAAGGAGGACGATCGCGGACCTGGAACGCTTCGGTGGCGAGGTAGGGTGAGGAGAAGCATCCTGAACCAAATACAGTCAGACGAGGAGACACCATGGCCGGTGATCAAGGAGAGACTGAAGAAGGCTTTCTTGGAAGGCAGGTGGACGACGAAAGAAGATATTTTCAAATATTTAGGGAACACCGGTCCCAACGACAGACAAGGGGACAGTATGCTGCAGTACTATTGCTGAAATACAATCGCATTACTGAAAAAAATCGCGAGACATTGAGCGTAGGAGAGGTTGAAGACAGGATGCCGTTTCTTTCGACTATACCCAATGTCCAATTAGCGAAAGAAACCAGAAAGAGGGATGTTCTACCCAGGGAACGATCGTTCCTGGAATGTGTTCTGGAAATGATCGGTGTAAGCGCAAGAGAAGAGGAGACTAGGATGGAGGTGGAAGTAGCAGGATGGTGCCGAATAAATGATAGACGTTCCAGGACCTCTCCAATAGGCTGGAGAAGGAGGGAACCAGGACTGACGAATGGAGAAAGATTCATAACAGGCGAAAGAAGATCGGGACAGCCCAGACCACGGAATGGACTCCGGAAGTAGGAAAGGAAATGTCATGGTTGTGGAAAGCCAGGACACTTAGTGACACAATGTTCTCGCACTCGCACTTTCGAATGCGGGACTGAAGGGCATAGCGCAAGACAATGCCCATATATTTTCCGGAGGAGAGAGAGACCTCAGGTGGAGCCAATGGAGGTGAATATGCAAAAGATAAGAAGAAGGATTAGCATGCCTTAGAGAAACGGATCTTCTGAGGAGGCAACTGACGCGTCGGCAACTTCAGAAACGGAGGAGGAAAATCCAGGTAGGATAAGAGGCGAAGGAGGCAGGAGTAATCAACGGAGTGAACACCAACGAGCTGCGGCAGTATGAAGGAAGTAGGCTGGTAACTGAAGAGTGTGTCAGCAGAGAGGCGACCGCACAGCAACATGTAACAACATTAGAGGTAAGTCAGGCCGGTTGCTAATCATTAAAGTAGAAGGGGAAGTGAAATGCCTTGTAGACACGAGAAGTTCGTTACTTTAATTATGACCCGAGGGGCGCTAGAGAAATTGTGGGATAGCGAGTTGGTACTCCGGATACAAAAATGTGACTCAGGGTGGCCCCTGTAGCGTGGAGCGACAATCGGGCTTAATCGGTGGGCAGAAAAGGGGATTAAGCTAAAAGTACATATAGTAGAAAACATGACCCGAGAGAACCATGCAATAGTAGATTGGGGCAGTTAGAGGCGAGAGTGAAAAACAGGAAAGAGGTCTAGAGCATTAGGCTGGGGAAAAGGAAGTTTAGATGCCATAGGGTCAGGAGAGATAGGAGGGCGCGGATTGGAGCGGTGAACACGGTGGAGACTGGAGAAAAGAGATACGATCGGAATTTGACGATATTTTCTTCAAAGAGAGCGAGATATTGGGAGTTACGTGAGAACGGTCCATGCGATCCCACTGAAGCAGGAGAGGGTAACCTACGTAAAGGAGAGGAGATACCCGCAGGCGCTGAGGCAACATGTTCGGGAAGAATTAGAAAGTTTGGAAAAGCAAGGGATCATAGTTAATAGTCCCTCGCCATGCAATAGTCCCCTGTGGGCAGTGAATAAGTAGGTAGTGCCGGGGTAGAATAAGGAAAAATACAGGATGGTAGTAGACTATCGCAAACTAAACGAGAATACATTGGATGAGAAGTATCCGATTCCCAGTTTCGAGGACATATTGGACAAGTTGAGTGGGGCAGTGATATTCAGCACGTTAGATCTCAGATACGGATGCAACCAAAGGACCAATATAAGACGGCGTTTACATTCGCGATGGGGTCACTACAAATTCACCAGAATGCCGTTTGGACTATAAAAATGCTCCCACAACATTTCAACGCCTGATGGGCGAATTTTTGAGGGTTATAGATGACACGGTATGCCAAGTTTATATGTATGATCTGTTGATCTTTAGCAAAGCGGAAACGGAGCACGTGGAACATTTATGATCCGTATTCGAAAGACTACGTCAATTAGGACCGAAATTGTCAAGGGAAAAATCTTTGGTGGGACAAATGCAGATTAATTTTTTAGGCCACACTATTTCTAGCGAGTGGGCAAAACCGGATGCGGCGAAGATGGTGGGGATTACAGGAATGTTGGTTCCACGAGATGTTTGAGGGATCTGAAGACTTCTTGGAGCATTTAATTACTACAGAAGATTTGTACTGGAAATGGCAGAGTATTTGACCCCAATCAAGAATGGTGCTAAGGTTACTGTGACACCAGAGATGGAAACCAATAGGTTTTGGCGTTCCTGGATTTGATAAACAATTCACTATCACCACCGATGTTAGCGAATACGTGTTAGGATCCGTATTATCCGAGGAAGGAATTGGGGAGGGGGGAGCGTCTGTTAACATGCACCTTAAAATGTGGAATCACGATATAGCGACTTGGGAAGGGAGCTATTTGCTATTGGGGAAGACAGTACCGTAGGGACATAGGGCGTAGAGGAGTACCTGAAGAAGAAAGCTCGGCCGATAAAAGGCCAGTGGAGATAGAGGAAATCGATGAAATCATCAACGATAAGCACCGCCATGTGATCTGGAAGACGAGAACCGCCGGAACCATGAAAGTAGATTTCGGGAAAAATAAGATTCACGTTACGTAACCTGGGGTAAGTGAAGAGCAGATTTGTAGGGCGTTGAAGGATTCGTCGGAAACGGGAAAAATGTACCATCTCTATGTGGGCAACAACACTATTTAGGAAAAAATTAAACGAATGTGGAGGTCCGAGTGAATAGGCGTGGATATAACGTTTATCCGATGCAAGTATTCGGTGGAAACGATAAAAGACGAGGAACAACAAAAAGCAGTGACACTTGCATACCACCATGAAAAAATATTTCTGGTGGGGTATGAAAAAATCCATTCAGGAAACTATGGGGAAGTAAGAAGTATGTCGGCACATGAAGTAGGATAGATACCCCCTCAAGCAATCCAGGAGGAGACACCTACACGGAAAGCACCGTTACAAGACCTCCAAATTGATACATTCGAAGAGGTTTGAGTGGGACACTATAATTGACCTCTTCAGCAAAATAGCTATGGCACATCAAATCCTGGATAAATCAGCCAACGTAGTTGTTGAGGCCCTACAAACCTGGGTGCAGTTTTACTGGGTGTCCGAGAGAATCGCATTCGACGGTGGAAGAGTTTGATAATGTTGCGATTAGGGAAGAGGCGAAACGGTTAGAGATTGTCTGGCACTTCAACACACCAGACCACCCTAAAAGCAGAGGCAGCATTGAACGATTGTACAGTACCTTGAGTGATCACATCCGCGTGCATCAGGAAGAGAAGTGTATAGAGCCGGATATAGCGATGAAAAAAGCTGTAACAACACATAATCATTCGATTCACCCCGTCCCTGGGTTTTCACACGTCGAAGTACTATTCGGGATACGCTGGCGTAGACGAGATTACGGGGAAACAACAACCGATAAATCGATAGTGGAACAAATACATAGTAATAGGGTAGAAGTAGGGAAGACGTCGGAAAAAGTAATGGGGAAAATTGGGAGGAAAAAGAGGAAGAGAGTAGGGCAGGAGAATTTCCAAGTGGGAGAATTAAAAAGAGGGTTAATTGTTTACAGAAGATAGGGAACCAACAGAGGGAAAGAGTTATTACGTTGCTAGGGTTCATTCATAGTGATTGCTATTAGGGAGCATAATCTATTAACAATTGAAAGTGTTAAGGAATCTAAAAAAGAGACGAACTGTGCACATCGAACAGTTGAAACTTCCGATGGTACAGCCAGGAAAAAAAAAAGTGATCCGTAGTACCTTCACTTCCGTAGACAGGAAACATTTTATTTTGTAAATAACATATATATATTTTTTTTTTTTTGTCTTTTTCATAATTGGTATAACATAGTAGTGAATGTGAAGGCAACAGAACACAAAAAATTCTGTTAGATGTAAGTTAATTTGTAAATATGAATATTTCATTTTGTTTTCTGTTCTTTGAGTGCGTTGTGTTGTATAGTTGAGGAATTTTAAATTATTATTTTTTTAGCTGATAGAGTTTTGTTTCATTATTATTACTATTATGTAAACGGCAGTGGATCAGCTGATGCGAAGGTTGTGTTCTGAAATCTTCTCTCAGTTTTTGCTTATTTTTCAGCGGAATCTCTCGGATTATTCACGTAATAGAGTTAAAGTGTACACCAGAGCAGTAGATATTTACTGTTGACCTCTTTTTTTTGTTAATTTTAATTTTTTTTTTCTTTGTCTTTTTCTCTTATGATATGGGCTATGATCAGCAAACGATGGTCAGTAAGGGGCCCAAGAGGACTCGGTCAGACGGCGTTCGTACACCTCGTGGTTCACCAGTCAAACAAAGAACTCGTCGCTGCCTACGAGAAATACCTCCAGTGATCAAAGTAAACTCTTCAGAACCAGAACCTCAGCCCCAACCAGGTACGTCTTCGCAAGAAATGATCGAAGAATCGCCTTTCTTTACTCCAAACCCCTACCAAGTGCTTCAAAATGACCGAGAAGTAATGGAGTCTGCAGCAATACCCAGAGAACCAAAGCCTCCTCTGATATTTGTAAAAATCTCAACAATTTCCAGATGTTCTGCAGCCAACTAAATAAAATCTGCTCTGCCAGTTATTCATGCCTTAACAGGACCAATGATACAAAAATAACACCTGATTTTGCTGAAGCCTACTGAAAAATAGTGAAGTACTTATCAGAAACAAATGCCAATTTTCACACTTACCAGCTGAAGCAGGAAAGATCGTAATGATAAGAAATTTACACTCCTCAACCCCAACTGAAGTGATTAAAGAAGAACTTACAACGCTTGGTTTCAATGTACGCCAGGTAACCAACGTTTTGAAGGAGGACAGGGAGCAGCCAGGATTACGAAATAGGATCACACTACCATTGTTTTTCGTGGACTTGGAGCCATCACCAGGTATCGAAAAAATATATGATATCACAAGAATATACTACACAATGGTGAAAGTTGAGAAGCCATACCCCAAGAGAGACATCGTGCAGTGCCATAATTGTCAGACCTACGGCAACACGAAGACATATTGTCACCATCTGCAGCGTTGCGTGAAGTGCGGCGAACAGCACAAATCTGTAGAGTGCACCATCAAGATCCAGCAGTATGTGCCCTATGCTTGAAAGAACACCCGGCCAACTACAAATGCTGCCAAATTTACAAGAATCTCAAAACCAGACACCAGAAAAACCGGATTCAAGATGAAGGACTAAGAACAAGAAGAGACAGAGAGCCCTCCAGAATTGTAAACAATGATGTATCATTCTCCCAACTACTTAGAGGTAAAACTTCAACCGATAGATATCAAGCCCTGCCACAACAACAACCTCAATCCCAACCTCAAAATCCTCTTCATCCTAATATACCTAATCATCAACAACAAATTCTTTATATTCCTCCTCCTTCAAATGCAACAGATCTCACCAGTTTGTTAGCATCTTTCCTCACCGATTTCAAATCCCTTGTTACTCCACTCATATCACTCCTCACAAATCTCGTATCTCACCTCATCCCCCCTTTAAAAAATCTTTAAATGACTCACAACCCTAAATCCATATCCATTCTCCTTTGGAATGCGAATGGTGTTAGAAATCATACAGACGAACTATCTACTTTAGTACTTGACAGGAACATTGATGTGGCACTAATTACTGAAATTCGACTAACCACTAAACAACTCCGCAATACTTGACATATCGTACTGACCATCCTGACGGTAGAGCACATGCCGGCACTGCTGTCATTGTACACCAATCCATGTCCCATCACCTACTCCCATTACCTACTCAAGATTTCCTGCAATTGTAATCAACCGCCATTGTAATCAAAACCTTCTCATTTCCCGTCATCCTAGCATCAGCATATTGCCTTCCTAACAGATCCATATCCAATAATCAGTTCCGTTCTTTCCTTAACTCTATGGACATCACTTCATCCTGGGTGCAGACTTAAACGCCAAGCATCAAGAATGGGGCTCAGGAACCACAGATTCTTGCTGTCTGCACCTAATGGCCAACTGATCCTAACCGCAATCTTGATATCCTTGATTTTTTTATCCACAGTGGTTACGGTTCCCTCAATTATTCCCTTGCCCGACTAGACGAACTTTCCTCAGATCATAGTCCATTAGTACTCCTATTCTTAAACCCTCTCCACCGTCCTTCATCAGAGGCCCAGTTAACTGGAAACTCTTTCATCAAACCATTTCCGAAAAAATTGACCTCAGATTAACCTTGAAAACCCCAGAAGACCTTGAAAATGCCGTATATTCCTTCATCACCACTATTCAACAAGCAGTATGAACAGCCTCCTCTCCAAATAATTCCTCAAGAACACCTAAGAAAAATAGTTTACCCCAACACCCCATAGACCTAATCCACACCAAACGCCGTGCCAAATCATTATGGCAACGTACCAAACACCCCATCGATCGCCGCTCCTACAATTATTATTGTAAACTATTAAAGCAAAAATTATCATCCTTCAGATCCCAATCCTTTGATAGCTACCTTACTTCTCTCTCTGTTCACGACAATTCCCTCATGAAAACCACCAAAAAAATCCTAAAATCCCATTACATTTCCCATACCCTTCGTCGATGCGATGACTCGTGGGCAGCGTCTGATGAAGATAAAGGGATTCGCCAGACACCTCTCCAGTACATTCGCTCCTCATCCACAATCCAACCCATACCGTAAAAATAGAAGAATTCCTCTCTTCACCCATTCCACTCTCCTTACCACCCAAAGCACTTAATCCATCTGAGGTCAAACATCACTTACAAAAACTTCCTCTTCGTAAATCTCCTGGATACGACTTCCTAACCCCACAGATCCTTCGACAATTTCCACAGAAAGCTACATTCCTTACATGTATTTATAATTGCTTCTTAAGAATTACCCACTTTTCTCTCCTGTGGAAACATTCCACCATCGTCCTTCTCCTGATACCAGGCAAACCTGTCAACAGTACATCATCCTATAGACCAATTAGCCTACTCCCAATCCTATCAAAAATTTTTGAAAAGATCCTACTCATCCTAATCCTGCCCATAATAGAATACCATAAAATTCCTACCCATCAATTCGGATTTCGTTCCCAACATTCCACTGTCCAACAAGGACTCCGAGTTGTCGACCATATATCCTCAGCCCTAGAAAAGAATCAATACTGTTCGAGTGCATTTCTGGACATAGCACAGGCTTTTGACCGGGTATGGCACGCATGCCTGCTCTTCAAGCTTAAATTCTATCTACCTCAATCGTTATATCTAATACTCCGTTCGTACCTGTACTGCCACTGCCACCGAATTTATCTCGGCGAGGAGATGACCCCAACAAACAGGCACCTCTACTGGCTAGCCCGGCAGAAGAGAGCTGCCGGGAAGATAAGATACGTATGGTTCTCTGCCGGCATTGTGCGTTGCCGAAAAGAAGACGGCCATCAAGTAATCTTGATTAATCAGGCATCGGATCTAGAAGTTTTCGCCTGACTGCACAGGTTTCATCTCTTCTTCTCGTTCTTCAAAGTATTTTTTGTCTTCATTGGTGCCCAAATAACATTGAAGATTTTGGTTAAAATTTCTCACAGCTCCAGTTTACTAATTTGTTTATTTTCTTACTCTTATTTCTCACTTATTTTTTCATTATTCACTTTTATTTTGCTTATCAGTACTTTTCATAATTTTTTTTTCAGAATATGATATATGCCTCATTTCCTCTATGCTAATTTCTGACTGTTTCCCATCAAATCCTCCCCATGTCTAGCATCCTAACCACCTGCCACGTTAACTCGCAATCCCTTCCCGCCCATTATGATGAATTCCTGCAGTACTTTTCTCAAAACTTTTTTCACATCATCGCAATCTCAGAAACCTGGCTCAAACCCTATATTCCGTCCTCATCTGTCTCCTTACCTAATTACACCCTCATCCGCCACGACCGGGTCAGCCGGACTGGTGGTGGGGTGGCCATATTTGTCCATGATAGCCTGAAGTCCCGAATCCTTGATTACTCCCCACCCTCCGAACATCCACAAGTGGAGTACCTTCTAGTAGAAATTACCTGTAATAATTCCCCTCTCCTTTACATAGTGATCTACCGTCCTCCCCTTGTTCCATTTGATGCGTCCTTAGAATCAACCAAACTCAACTTTGTTCCCCTCTATCCTAGAATAATCATCGCCGGTGACCTCAATACCAATTTCCTTTCTAATTCCAAAGACAAAACCTATCTAGAAAACCTATTTTTTTCCCTCCATCTCTTTATTGTTCCTTTTTATCATACTCACCACACCCACAAGGCCGACACTTGGTTAGATTTCTTCACTATAGACTCCGAAATAAATCTCCTCTCCTCTTCTCAACTGCCAGTATCCTTCTTATCGTCTCACGACATGATCCAAATAACGTATAATATCCAAACCCCTCTGATTCATCCGAGAACCTTCACTTTCCGTCAGATAGACACTCTCACCCGTGAAAAAATACTGCCTGACCTTGAAACCTTAGACTTGAACGAAATATATTCCTGCTCCTCCATCGACTCCATGGTTGAGATCCTGACTTCCAATCTCCTCAATATCCTTAACACCCATGCTCCCATAAAAACCTCAACCTTTCGCCGCCGGCCTGCTCCTTGGATGTGTCAAGAAATCAAGGATCTGCAGAAGAGACGTGATGCTGCCCGCAGACGCTTTAAACGTACTAGGCTTACAGATGACTATCAAGCGTTTAGGGTGCTCCGCAATTTGACACAAACAAGAATTCGGCGAGCTAAAGCTTCCTACTTCCATGAAGCTCTGTCATCTGCCCCAGATCCCAAATCTAAATGGCTAATCCTTCGCAAACTTTCCCTCTGTGAACCTTCCAGATCCCCTTCCTCACTGTTCTTTTCCGTTTCACCTGACGATTTAAATTCACATTTTATTTCTGCCTCCTCTACCTCTTCTCTTCCCTCCTCTTCCAACTTTGCTCCTGAGTCATCATTTAATGATGATGACTTTTATTTCTCCTACATTTCCCCGACTGACTCACTAACCACAGTAATGAAATCCCACACCAATTCCATAGGACCAGATGGCATTCCTGTCAAATTGATAAAATTATGTCTCCCCGAAATCCTCCCAATTCTCCTTTTCATTTACAATTTCTCCCTACAGAACTCAATATTCCCTTCCTCTTGGAAAAAAGCCATTGTACTCCCTTTAAATAAAAAGCCTAATCCATCCTCTCCCGAAGACTTTCGCCCAATCTCAATTCTTTCCAATCTCTCAAAACCCCTAGAAAGATTGGTGCAATCCCAAGTTTCCAATTTCCTAGAAAAGTCTAACCAACTCGATCCTCTCCAATCTGGTTTCCGTCCCGGCTACTCCACACAATCCGCCTTAATCAAAATTACTAATGATGTTCAGACTGCAATAGATAATAAACAACTACCTGTCCTTATACTTCTTGACTTCTCTAAAGCCTTTGATTCCATTAACCATCCCATCCTTTTCAACAAACTAAAATCACTCTCCTTCTCCAATAGCTCCATCTCTTGGTTCCAATCTTTCCTATCACAACGCACCCAAGCAGTCTCCATTCCTAATCAACCACTATCTGCCTACCTGCCTTTATCCTCTGGAGTTGCCCAAGGATCTAGCATATCTCCTCTCCTTTTTAGTTCCTATATCAATGACCTCCATGACTCAATTCTCCATTGTTCCCACCACCTTTATGCAGACGATTCTCAAATATACCTATCCTTTTCTCCCCCTGAGCTATTGGTAGCATTTACTAAGATCCAAGCAGACCTAGATCGAATCTGTGCCTGGGCAAAATTAAACGGATTAAGGTTAAATGCTTCAAAAACTCAGGCCATTGTCATTGGTTCCAAGCCCCTCCTTAGATCCTATACGGACTTTCCCATACTAAACCTTGGTGACCAGCCAATCTCCTTCTACTCCTCTGTAAAAAATGTAGGACTATTTATTGATCAAACCCTCTCCTGGAGTCACCATATTTCTCACATCTCCCGACGGACAGTCTCTACCCTCAAACTATTCCATTGCTTCCGCCATCTCCTACCTCAACATACGCGCAGACTCCTCGTTTCCTCTCTCATCTTCCCCCACTTTGACTACTGCTGTGTGGTGTATGATGGACTCTCGGTGGAGCTCCGCGACAGACTGAAAAGAATAATGAACAGTTGCGTGAGATTTGTAATTGGTGCCCCGAGATACTACCATGTCTCTCACCATTACACTGAGTTAGAGTGGCTCTTCCCCTCCATTCGAAGACAATATTTCCTAGGTACATTCCTCTATCATATCATCAACAATCATCGTCCTTCCTACGCCTACAACCTTCTCCAATTCAAGTCCTCAGTCCACTCCCTCTCCACAAGATCTCGACCTTCCGACCTTTACATTCCTTCTCACAGATCTGCCTCGTTCCAAAACTCCTTTATTGCACGTTCTGTTAGTTTCTGGAATTCCCTTCCTATCAAAATTCGACATTCTTCATCCTTATCTACATTCAAAACCCTCCTATTCCAATTCCTGTCCCAAAAACAGTCAGGCACCAGCTAATCTTTTATGTAAAATTACACATTATCTATAAGACCATATTCACATATAGCTCATGACCTGAATACTTATTATAGATTCGACTTTCTTTTTCTCTTTTTTTTTTTTTTTCTTTTTCAACAGAAACAGATTTTACTGTTAAGAAGAATATACATTTATTTTTTCTGTATTTTTTATTTTTTCTAAAAGGGTTTATTTATATTTTAACATCGTACATAGTTTTAAGTATCTTAGTATGGTTTCAAGAGTTTTTTATATAGATTTTTTTTTTTATTTTGTATATAGTATGTATAACCAATATTTTTTTCTTTTCTTTTCTTTAATGACCTATCATTATCTTAATTTGTTATGTTTGTTTTTATCTGGCCAGATGTAAAATTTTAATTTCTGTACTTTTTTGTTATTCTGAAGGGACTTCGTCCCAGAATAAAATTATTTTTCTATTCTATTCTATTCTACCTCTCTGACCGCTCCTTTCTAGCTCGCTGTGGTACCAAATTCTCCAACTGTCATTTAATTGAGGCGGGAGTTCTACAACACAATACTGAAACCTATTTGGACTTATGGACTAGAATTATGAGGATCAGCAAAATTTTCTAACATCAAGCGCATCCAATCTTCCAGTTAAAAGTCCTTCGAACAATAGTCTATGCTCCTTTCTATGTAACCAACAAAACCCTACATCATGACCTCAACATCCCATTTGTCCCAGAACGTATCCCAGAAAATTCTCCAAATTTCACCAGAACCTTACGTATCACCCAAATCCTCTTGCACAATCCCTATCAAGCACCTCCCATCCCTATAATCCTCCAAGAAGGTTGAAACGGCAGTGGCCTCGCGACCTTTTGTAGATTGTATAAATTGGAGTTCTGGCCATTGCCAGAAATCTCCGCTGGCTTTAGTACCAGTGACGCGGTTGAGAGAGTAGCGCGGGGTTTTCCTGGAGTTCCCGCGCCTGATTGTATATAGGTATGCATGTGTTTTTTTTTCTTAGTTTTAATTTTCTTATTTTTTAGGTTATTTTATTTGTTTATCTATTGTATATACTTTTGATTATTATTTTGCTTCTATTTATTTTATATTTTTTGTACATATAGTGTGAATGTCATCCTACCTCACTATAACCAATGTCCAAGAGACAGATTGATGTAATACTCAATAAATAAATAGAAAAAAAAATAAAAATTATGTAAACATTTGTTTTGTTTTTTCCAGTCGATGAGAAAAGGACTTTTTTGTTTCTTTTTATTTTATATTTGTAAGTTCAAGTTTAAGGTAGTAATGCTGATAAACTGTCCGATCCGGCCTTGGATTACTTGAGAGTTTCCGAAATCCTATTCGTAAATTGGTGGGGGGGGGGGAGATAAAGACCGCCGTCTGACGATATCAGCCTTAATATCATCCTAGAATATTAACAACACGTCAAATGTATATAAGAAGGATTATTTTACAAATAAAGCTGTATTGATTCTGAAGTCGTGAGTGTTCTATCTCAAACCTTTTTCTTTTTTATTATTTTAGTTCACCGACGCTTAAATTTTATATATATACTATGGTACTAATAAACAAAACTCAAAAGGGTACTTGCTAAATAGCGGGTAGTTTCGAAACCTCCCTTGTTATCTAATCTTATTTCTGCCCTTCAGTGTGGCAGACTGTATTAATACTCAATAAAAGTTAAAAAAAAATCTTATTTCACATAACCTCCCTTCTTATCTCCTCTAACCTAAGTTATTCCATTATTTATTTTTTGTTCCTTGTGTAAGCTGTGTGTTAGTCTTATTTATTTATGGATGTTGTTACATTGTGGGAATTGCCGACTTCAGAAGAAGAGGCTATCAAATATTTGCAAGACGCCGGGATATTTGCAAAGGTGAAATATTGTGATGAAGGTCATGAAATGAAGTTCGACGGGAAGATGAAATGGCGATGCTTTCGTACTTTTAACAAAACCGTTTAACAAAACTGTTAAGGAAAAGAACGCGGTTAGAGGGCTCAAAGATTTCTTTTTTAACGGCTTTAAAATTCATTTTTGGGTTGTCCCATAATTTAACAACAATACAGTGGGGGGAAGAGCAGCTCAAAATATCCCAGCCAACTATCGTAACGTGGAACAAATTTTTAAGAGAGGTTTGTGCCCATAACATGTTGTACAGGTCAAGTAGAAAAATTGGAGGGCCTGGCAAAATCGTTGAAGTAGAGGAGAATCTTGTTTCTAAAAGAAAAAATCATGTAGAGAGAGTCCTACCTGAGCAATGGATGTTTGGCGGAGTTTGCCGAGAAACAGACGAGTGTTTTATCGTCAAAATAAACGACAGAAAAGCAACAGCTTTATTAGAAGCTATTAAAATCAATGTACAAGAGATGATAACAATTGTTATAGTGTAATATATAATATATGCAAATGTGAATATACTTCTACAGATCTACGGGAAGGATTGAAAAGGAAAGAAAAAGAATATAATATGAAATAATAGACATAGGAATGTGGAGAAAGAAAACAAAACCAAAAATAAATAAATAAGCATATAAAATAAAAATAGAGGCTTACAGGTGTGTTCAATTTTCATCTGAACCTAATCCACTATGCTAACTCCTTAGCACAATCCTTATCCAGCTCCAGTCACCCCTACAACCCTCCTCGAAGGTTGATACGGCAGTGGCCTCGAGTCCTTTTGTAAAGATTGTCACTGGAGTTCTCGCAATGGCCAGCCTCTCCACTCACGCCATGAGCGTCTGTTGCTTTAGTGCCCTCTCTGTTTCCACTGGACTCCTTCCGTTGACGCGACTGAGAGAGAAGCGCTGGGATCTCTTAGAGTCTCGCTTTGTCCTTCACACGTGGAGGAAAGGGCTGGACTCGGAGCTCCCTTGGCTGATTGTAAATATTGTAATTAAGTATGAATGTTTTTCTTTTGTATATATTTATTTGTTTTACTTATGACTTATTTAATTTACTACCAATTTCTGTATTTTTTTTTTAATTTGATTTCAAGTTACATTTCTTTGGTTTTATAGTTTTTACCTTTGTTATATAGATATATATTTTTATTTTTTATTTATTTATTTTTTTATTGTATTGTATATAAAGTATGAATGGGCCTCACTCAGCTTTAGTACCTAGTGCCCTTAAATGTGGCAAAATATATTATTTCTCAATAAAAAGATTAAAAAAACAAAACAAAAAAAAAAGGTGTGTTCAGCTAGGAGTTTCACTTAGAACTGTAAAATAAAGGTAAGGGTAGGTATAGGGTAGGTATTGGGGAATTTCGCTGACCTGAATTGCAGAATTTGAAGATATGGATGGATACCAGGGAAAAAAATACTATATCTATGAAATGATAAATTATAAATACATACATATACATATAAATAGAATTAAGAAATTATAGATGAGAGCACAATGTGAATAAAAACATAAATGGAAGAAGTAAAACATAGAAGTTTTTTTTTCTTTTTTTAACTTTTATTATGATATTTACAACTGTATTAGTATGAATACATCTAGTAAATTTGTACAGAGAAATATATATAGAAGTAAAATATAAATATAGAAATAAGAGAACATACATTGCAGAAAATTTAGAAGTATAGAGAAGAAAAAAAATATGAATAATAATAATTATATTTGATTGTACATATGTAAGAAAATCTCATCTAAATATTAGATAATAGTCAGACATGGTTAAAAAGTAAAATGAATACAAAGTGAAAACGGATGATCATACATCGATGTAGAATGTAAATATAAAATTAAAATTAAATAAAAGAGAGATCATTCAAAGCGGAAATACTTAGAATAATGAACAATTAAATTGAATTAATCAATAAAAATTGAAAATAGATAAAAATAATAGGATGTAATATATAATATATGTCATGACCGAGTTCACCGAACTGGCGGAGGTGTTGGTCTCTATGTTCACAATAGCTTGAAACCCCGTATTCTAGATATTTCATCCCTTTCCAATCATCCTCACATTGAATTCCTCTTCGCTGAAATTTCTTGTAGAGCACATCCTCTCCTTTATGTGGTCGTTTATCGCCCTCCTTTGACTTCTTTTGACCTGTCCTTCGAATCAACCTTGTACAATTATGGCTCTTTCTATAATAACATTATAATTTTCTGTGATCTTAATACCAACCTCCTCACAGAATACCAACCTCTACAGTCTCATACAGTTTAAACCCGTGGTCCATTCCCAGAAAACAAGATCCTGTGTTTCCGACCTTTATATCCCTTCCCATAGAACTAAGACGTTTGAATATTCCTTTATTGCCCGATCCACTGCCTTCTGAAATCCGCCATGCCTTTTCCTTGTCCTCAATTAAATATCATCTTTACCAATTCCTTCTCACATCCCAAAATGACGTTACACAATAAAATAAATATTGCGAAACAGATTTTGACTGAGGTAAATGGTTGTAAAAATTGATAGAGTTTTTAATTTTAAAAATCAACCCATGTTTATTTTATTTTGTTCTCTTTTCATTTAAATAATGTTTTTTTTTTTATTTTGTTTTCTTTTCAAAATGGTGTTATTTTTACTTGTTTTTTTAAATTTAATTTTACTGAAGATACTATATATTCTTTAACATTGACTAATGTAATTTTTGGCCAGATGTAGTTTTTATTTTTTGTTCATATCTGTTATTCATAAGGGACCCTTGTCCCAGAAAGTTTTCTTTCTATCTATCTATCTATCAATAAGTTATTTTTCACTTATAAGATTTAAATTTATATATGTTAAAGAATTATATGTTATTATATTAATTATTATTAATTAATATAATTATTAATTATTATTAATTAATTAAATATTATATTAAACTGCATTTATTATATGTTAAAGAAATGCAGTTTTTATCTACTTTATGATTAACAGGATTCTGTTCCATGTGAATGTGGATGGATTGAATGTGGAAATTTTATGAATGTGAGTCTTTTTTCATGGTTAGTGACTGTGGCAAGAATAGAGGTTTTTCAATATCAAATGAAAGGTTGAGGGTTAAGGCATGTTCTGATAGTTTGGAGGCAGAAGGGTTCCGGGAAGTTATGTATGTTTTATGTTGGGAAATGCGGGTTTTGAGATGGTTTTTGGGTTCGCCAATATAGGAGCTATTACAATTAGGAGTAGAGCAAGGTATCCGGTAAACTACATTAGAACGGTGGTGTAAAAGTATGGGATCCTTCAAGTTGGTGAAAAGGAAAGAAAGTTTATTATGGGACTTAAAGGCAAGACGTAAGTTGGTTATAGGAATTTAAGGAATTTTTAGAATAGAATAGAATAGAAAATAATTTTATTCTGGGACGAAGTCCCTTCAGAATAACAAAAAAATTCAAAATTAAAATATTATATCTGGCCAAATAAAAACAAACATAAAAAGTAAAAATAAAGGTCGGAAGGTCGAGTAGACTGAGAGACTGAGAGAGTAGATTTGAGAGTAGACTGAGGACTTGAATTGGAGAAGGTTGAAGGCGTAAGAAGGGCGATGATTGTTGATGATTTGATAGAGGAACGTGCCTAGGAAATATTGTCTTCGAATGGAGGGGAAGAGCTACTTTAGCACAGTGTAGTGGTGGGAGACATGGTAGCATCTCGGGGCACCAATTACAAATCTCACGCAACTGTTCATTAGTCTTTTCAGTCTGTCACGGAGCTCCACTGAGAGTTCATCATACACCACACAGCTGTTGGTAGGAGATGGTGGAAGCGATGGAATAGTTTGAGGATAGATTTTGTCCGTCGGGAGATGTGAGAAATATGGTGATTCCAGGAGAGGGTTTGATCAATGAATAGTTCTAAATTGTTGACAGACGATTAGAAGGAGATTGGCTGGTCACCAAGGTTTAGTATGGGAAAGTCGGTACAGGATCTAAGGAGGGGCTTGAAACCAATGACAATGGCCTGAGTTTTAGCAGCATTTAACCTTAATCCGTTTAAGTTTGACCAGGCACAGATTCGATCTATGTCTGCTTGGATCTTAGTAAATCCTACCAATAGCTCAGGGGGAGAAACCAGTGGTGTAGCCGTGACGGAAACCAGATTGGAGAGGATCAAGTTGGTTGGACTTTTCGAGGAAACTTGGGATTGCACCAATATTTCTAGGGGTTTTGAGAGTTTGGAAAGAATTGAGATTGGGCGAAAGTCATCGGGAGAGGATGGATTAGGCTTTTTATTTAAAGGAAGTTCAATGGCTTTTTTTCCAAGAGGTAGGGAATATTGAGTTCTGTAGGGAGAAATTGTAGGTAAAAAGGAGAACTGGGAGGATTTTGGGGAAACATAGTTTTATCAATTTGACAGAAATGCCATCTGGTCCTATGGAATAGGTGTGGGATTTCATTACAGCGGTTAATAGGTCAGTCGGAGAAATAAAACTCATCATCATTGAATGATGACTCAGGAGCAAAGTTGGAAGAGGAGGGTAGAGAAGAGGTAGAGGAGGCAGAAATAAAATGTAAATTTATATCGTCAGGTGAAACGGGAAAGACTAGTGAGGAAGGGGATCTGGAAGGTTCACAGAGGGAAATTTTGCTAAGGATTAGCCATTTAGATTTGGGATCTGGAGCAGATGAAAGGGCTTCATGGAAGTAGGAAGCTTTAGTTCGCCGAATCCTTGTTTGTGTCAAGTTGCAGAGCACCCTAAACGCTTGATAGTCATCTGTAAGCCTGGTATGCCTAAAGCGTCTACGGGCAGAATCACACCTGTCCTGCAGATCCTTAATTTCTTGGCACATCCAAGGTGCACAGTACGGCGACGAAAGGTTGAGGTTTTTAAGGGAACATGAGTGTTAAGGATACTGAGGAGATTGGAAGTCAAGGTCTCAACCATGGAGTCGATGGAGGAGCAGGAATATATTTCGTTCAAGTTCAAGGTTTCAAGGTCAGGTAGTATTTTTTCACGGGAGAGAGTGTCTATCTGACGGAAAGTGAAGGTTCTCGGATGAATCAGAGGGGTTTGGATATTATATGTTATTAGGATCAGTAGTAGGATGCTAGACATGGGGAGTATTTGATGGGAAACGGTCAGAAATTAGCATAGAGGGAATGAGGCATATATCATATTCTGAAAGACATTTAAGATAAGTACTAATAAGGAAAATAAAATTAAATATTGAAAAAATAGGTGAGTAACAAGAGTAAGAAAATAAACAAATTACTAAGAAGAAGTTACGAGACAGTTTAACCAAAATCTTCAAAATTATTTGATACCAATTAAGATAACCAATGCTTTGATGAAGGAGAAGAATTGATGAAACATGTAGGGCCAGGCGAAAACATCGAGATCCGATGCCTGATAAATGAAGATTACTTGATGGCCGTTCTCTTTTCGGCATTGCACTCTACCGGCAGCAAACCATACGTATCTTATCTTCCCAGCCGTTCTCTTCTGTCGGGCAAGCTAGTAGAGGCATTGTAGAGATACAAAGCTCGAAAGAGTGCCGGGACCGGAAGTTCCATCTCCCTGGCCGATTCCAATGGATTTTCGACAACTCAAAAATCTATATGTCATTTGACCATGTCGCTGGCCCGGCACTTTTACGAGCGTTATATCTCCGGTTCCTGAGGGGTAGTAATTCTAATTTTTGAGGTACAAATTAGGTACTAAATATTGGCATAGGTTTCAACTCGAAATTACATAGGTGCCGGGCCAGCGACATGGACCTCCGGTCCCTGACGGGTACTAATTATAATTTTTGGTGTACAAATTATGTACTAAATATCGGCATAAGTTCCAACTCGAAAATCCATAAGTTTTAACGCTAATTTCCATAGGTGCCGGGCCAGGGACATGGGACTTCCGGTTCCGCCATTCTTTCGAGCTTTATATCTCCGGTCCCTGACGGGTACTAATTATAATTTTTGGTGTAAAAATTATGTACTAAATATCGGCATAAGTTTCAACTCGAAAATCCATAAGTTTTAATGCTAATTTCCATAGGTGCCGAGCCAGGGACCTGGGACTTCCGGTTCCGTCATTCCTTCGAGCTTTATATCTCCGGTTCCTGACGGGTACTAATTCTAATTTTTGGTGTAAAAATTATGTACTAAATATTAGCACAAGTTTCAACTCTAAAATTCATTAGTGTCGGCCAGGGAGATGGAACTTCCGGTACCGGCACTCTTTCGAGCTTTATATCTCAGGTTTCTGAGTGGTACTAATTATAATCTTTGGTTCACAAATTATGTACTAAATATTGGCATAAGTTTCAACTCGAAAATTGATTGGTGTCGGACAGGGAGATAGAACTTCCGGTCCCGGCACTTTTACGAGCGTTATATCTCTAGTTCCTGAGGGGTACTAATTCTAATTTTTGAGGTACAAATTAGGTACTAAATATTGGCATAGGTTTCAACTCGAAATTCCATAGGTGCCGGGCCAGCGACATGGACCTTATATCTCCGGTTCCTGAGGGGTACTAATTCTAATTTTTGGGATACAAATTATGTACTAAATATCGGCATAAGTTTCAACTCTAATTTCCATAGGTGCCAGGGACATGGGACTTCCGGGTCCGTCATTCTTTCGAGCTTCATATCTCCAGTCCCTGACGGGTACTAATTATAATTTTGGTGTATAAATTAGTACAAATTATGTACTAAATATTGGCATAAGTTTCAACTCGAAAATTCATTGGTGTCGGCCAGGGAGATGGAACTTCCGGTCCCGGCACTCTTTCGAGCTTTATATCTCCAGTCCCTGACGGGTACTAATTATAATTTTGGTGTACAAATTATGTACTAAATATTGGCATAAGTTTCAACTCGAAAATTCATTGGTGTCGGCCAGGGAGATGGAACTTCCGGTCCCGGCACTCTTTCGAGCTTTATATCTCCAGTCCCTGACGGGTACTAATTATAATTTTGGTGTACAAATTATGTACTAAATATTGGCATAAGTTTCAACTCGAAAATTCATTGGTGTCGGCCAGGGAGATGGAACTTCCGGTCCCGGCACTCTTTCGAGCTTTATATCTCTAGTCCCTGACGGGTACTAATTATAATTTTGGTGTACAAATTGTGTACTAAATATTGACATAAGTTTCAACTCGAAAATCCATTGGTGTCGGCCAGGGAGATGGAACTTCCGGTCCCGGCACTCTTTCGAGCTTTATATCTCTAGTCCCTGACGGGTACTAATTATAATTTTGGTGTACAAATTAGTACAAATTATGTACTAAATTTTGGCATAAGTTTCAACTCGAAAATCCATTGGTGTCGGCCAGGGAGATGGAACTTCCGGTCCCGGCACTCTTTCGAGCTTTATATCTCCGGTTCCTGAGGGGTACAAATTCTAATTGAATTCCATAGGAGTCGGGCCAGCGACATGGACCTCTTGGCGCCACATAAATTGTATTTATCTTCACGGGCAATAGCGTTATTACAAATCGTGCCATTTTATAATAATAAAAAATAACTTACAGTTAATGTAAATGCCTGTGAAGTTTATGTTGTGATCCACTAAGCTATCAACTGTTAATACTGACAGGAATATGAGATTAACAATCATAGGGCTCGTAGAACTCTCACTATATTTCCTTTACGTTGAGCAGCGTGAAAATACGTAAATATAAGAATCATAATTGGTAATTGGTTGACTGTCGTGGATAATGAAGAGAAGAATAGTTGGGGTGCTCAGTCAAAAAAGGAAGGCAAAAATAAATTATAATATTTATTTTTTACATCTGCCGACGTTTCGACCTGAAGTTCAGGCCATCATCAGGGCTTTCTCCTAAAATGTCAAAGTGAGAACTCATTCTCACTTTGACATTTTAGGAGAAAGCCCTGATGATGGCCTGAACTTCAGGTCGAAACGTCGGCAGATGTAAAAAATAAATATTATAATTTATTTTTGCCTTCCTTTTTTGACTGAGCACCCCAACTATTCTTCTCTTCGTAAATATAAGAAGTATTAAAAATTACGTACGATACTATAACACTGTTCAGAAAAAAACATAATTGGGCTCAATATATGAAATTACAAGAAAGCGCTCCCTAGATGTTTACTCACTTCCGTCTCTGGCCAGACTGAATATTTGTATATTATCTGACAGAATAGAAATATAGTGAAGAGATTTGTATATGAAAGGAGTGACAGGTGATTTTGGGGAGTTGAGAGAAGGGGAGGTTGTACTCGTTTTGGTTGTATAGCAGTTTAAAAGTTTAAGTATGGTGTTGAGAGGGAAATTATTGGAAAGGAATATATTTTTGACAGACTGAGTGTTGGTTTGGTGATATCGTGGATCAGATAAAGAGAGAGATCAGTGAATAAGGATTTTGGTGGTATTGATTTTTTGGTGATATGGGTGTTGAGAATAAAAGTTGAGTAGTCTGCCTGAGTACGTGGGTTTAGTGTACCAGTCAGTAGAAACATAGCCGTCAGTGTTTTTTATTATTAGGAGGTCTAAGAAGGGGAGTGCATTGTTAACTTCATTCTCTATAGTGAAACGAAGAGGGGGGTGGTAAGAATTGATTGAGGAATGCTGTCAGGGTTAAGAACAAGGAGGTCATCGACATATTTTTTTATGAAAATGATGTCTTGATGAAAAGAAAGGATAACAGAGTCTAGGAGGCCATTAAGAACAATGTTGGAAATATCTGGTGCTAAAGAATTTCCCATGGCTAGACCTGAAATCTGATTAAAGAATTTTCCTTGAAAGGTGAGGTATCCGGATCTGCAACAAAGCTCTAGGGATTCAAGGTATGAGAAGAGGTTGAGGATGGTGTGAGGTTCGATGATTGTCCAGTTTTTCTGTACTATTGGGACTAGACAAGGGAGTGGAGGGCTTTGTCACCGCAGTCTAATATTAACCGACCCACAATTCCATGACAATAACTTAACCAAACTACACAAGGCCCTGAAATCCATAGCCTTTCCTGATCATATTATAAAAAACCTAATTAAAATCAATTCAAACCTCATCTTCACCAGTCTCCCACAAACTGCTCTCAATTTCCCACCCCGATTCGCCAATACAGATTCATCCCATACATCCCAGTCCTGTAAGTAGATAAAGAAAAGATCTGCAACACATATTCGAATATTTTCTGCCTCCTAAAACAATAGTCTAAATCATTAAAATTTTATTTTCTATTTCCACATTTCCCTGTCAACTTACATAGATAACTACTCCTTCGTTTATTATATATATATATATCAGTCTGGCCAGAGACGGCAGTGAGTAAACATCTACGGAGCGCTTTCTTTCAATTTCATATATTGAGCCCAATTTTGTTTTTTCTTTCTTTGTTTCTTTTCTTAACAGTGTCATACTATCGTACGTAATCTTTAAAACTTCTTATATTTACGTATTTTCACGCTACTCAACGTAAAGAAAATATAGTGAGAGTGCTACGAGCCCTGTGATTGTTAAGCTAATAATCCTATTAGTATTAGCAGTTGTTTGCTTGGTGGATCACAACATCAACTTCACTTGACATTAACTGTAAGTCATTTTTTATTATTAAAAATTGTCCAGTGCACGATTTGTAATAACGCTATTGCCCGTGAAGATAAATACAATTTATGTTGTACCAAGTGCAAAGTTATTTATCACGGCAAGTGTTTTAATCTCACAGACAAAGAGATAGAAGCTCAGAGAAGCACAAAAAAAACATGGATGTGCCTAAATTGCGATCAAATAAAGAAACTAAATTTAAACAATGAACCGCCTGTATCAGAAATATTAGCAGCAGTTAATAGACTGGATAGTCATGTTAGTGAGGAAATAAGGGATATGAAGACAGCCCTCGATAAATATGGAGACCTCAGCTTAGAACTGAATGAGAGGTTATCGAAATTAGAAAAACATCTCGAGGGCCAAGCCAAACATTTTGAGGAAATCATTTTGGAAAATAAAGCCCTCAAAGCTCGAGTGGGCGATTTAGAGATCCGTCTGAACAAAACAGAACAGGGTCAATTATGTAGATCGCTGGAGATCCGTGGGATACCAGTGCGAACAGGCGAGACACCCGCGGCTCTGGTGACCAGTATAGCCGCGGGGCTGGGCATCAAGCTCGGAATGGAGGATGTGGATGTCGTGCAGCGCCGCAGAAGCAAGAAGGATGACCCGCGACCGCCACCGGTAATAGCACATTTCGTCAGGCAGTCAGTGAGGGACGACCTGATAGCGAAAAGGAAAGTGAAGAGGGATTTCTCGACGCGTGATATCGGGTGGCAGGAAAACGACTGCCACCGAATTTATCTCGGCGAGGAGATGACCCCAACAAACAAGCACCTCTACTGGCTAGCCCGGCAGAAGAGAGCTGCCGGGAAGATAAGATACGTATGGTTCGCTGCCGGCATTGTGCGTTGCCGAAAAGAAGACGGCCATCAAGTAATCTTGATTAATCAGGCATCGGATCTAGAAGTTTTCGCCTGACTGCACAGGTTTCATCTCTTCTTCTCGTTTATCAAAGTATTTTTTGTCTTCATTGGTGCCCAAATAACTTTGAAGATTTTGGTTAAAATTTCTCATAGCTCCAGTTTACTAATTTGTTGATTTTCTTACTCTTATTTCTCACTTATTTTTTCATTATTTACTTTTAGTTTGCTTATCAGTACTTTTCATAATTTTTTTTCAGAATATGATATATGCCTCATTTCCTCTATGCTAATTTC
The DNA here is from genome assembly GCA_928085145.1 of Nezara viridula. Taxonomy (NCBI): domain Eukaryota; kingdom Metazoa; phylum Arthropoda; class Insecta; order Hemiptera; family Pentatomidae; genus Nezara; species Nezara viridula. The sequence continues at coordinate 197,947,513 of OV725078.1, read as the reverse complement.
TGACTGTTTCTCATCAAATCCTCCCCATGTCTAGCATCCTAACCACCTGCCACGTTAACTAGCAATCCCTTCCCGCCCATTATGATGAATTCCTGCAGTACTTTTCTCAAAACTTTTTTTACATCATCGCAATCTCAGAAACCTGGCTCAAACTCTATATTCCGCTCTTATCTGTCTCCTTACCTAATTACAACCTCATTCACCACGACCGGGTCAGCCGGACTGGTGGTGGGGTGGCCATATTTGTCCATGATATCCTGAAGTCCCGAATCCTTGATTACTCCCCACCCTCCGAACATCCACAAGTGGAGTCCCTTCTAGTAGAAATTACCTGTAATAATTCCCCTCTCCTTTACATAGTGATCTACCGTCCTCCCCTTGTTCCATTTGATCCGTCCTTAGAATCAACCCTACTCAACTTTGTTCCCCTCTATCCTAGAATAATCATCGCCGGTGACCTCAATACCAATTTCCTTTCTAATTCCAAAGACAAAACCTATCTAGAAAACCTATTTTTTCCCTCCATCTCTTTATTGTTCCTTTTTATCCTACTCACCACACCCACAAGGCCGACACTTGGTTAGATTTCTTCGTTATAGACTCCGAAATAAATCTCCTCTCCTCTTCTCAACTGCCAGTATCCTTCTTATCGTCTCACGACATGATCCAAATAACATATAATATCCAAACCCCTCTGATTCATCCGAGAACCTTCACTTTCCGTCAGATAGACACTCTCACCCGTGAAAAAATACTACCTGACCTTGAAACCTTAGACTTGAACGAAATATATTCCTGCTCCTCCATCGACTCCATGGTTGAGATCCTGACTACCAATCTCCTCAATATCCTTAACACCCATGCTCCCATAAAAACCTCAACCTTTCGCCGCCGGCCTGCACCTTGGATGTGTCAAGAAATCAACAACTAACTGTCCTTATACTTCTTGACTTCTCTAAAGCCTTCGATTCCATTAACCATCCCATCCTTTTCAACAAACTAAAATCACTCCCCTTCTCCAATAGCTTCATCTCTTGGTTCCAATCTTTTCTATCACAACGCACCAAAGCAGTCTCCATTCCTAATCAACCACTATCTGCCTACCTGCCTTTATCCTCTGGAGTTGCCCAAGGATCTAGCATATCTCCTCTCCTTTTTAGTTCCTATATTAATGACCTCCATGACTCAATTCTCCATTGTTCCCTCCACCTTTATGCAGACGATTCTCAAATATACCTATCCTTTTCTCTCCCTGAGCTATTGGTAGCATTTACTAAGATCCAAGCAGACCTAGATCGAATCTGTGCCTGGGCAAACTTAAACGGATTAAGGTTAAATGCTTCAAAAACTCAGGCCATTGTCATTGGTTCCAAGCCCCTCCTTAGATCCTATACGATATATGGGTTTATTTATATTTTAACATTGTACATAGTTTTAAGTATCTTAGTATGGTTTCAAGAGTTTTTTATATAGATTTTTTTATTTTATTTTGTATATAGTATGTATAACCAATATTTTTTTCTTTTCTTTTTTTTAATAACCTATCTTTATCGTAATTTGTTATGTTTGTTTTTATCTGGCCAGATGTAAAATTTTAATTTCTGTACTTTTTTGTTATTCTGAAGGGATTTCGTCCCAGAATAAAATTATTTTTCTATTTCTATTTCTATTTTCTATGGTAGGAATTTCCGCAGTTTGTACATAAGTCCCGGATATATATATATATATATATATATATATATATATATATATATATATATATATATATATACATTATATATATATATATACATACATATAATGTCCATTCTCAATATAAATATATAATATAAACAGGCACAGATTTGTTTATACTTATACTATTAAAACTATGTAATCCTTAATATAATACATACTTCTATTATGATTAGTATTGTTATTCTTAAAATATTGTATAATATATTATCCTACGTATCATTTCAATCCACTACAATTGTCTTTATTATAAATATTATTTGGCTAACCATTGTATACCTTTAATCAAACTATGGTATATCTATACTGATTGGAACCCCTTGCTTATGATCATTTCTTTAATAGCCAATAGTCACAATTCTGTAATCATAAGAAACAACATAAATCTTGTACACATCTTGAACATTTAGTCAGTAAATTATTTACATTCTACAAACAGAAATGTTACCCCCCCCCCTCCCCCCTCTGACTATGTTTACCTACCTTTTGCTATCTGAAAAAAGCAACTGGGAAATCCTCTCCCGACCCTTTCACTTACCTACCAAATGTGTCAGTACTTGAAAACCCTTCAGTGCTCCAACCACGGTTAGTAAGATAAAATATTACAAATTTCTATAAATGGATTATATACATTATTTTTATAATTGTGGGTAAATGGTTGACTGTCGTGAATAATGAAGAGAAGAAGTTAATTATTTAAAAGTAGTACTCCTCCCGACATCTTGGTTGAATCGAGGTTATACGCACTGTTTCAGATAAGGTTTACAAAATACAGCACCAGAAAGCGCCACTATTGCGGAGGGGTTGTCTTGTCCCCTCCACCTCACCTCCTTTTTAAGTAATGTAGAAATTATATCGTTTAGATTACATATTACTCGACCTTTTTTAAAGTTAGCATTCTTTCCCCACCATTCTCACTTTATACAAAATAAATATCGATTGAACACACATTCCAATTTCCATCTTATCAACGTAATATTATTTATGATTATAGTTTTTATATATATTCTGTCAATCACTAGCGGATCCAGGCTTCAGCCCGAAAGCCCCCCCCCCCCGTAGATCCGCCTGTGCTGTCAATCAAATAGATTTTCAGTCTAATGGGCTACATATTGTCACAAACAATCTGTTTCATTGAAAGAACTTCATTAACTTAAATTTTGTTTTAATTGTGATACTTTATCTAAATTTTTAGATACGTGATAATTGACCATTATATATTTTAGATATTTAGATCGTATATAGTAAATGTTTAAATACTTGATGGTTGACCATTATATATTTTACATTGTATAGATTAAACGCTTTGCAATTTTCTATAAGGGTTTTAATGCAGGCTAAGGATTATCCTTTTCAATTCTATGTTACTTAAATTTTCTTCTATCAATCAAACACATTCTCAGTCTACTGAGGTACATACTGCCGTTACCAGATTCTTTTTTTTTTTTTTTTTTTTTTTTTTCATTATTGAATATTAATACATTCTGCCACATTGAAGGGTATTAATATTAAGGCTACATGATCCATTCACACAATATGTACATACAATTAATATCATTAATAAAGAAAAAGAAATATAAAGTAAGTAAATTGGTATGCCTGTGTACAAAAAAATAATGAAATAATAGATAAAAGCTAGATTAAAGTAAAGTAAATTAAAGTAAATAAATCACATTCACACCTATGTACAATATTTACATTCACCCTCAGGGGACTCCGAGTCATGCCTTATTCCCCGACGTGAAAGCCAAGGCAGGACTCCCGGAGATCTCAGTGCTTCTCTCTCAGGCGCGTCACTGTTATTTGAAACCAGTGGAAACTGATGGAGGGCACTATAGCAACAGACACTCATGTCTTGAGTGGAGAATCTGGCCATTGCCAGTACTCCAATATATACATATTTACAAAAGGTCGCGGGGCCACTGCCGTTTTAACCTCCGGGGAGGATTGTAGAATGCAATATGCATGCAATATAGAGAATATTTGCATTTGATTCAAATTAATTCACGCTTCCTATGAAAATTCAGCATATCGTAGATAGAAGTTTTATATTTTTAAAAATCAAATTGTGAATAAAATGTACCTTAATTATATAAACGAAGTATAGACCTATGAAAGATTTAGGTTTTACATCATCTCATGTTTTGGCTTTCAGCCTCAACCTTTCCTGACATTGTTTAATGAATTTATTAGGTTCTTCCTAAGATGTCCCTAATTGTTTTGCAAGGCTGTAAATAATTAACTATTGAGAATGGACTTATTGTTCAAATAAGAATAAATTACCACCAGTAATGATCAAATTGGCCAAGGAGAAGTGGCTCAATATAGAAAAACGTAAGGACTCTTAATAGTGCAATTGGGAAAAATAATCTAGAATACCTTATTCTTTTGTGCAAACAAATATATTTATTTTATATAAAGAGTTCTTGGAAAATAAAATATTCAATTAAAAATATCTAATTAACACACAAGACACTTCTTTTGGAAGAAAAAAAAATGAAATGCACTTTATAAATAAGGACAACATAATTCACTAAAAATCAATATGGATAGCCATAACAAAATTTATCAACTTTAAATTAAACTATTTTAAATCAATAACTCAATAACTGCTGACAAGTTCAGATTTAAAGGAATGTCAGTTGTGTTTTATTCTTTGATTATTAATGAACCGCTAGAGCTCTCCTACATGATCCTGAAACATTTTCTTTAGAATCTGGTATATCCTGACGGTAGAGCACATGCCGGTACTGCAGTCATTGTGCACCAATCCCTCTCCCATCACCTACTCCCACTGCCTACACACGATTTCCTACAATCCACCGCAGTCGTAATCAAAACCTTCTCCTTTCCTATTACCGTTGCATCAGCGTATTGCCCTCCAAACCAATCCATCTCCAATATCCAATTTAGTTCCTTCCTCATTTCCTTAGGACATCATTTCATCTTGGGTGCAGACTTAAACGCCAAGCATCAACAATGGGGTTCAAGAACCACGAATTCTCGTGGTCGAACATTGCTGTCTGTACTCAATTCCCAAAATTTTACCCTTCTTCCACCCAACTCACCTACCTACTGGCCCACTGATCCTAACCGTAATCCCGATATCCTCGATTTCTTTATCCATAATGGTTTAGGTGCTCTCAACCATTCCGTTGCCCGTCTTGACGAGCTTTCCTCAGACCACAGCCCATTAATACTTCAAGTATCACTAGCTCCTATTCCTAAACCCTCTCCTCCGTCCTTCATCAGAGGCCCAGTTAATTGGAAACTCTTTCATCAAATCCTCTCCGATAAAATTGACCTCAGAGTAACCCTGAAAACCCCTGAAGACCTGGACAATGCAGTACATTCCTTCACTACCAAAATTCAAGAAGCAGTCTGGACTGCTTCCTCCCTGATCACTCCTCAAAAATCCTTAAGAAACATAATTTACCTCAACATCTCCTTGACCTAATCCACATAAAACGCCGTGCCAGATTATTATGGCAACGTACCAGACATCCAGCCGACCGCCACTCCTACAATTATCACTGTAAAAAATTAAAACAAGAATTAGCCACCTTCAGATCCCAATCATTCAATTCCTACCTCACCACACTCTCTGCTCATGATAATTCCCTTTGGAATATCACCAGAAAAATCCTCAAATCCCATCATATTTCCCACCCTCTTCGACGAGATGATGGCTCCTGGGCAGCATCTGATGAAGATAAAGCCGAGGAATTTGCCAAACACCTTTCCTATACTTTCGCTCCTCATCCAGAATCCCATCCCAGCCACACAGTAAAAGTAGAAGAATCCCTCTCAATACCTATCCCACTCTCCTTACCACCTAAAGCTGTTAATCCCTCTGAGGTCAAATACCTTTTACGGAAAATCACTCCTCGCAAATCTCCTGGATATGACCTTCTAACCCCACAGATCCTTCGACAACTTCCATCTAAAGCCATCATATTTCTTACATATATATACAATTGCATCCTACGAACTACCCACTTCCCTCTTTTATGGAAACATTCCACCATCGTCCTCTTCTTGAAACCAGGCAAACCTTCCAACAATACAGCATCCTATAGACCAATTAGCCTACTCCCAATCCTCTCAAAAATTTTTGAAAAGATCCTACTGAAACGAATCCTACCTATAATTGAATCCTATAACCTTCCTACTCATCAATTCGGATTTCGTTCCCAACATTCCACTGTCCAACAAGGACTCCGAGTTGTTGACCATATATCCTCAACCCTAGAAAGCAAGCAGTATTGCTCGGGTGCATTTCTGGACATAGCGCAAGCTTTTGACCGGGTATGGCACGCCGGATTACTCTTCAAGCTTAAAATCCACCTACCACAGTCCTTATACCTAGTACTCCGATCCTATCTTTCCGACCGCTCCTTCCGAGTTCGCTGTGGCACCGAATTCTCCGACTGTTACTCAATTGAGGCTGGCGTTCCTCAAGGCAGCGTCTTGGGCCCCATCCTTTACATTCTCTTTACCGCTGATATTCCTGTCCATCCCGATACCCTCCTGGCAACTTTCGCTGATGACACTGCTATCCTTTCTTCCAACTCAGATCCTGAAACAGCGTCCGCAAACTTACAAAGGCACCTCTTCCTGATTGAACACTGGTGTAAGAAATGGCGCATCAAGGTAAACGAATCTAAATGTAAACACATTACCTTCACCCTTCGGCGTAATACCTGCCCACCAGTTTATTTTAACTCCATCCAGCTTCCTTTCTCAGATACAGTCCGGTATCTTGGCTTTCTCTTAGACAGACGACTAACATGGAATCCACATACTAGACTTAAAAGACAGGAACTTAACAGACGATATGGCCAGCTATATAGACTACTGAATAGAAAATCTAAACTTTCTGGTGAAAACAAATTACTGATCTACAAGACAATACTGAAACCCATCTGGACTTACTGACTAGAACTATGGGGAAAAGCCAAATTTTCTAACATCAAACGCATTCAATCCTTTCAGTCTAAAGTCCTCCGTACAATAGTCAATGCTCCCTTCTATGTAACCAATAAAACCCTACACCACGACCTTAATATCCCATTTATTCTTGATCTTATCCCAGCCAAATTTTCCAAATTTCACCAGAACCTTTCTCATCACACAAATCCCGTTATACAATCCCTATCAAGCACCACCCATCCCTACAATCCCCTTCGTAGGTTAAAGCGGCAGTGGCCACGAGACCTTTTGTAAATATGGATATTTTGGAGTTCTAGCAATGGCCAGATTCTCCACTCAAGTCATGAGTGTCTGTGGCTGTAGCGCTCTTACTCATCCTCCGCTTGTTTAAAATACCAGTGAAGTGGCTGAGGGAGAAGCGTAGGGATCTCCTAAGCCTCCCTTTTCCCTCCACATGTGGAGGGGACAGGATTGGTTCGGAGATCACCTGGCAAATTGTAAATAATGTTATAGGTATGTTTTATATAAGGTGTTTGTTTTACTTTTATTTCTATTTTTATTTACTTATGTGTATATATATTTTTTTTTTCTTTACTCTTTTGTTCTTTTTTCTTACTCTTTTGTTATTACTTTATTTATTTATATTTTTGTATATACGGTATGAATGCAATCTCTGAACTCTATTATAAGTGTCCTTAAACTGTGACAAATTGTAATATTTCTGAACAAAGTGTTTTAAATATAAAAAAAAAAAAGAATCTGGTACAGTTCTGCGCATGCGCTAGATTACGATATACTACTGTCCCCTCGTCTCGTTAGACATATTTACTTTTTGTTAGGAAATTGGTGCTATTTTTTGATAAAATTGTGACTGTGTGTTAACTAAACACCTGAACCATAATATATACTAATGCCACAGTGAGTACTGTTGTTATTTATTGTGTACAGTTGTGCGAAGTGAAGCTGGTGTACAGAGGACTGTTCTTATCTCGTAGCCATAAGTACCTGGCCCAACGTAGTCAGTTGGCCTGGAGCCTTCACTTGGGAAGGGAGGTCCTATAGCAAACTCTGATATAAAATTAAGGTCACTCAGCGTCTTTTAATTTTATTTCTCATTTCACTTTTTCTTTATTTTTTTTTCTTCCCTCACTTTCTTCTGACATGTTATGAGATTTTATCACCAACTCATGTATTCTAAGAGTGCAACAACAAGATCTCGCTCCGTCGGATCTACACCGCGTTCTTCACCTGCGAAAAAAAACACTCGTCGATCGAATAAAATAACGCCTCCTGCTACTCCATCTACAACAACAAATAATATTGAATCTCAACCGGGCACATCTCAGGATATTAGGGAAGAATCTCCCTTTTTTTACCCCAAATCCTTACGAGGTACTTCAAAATGAAGTAATGGAATCTGAACCCATTCCCAGAGACCCCAGAATACCTCCAATTTTCGTTAAAAATCTAAAAAAATTCTCTTTACTATGCACCCAGTTAAACAAAATCACACTTCCTGGTAGCTACTCCTGCTTAAGCCGCACTAACGATATTAAAATATCCCCTGGCACAGCTGACGCATACCGCCAAATAATTAAATATTTATTAGACACAAAGGCAGACTTTCACACCTACCAATTGAGGCAAGAGCGTTCCTTGAGGGTAGTAATGCGAAATTTACATCCCTCTACTCCAGTCGAGGCGATCCAAGAAGAATTGACGGCCCTAGGTTTCAAAGTCCGACAGGTCACCAATGTTATGAAGGACGACAGAGACGTTTCTGGAGGAAATAATAGAAAGATAGCATTACCTCTATTTTTCATAGATTTAGAACCCTCAGCAGGAGTCGAAAAAATATATGAAATCAACAGATTATATTATACAAGCGTGAAGGTTGAAAAACCATATACTAAAAGAGAAATCGTCCAGTGCCACAATTGCCAGGCATATGGACACACCAAAACGTACTGCCACCACATCCCAAGATGCGTGAAATGCGGAGAGTCACACAAGACTGGTGAGTGCAAGAAATTGAAAACTACTCCTGCAGTATGTGCTTTATGCATAGAAGGACATCCTGCTAATTACAAGGGCTGCCAAGTGTATAAAAACATCAAAAATAAATTTCGTAAACCCCGGAACCCAGAAGAAACTTCTAAACCCAGAAGAGGGCCAGCAAAAATAGTAGATTCTAGAGTATCTTATTCTCAGTTACTAGGGGGTAGAGTCCTGACTGATAAATGTGAGGCCCTGCCGCAACAGGAACCCCAATCCCAACTCCAACACCCTATCCCTCCTAATGTACAAAACTCTCAACAACCTCATCAACATCACATTCCTTATATTCCTCCTCCATCACAAGCCACTGATCTTACCAGTTTGTTGGCATCTTTTCTCACCGAATTCAAATCCCTCGTCACCCCACTGATATCTCTCCTTACAAATCTCGTATCTCACCTCATCCCTCCTTTAAAAAATCCTTAAATGAATTCCATCAAACCCTTATCCATTCTCCTTTGGAATGCGAATGGTGTTAGAAACCACACTGACGAACTAACAGCTTTATTGCGAGATAAGAACGTCGATGTAACCCTTATTACAGAAACTCGACTGACCAAAAAACAAATTTTAAATATACCTCAGTACTCAACATATCGTACTGACCATCCAGACGGTAGAGCTCATGCCGGCACTGCAGTCATTGTACACCAATCCCTCTCCATCACCTACTCCCATTACCTACTCACGATTTCCTACAATCCACTGCTATCATAATCAAAACCTTTTCGTTTCCTATTACCCTAGCATCAGCGTATTGCCCTCCCAACCAATCCACCTCTAATATCCAATTTAGTTCCTTCCTTAATTCCTTAGGACACCATTTCATCCTGGGTGCAGACTTAAACGCCAAGCATCAGCAATGGGGTTCAAGGACTACAAATTCTCGAGGTCGAACACTGCTGTCTGCACTCAACTCCCAACATTTTAATCTCGCTCCCCCGAACTCTCCTACCTACTGGCCCACTAATCCTAACCGTAATCCCGATATCCTTGATTTCTTCATCCAAAGTGGTTTAGGTCCCCTAAACTATTCCATTGCACGCCTGATGAACTTTCCTCAGACCACAGTCCTAAACCCTCTCTACCGTCCTTCATCAGAGGCCCAGTCAACTGGAAACTCTTCCATCAAATCCTTTCCGATCAAATTGACCTCAGAATAACCCTGAAAACCCCAGAAGACCTTGACAATGCTGTACATTCCTTAACCACCATCATTCAACAAGCATCATTCAACCACCATCATTCTATGCAATGTAGAATGCAAATATCTAATGCTCCTGGCGGAATACACAACAGGATGAAGATAACTTACACTTTCTTGCTTAATATATCATTCTGACAGGATTCAGAAAAATTAATCAGACAATACAATGAAAAAGTAGATACAGATAATGTGAGTATATATCAATGGAAATGGCTAGGAATAACTGGTCAGATGATTTAAATTGGTTTGGAGATTAAGACGATTTAGGAATTGCAATAACCAATAATTGAGATGTATAGGTAAAAATATATTTAAATCATCTGTTATAAATCTTGCAGGCTCAAGTTGACACATAATTTAGGTAAAGTTTGAAAAAGATAACTCCTTAACTAAATACTTCTTGGAGCATTGCTTTTTGTATATTATTACATACAGACTGCTAAGATAGTTGTCTATCATACAGATATGATGATTGGCATAGTTAATTATGTAGAAAATGTGCTGTTCCATGGGGGAACTTCAAGAGACCAATCGCTAAGAACTCGTAATGCTGCTGACAAGTTCAGATTTAAAGGAATGTTAGTAGTATTTTGTTCTTTGATTATTATTCAATCGCTAGATCTCTCCTACATGATCCTGAAACATTTTCTTTAAAATCTGGTAATGGCAGTATATACCTCAGTAGACTGAAAATGTGTTTGACTGATAGAAGAAGATTTAAGTAACATAGAATTGAAAAGGACAACCCTTAGCCTGCATTAAAACCCTTATAGAAAATTGCAAAGTGTTTAATCTATACAATGTAAAATACACAATGTTCAACCATTAAGTATTTAAAAATTTACTATATACAATCTAAATATCTAAAATATACAATGGTCAACTATCAAGTATTTAAAAATTTAGATAAAGTATCACAATTAAAACTTAAGTTAATGAAGTTCTTTCAATGAAACAGATTGTTTGTGACAGTATGTAGCCCATTAGACTGAATATCTATTTGATTGACAGAATATATATAAAAACTATAAGCATAAATAATATTATATTGATAAGATGGAAATTGGAATGTGTGTTCAATGGATAATTATTTTGTATGAAGTGAAAATGGTGGAGAAAGAATGATAACTTTAAAAAAGAGCGGGTAATCTGTAACCTAAACTATATAACTTCTAGATTTACTTAAAAAGGAGGTGAGGTGGAGGGGACAAGACAATCCCTCCGCAATAGTGGCGCTTTCTGGTGCTGTATTTTGTAAACCTTATCTGAAACAGTGGGTATAACCTCGATTTAACCAAGATGGCAGGAGGAGTACTACTTGTAAATAATTACCATTTATTTTTGCCTTCTTATTTGACTGATCACCCCAACTATTCTTCTCTACATGATTTTCAGTTTGTATAACTTTTTACATATTTCATTTTTAATATTGTGTATAGTAATATTAGTTAAGATTCGTGCACCATCAATCACTTTAGTTTATTATTTACCATTATCGGTTCGTATAATATTATATCTCTGAGTATATTTTCAAATTTTCAACCCTAATGATGACCCACATGTTCGGGTTGAAACCTCGGCACAAATAAAAAAAATTTATAATGACTGCGTCCTGAATATTTATCACCCATGATTTTATATATATATATATATATATATAAGTTAAGCGTAGCGGGCTTGAAACACTTAAAAAAAAGTACTAGGGTTAAGAAATAACACGCATGAAGACGAAATCAAGACTGGTTTATTTCTCCTTATAATCCTCTATAAATACATTCTGAGATTGTTTACATCACTGCATTTGGTATTAACGCTAATACTGTCCCGCTCCGTACCTTAACTCCCCCCCCACCAGTTTACGGACATCCTTCGTAAACTTATGAATAATAATAGATAAAAATAAAAAAAAAAATAAAACACATACATATCTACAAAAATTCTTGCACTCTACTGTAGCAAAGGTACGGAGTGTTCAGTATTTACAATGTAATCAAACAACCAAAAAAAAAATTCCATATACAATAATAAATAACCAAAATAAAATACACTTTCCTCCTTGCAAACAAACTACACATTTCACTGCACGTTTCTTCACATATATACACTATGTCGTGTATGAACGCTATTTACACACAATACAAAACAAAAGAAATAAAAGATGATCTCCTGAAATACATAAAAACAAAAAAAAATTCTCTTTCCGGAGATGAGGACACTCCACCTCTACGGTTGCTCTGGCTCTGAAATTGGGAGTTTTAATTGTTCTATATGAACCGCTCTTCTTTTCCTTGGTTCTTTGACACTCTCAATAGTCACGACGTTATGCTCCCTAATGACTATCACCCTGAATGGCCCCTCATATCTCCGCAATTCCTTCCCCCTGTTAGACCCTATCCTGCGATACACGATGGACCTGATCCTCAATCCCCCTGTTCCCCCTCAATCTCCCACAGATTGCCCAATTCCATTTTATTGCTAATGATTCCTCTCGTCATTTCCTCATCCACAGCTGTGCTTTCCCAGTCCCGTTGCCGCCCGCGTAGTCCGAAGAGGATTTCAAATGGAGAGAACGCCCGTTACCGTATGGATCGAATGGTTGTATGCTGCCACCGCCTTCCGCATTGCCATGTCCGGTTCCAGCCCTTTTTCCACCTGGTATACTCGGAGGTGGTCACTGAGAGTGCTATGCAGTCTTTCTATACTCCCCCTACCCTTAGGGTGCCCTGGAGTGTTGAAATGCCACCTCACCCCTAAGCTATTTATTTCCTCTCTGATCTTAGCATTGTCGAATTCCCTACCCCCATCGGACGTTATGCGATCGGGCACTCCGTAAAATTGGAACCACGTATGAAGGGCTCCGAAGAGGTGCATGTCGCTGGCCCAGCACCTATGGCATTTCGAGTTGAAACCAATGCCAATATTTAGTACCTAATTTGTACCTCAAAAATTAGAATTTGTACCCCTCAGGAACCGGAGATATAACGCTCGTAAAAGTGCCGGGCCAGGGACATGGTGGCCCGGCACCTATGGAATTTCGAGTCGAAACCTATGCCAATATTTAGTACCTATTGTACTAATTTGTACCTCAAAAATTAGAATTTGTACCCCTCAGGAACCGGAGATATAACGCTCGTAAAAGTGCCGGGCCAGGGACATGGTGGCCCGGCACCTATGGAATTTCGAGTTGAAACCTATGCCAATATTTAGTACCTAATTTGTACCTCAAAAATTAGAATTTGTACCCCTCAGGAACCGGAGATATAACGCTCGTAAAAGTGCCGGGCAAGGGACATGGTAGCCCGGCACCTATGGAATTTCGAGTCGAAACCTATGCCAATATTTAGTACCTAATTTGTACTAATTTGTACCTCAAAAATTAGAATTTGTACCCCTCAGGAACCGGAGATATAACGCTCGTAAAAGTGCCGGGCCAGGGACATGGTAGCCCAGAACCTATGGCATTTAGAGTTGAAACCTATGCCAATATTTAGTACCTAATTTGTACCTCAAAAATTAGAATTTGTACCCCTCAGGAACCGGAGATATAACGCTCGTAAAAGTGCCGGGCAAGGGACATGGTAGCCCGGCACCTATGGAATTTCGAGTTGAAACCTATGCCAATATTTAGTACCTAATTTGTACTATTGTACCTCAAAAATTAGAATTTGTACCCCTCAGGAACTGGAGATATAAAGCTCGAAAGAGTTCCATCTCCCTGGCCGACACCAATGGATTTTCGTGTTGAAACTTATGCAAATATTTAGTACATAATTTGTACTGATTTGTACACCAAAAATTATAATTTGTACCCCTCAGGAACCGGAGATATAGCATTTCCAAGTCAATTTCAACCTTTTCCAAATCAAATTCAACCTTTTCCAAGTCAAATTAAACCTTTTCCATTTCAAATTAAACCTTTTCCAAGTCAAATTCAACCTTTTCCATTTCAAATTCAACTTTCGAATTTTTGTCAATTTTCGATTTTTTTCGAAATGAAGGCCACTTACTATATTAACGAAGGTATAGCTTTTGAAAAATACAAAAAAAAAATTGATAACGCGGTTGCATATCCATTTATTTTAACATTTTAGATTTTTTCAGTGTGATATTTCTATGTCATTTCCAAGTCAAATTCAACCTTTTCCAAGTCAAATTCAACCTTTTCCAGATCAAATTAAACTTTTTCCAAGTCAAATTCAACTATTTCCATTTCAAATTAAACCTTTTCCAATTCAAATTCAACCGTTTTCATTTCAAATTAATGTTTTAATTTTTTGTAAATCTTATATTTTTTTTTAAATAATGGCTATCCCCTCCCCCCTCCAATATGAAAGTCTATTATTATGCTCTTCTAAGTAGAATTTTCACTTACGGATATCGATTTATTGTACCAATTCGGATTTATTAGGGACTAGTATTATGCTGTCCTGTACCTAGTTTTGAAAATAACCCCCATTTTAAGATTAACTGACTGCGTTTCGAATCATTTAAGTTTTTTTGACTTATTCGATATAAGGATGTATTTTTATGTTTCCCGATCAGTAAATTTTGAAAATGACATCCATTTTATGTTTACGCCACTGTGTTTTGACTTATTTAAGTTTTTAAAATTTATTAAATATAAAGGTCTACTTTTATGTTTCTTTTTTTTTTTTTTTTTTTTTTTATTGAATAATAATACAATCAGCCTCTGTTGGAGGGCTATAAGTATTAAGGCTAGAAGTTCTCATTCATACAGTATATACAAGTAATACAGAAGTAACTATAAATATAAGAAGTAAATAAATAATACTTATAAAAAAAATTAAATCAATAGGAAAAAAAATAAATTAATAAATAAAATTAAAAAAAAATAAATAAATAAATAAACAAACAAAATAAAATAACAACTTCTAAACACATTCATACCTATATACAATATATACATTCGCCCAGGAATCTCCGAGCCAGGCTTCTCTCCCCACATGTGGAAAGCAAAGCAGGACTCCAGAGATCCCAGTGCCACTTTTCCAGCCGCATCACTAGTATTAAAAGCCAGTGGAGGCTGAAGGAGGGCACTAGAGCCACAGATGCTCAGGACTTGAGTGGAGAAGCTGGCCATTGCCAGGACTCCAGAAGCATATTACAATAGATCTCGCGGCCACTGCCGTTTTAACCTTCGAGGGGGATTGTAGGGATGGTGGGAGCTGGATAGGGATTAAGCTAGAGGATTTGGATGATGGATAAGGTTCTGGTGAAAGTTTGAGAATCTGGATGGGATGATGTCGAGGATAAATGGGATGTTAAGGTCATGGTGTAGGGTCTTATTTGTGACATAATATGGGGCATTGACTATTGTTCTAAGTACTTTGGACTGGAAGGATTGGATGCGTTTGATATTCGAATGTTTAGCAGTTCCCCACAGTTCAAGTCCGTAGGTCCAGATAGGTTTCAGTATTGTCTTGTAGATTAAAAGTTTATTTTCAATCGAAAGATGAGATGTCCTGCTTAGTAGTCTATATAGCTGGCCATATCGTTGGTTAAGTTCTTGTGTTTTAAGTCTTGTATGTGGGTTCCAAGTTAGTCTTTTGTCTAGAAGGAAGCCAAGGTAACGGACTGTATCTGAGTAGGGAAGTGGTATTGAATTGAAAAGGATTGTGGGACAGGATCTGCGTCGCAGGGTGAAAGTAATATGTTTGCATTTTGCTTCATTGATTTTGATGCGCCAGTTGTTGCACCATTGTTCAATCAAGGAGAGGTGAGATTGTAGGTTTAGAGATGCTATTTGAGGATCTGAGTGGGAAGATAGAATGGCAGTATCATCAGCAAATGTAGCTAGGAAGGTATCGGGATTTGAAGGGATATCGGCAGTGAAAAGGATGTAGAGAACTGGACCCAAAACACTGCCTTGTGGAACACCAGCCTCAACTGGATAGTAAGTGGAGAATTCGGTGCAGCAACGGACTTGGAAGGAACGATTTGAGAGATAGGATTTGAGGACTAGGTATAAGGATTGGGGTAAATGGGTTTTGAGCTTGAAAAGCAAGCCATCGTGCCACACCCGGTCGAAAGCTTGCGCTACGTCCAGAAAGGCACCAGTGCAATATTGCTTGTTTTCAAGTGCAGAGGATATATGGTCCACAACACGAAGGCCTTGTTGGACAGTGGAATGTCTTGAGCGGAATCCAAATTGATGAGAAGGGATGTTGTGGGATTCGAGTATGGGTAGGATGCTTTATGTTTCTGGAGCCGTAGAATTTGAAAACGACCTCCATTTTAAGATTAGGCCACCGCGTTTCGACTTATTTGAGTTTTTCGGATATTTTTCATATGAGGGTGTATTTTTATGTTTCCGGAGCTGTAGATTTTGAAAATCACCTCCATTTTAAGATTAGGCCACCGCGTTTCGACTTATTTGAGTTTTTCGGATTTTTTTCATATGAGGGTGTATTCTTATGTTTCCGGAGCTGTAGATTTTGAAAATGACCTCCATTTTAAGATTAGGCCACCGCGTTTCGACTTATTTGAGCTTTTCGGATATTTTTCATATGAGGGTGTATTTTTATGTTTCCGGAGCTGTAGATTTTGAAAATGACCTCCATTTTAAGATTACGCCACTGTGTTCCGGCTTATTCAAGTTTTTCGAATTTATCCAATTTAAAGGTCTACTTTTATGATGCCGGAGCCTTAGTTTTTAAAACGATTTACATTTTAAGATTAGGCCACTGTGTTTCGGTTTTTTTAACTGTTTTTGATTTTTCCTTCGAATAAAAAACAAAATATGAAGGATTAATTTATTTTTCAATAAATAAATAAAAATATCTAATCAAAATAAATAAAATATGTATTGTCTCATTTTTAATTTAATTTTAGTTATCTTTTTTAATGTTGTGGCCCCCTGTCACAAAATTATAAGATTTCGAAAAATTAGCTAAAAAATCTGAATACGGAAGGTTAAATTTGTTACCAGCTGCTTTTTGGCTTTTTAGTTTGTATTCTGTGGTTAATTTAACTTTAGCTTCATAATATTTATTTATTTATTCATACTCGAAAACATATTGATGAAACTTTGTATTGTAAAAATCCAAAATGAAGCCTAATTATTCGAGATGCAGCGGCTTAATCACAAAATGGAGCTTAAATATTAGATAAATTTAAATATTAAAGATTAGAAAAATTTCAATGCGTCTCGGATAACATATAAGTAGATTCTTATACCGAAAAAGTAAAAAAAAAAAACTTTTATAATTCAAAACACAGTGGCATAAACTTGAAATTGGGTCATTTACAAAATGGGGGAAATCTGCTGCTCCAGAAACATAAAATTAGACCTTTATACTTGTTAAATTCTAAAAACTTAAATAAGTTGAAACGCAGTGGCGTAATCATAAAATGGAGGTCATTTTCAGAATCTACGGTTCCGAAAACATAAATGTAGACCTTTAAATTGGCTAAATTCGAAAAACTTAAATAAGTCAAAATCCAATGGCGTAATCATGAAATGGAGGTCATTTTCAAAATCTACAGCTCCGGAAACATAAAAATACACCCTCATATGAAAAATATCCGAAAAGCTCAAATAAGTCGAAACGCGGTGGCCTAATCTTAAAATGGAGGTCGTTTTCAAAATCTACAGCTCCGGAAACATAAAAATACACCCTCATATGAAAAATATCCGAAAAACTCAAATAAGTCGAAACGTGGTGGCCTAATCTTAAAATGGAGGTCGTTTTCAAAATCTACGGCTCCAGAAACATAAAAGTAGACCTTTATATTGGATAAATTCTAAGAACTTAAATAAATCAAAACACAGTGGCGTAAACATATAGTGGATGTCATTTTCAAAATTTACTGATCGGGAAACATAAAAATACACCCTTATATCGAATAATTCAAAAAAACTTAAATAATTCGAAACTCAGTCACGTAATCTTAAAAAGGAGGTTATTTTCAAAAACCACTCATACGATAACAGACCCACACATCGAAAAATTAAAGATAATTAAATAAATAAAAAAAGGTTGAATTTGAATTGGAAAAGGTTTAATTTGAAATGGAAAAGGTTGAATTTGACTTGGAAAAAGTTTCATTTGACTTGAAAAAGGTTGAATTTGACTTGGAAAAGGTTGAAATTGACTTGGAAATGCTATATAAAGCTCGAAAGTCCGCTACCGGAAGTTCCATCTCCCTGGCCGACACCAATAGATTTTCGAGTTGAAACTTATGCCAATATGTAGTACATGATTTGTACTAATTTGTACACCAAAAATTAGAATCTATATCCCTCAGGAACCGGAGATATAAAACTCGAAAGTCCGCTACCGGAAGTTCCATCTCCCTGGCCGACACCGGTGGATTTTCGACTTGAAACTTATGCCAATATTTAGTACAAAATTTGTACACCAAAAACTATAATTAGTACCCCTCAGGAACCAGAGATATAGGACCATGTCGCTGGCCCGGCACCTACGGAATTTCGAGTAGAAACCTATGCCAATATTTAGTACCTAATTGGTACTAATTTGTACCTCAAAAATTAGAATTTGTACCCCTCAGGAACCGGAGATATAACGCTCGTAAAAGTGCCGGGTCAGCGACATGGTCAAATAACGTATCGATTTTCGAGTTGAAACCTATGGCAATATTTAGTACCTAATTTGTACACCAAAAATTAGAATTTGTACCCCTCAGGAACCGGAGATATAAAGCTCGAAAGAGGCCCGGGCCGGAAATTCCATCTCCCTGGCCGACACGGATAGTTTTTCGAGTTGAAACTCATGCCAATATTTAGTACATAATTTGTACTAATTTGTACCTCAAACATTAGAATTTGTACCCCTCAGGAACCGGAGATATAGCGCTCGTAAAAGTGCCGGGCCAACGACATGGTCAAATAACGTATCGATTTTCTAGTTGAAACCTATGTCAATATTTAGTACCTAATTTGTACACCAAAAATTAGAATTTGTACCCCTCAGGAACCGGAGATATAAAGTTCGAAAGAGTGCCTGGACCGGAAGTTCCATCTCCCTGGCTGACACCAATGGATTTTCGAGTTGAAACTTATGCCAATATTTAGTACATAATTTGTACACCAAAAATTAGAATTTGTACCCCTCAGGAACCGGAGATATAAAGCTCGAAAGTCCGGTACCGGAAGTTCCATCTCCCTGGCCGACACCAATAGATTTTCGAGTTGAAACTTATGCCAATATTTAGTACATAATTTGTACTAATATCTACACCAAAAATTAGAATTTGTACCTCTCAGGAACCGGAGATACAAAGCTCGAAAGAGTGCCGGGACGGGAAGTCCCATCTCCCTGGCCGACACCAATGGATTTTCGAGTTGAAAATCGTGCCAATATTTAGTACCTAATTTGTACTAATTTGTACCTCAAAAATTAGAATTTGTACCCCTCAGGAACCGGAGATATAACGCTCATAAAAGTGCCGGGCCAGCGACATGGTCAAATAACGTATCGATTTTCGAGTTGAAACCTATGTCAATATTTAGTACCTAATTTGTACTAATTTGTACACCAAAAATTAGAATTTGTACCCCTCAGGAACCGGAGATATAAAGCTCGAAAGAGTGCCTGGACCGGAAGTTCCATCTCCCTGGCCGAAACAAATGGATTTTCGAGTTGAAACTTATGCCAATATTTAGTACATAATTTGTACTAATTTGTACACCAAAAATTAGAATTTGTACCCCTCAGGAACCAGAGATATAAAGCTCGAAAGTCCGGTACCGGAAGTTCCATCTCTCTGGCCGACACCAATAGATTTTCAAGTTGGAAACTTATGCCAATATTTAGTACATAATTTGTACTAATTTGTACACCGAAAATTAGAATTTGTACCCCTCAGCAACCGGAGATATAAAGCTCGAAAGTCCGCTATCGGAAGTTCCATCTCCCTGGCCGACACCAATGGATTTTCGAGTTGAAACTTATGCCAATATTTAGTACCTAATTTGTACACCAAAAATTAGAATTTGTACCCCTCAGGAACCGGAGATACTAAGCTCGAAAGAGTGCCGGGACCGGAAACCCCATCTCCCTGGCCGACACCAATGGATTTTCGGGTTGAAACTCGTGCCAATATTTAGTACATAATTTGTACTAATTAATACACCAAAAATTATAATTAGTACCCCTATGGAACCGGAGATATAGGACCATTTCGCTGGCCCGGCATCTACGGAATTTCGAGTTGAAACTTATGCCAATATTTAGTACATAATTTGTACTAATATCTACACCAAAAATTAGAATTTGTACCTCTCAGGAACCGGATATACAAAGCTCGAAAGAGTGCCGGGACCGGAAGTCCCATCTCCCTGGCCGACACCAATGGATTTTCGAGTTGAAACTCGTGCCAATATTTAGTACATAATTTGTACTAATTTGTACACCAAAAATTATAATTAGTACGCCTCAGGAACCGGAGATATAGGACCATGTCGCTGGCCCGGCACCTACGGAATTTCGAGTTGAAACCTATGCCAATATTTAGTACCTAATTTGTACTAATTTGTACCTCAAAAATTAGAATTTGTACCCCTCAGGAACCGGAGATATAACGCTCGTAAAAGTGCCGGGCCAGCGACATGGTCAAATAACATATCGATTTTCGAGTTGAAACCTATGCCAATATTTAGTACCTAATTTGTACTAATTTGTACCTCAAAAATTAGAATTTGTACCCCTCAGGAACCGGAGATATAAAGCTCGAAAGAGTGCCTGGACCGGAAGTTCCATCTCCCTAGCCGACACCAATGGATTTTCGAGTTGAAACTTATGCCGATATTTAGTACATAATTTGTACTAATTTGTACACAAAAAATTAGAATTTGTACCCCTCAGGAACTGGAGATATAAAGCTCGAAAGTCCGGTACCGGAAGTTCCATCTCCCTGGCCGACACCAATAGATTTTCGAGTTGGAAACTTATGCCAATATTTAGTACATAATTTGTACTAATTTGTACACCGAAAATTAGAATTTGTACCCCTCAGCAACCGGAGATATAAAGCTCGAAAGTCCGCTATCGGAAGTTCCATCTCCCTGGCCGACACCAATGGATTTTCGAGTTGAAACATATGCCAATATTTAGTACCTAATCTGTACACCAAAAATTAGAATTTGTACCCCTCAGGAACCGGAGATACTAAGCTCGAAAGAGTGCCGGGACCGGAAGTCCCATCTCCCTGGCCGACACCAATGGATTTTCGGGTTAAAACTCGTGCCAATATTTAGTACATAATTTGTACTAATTTATACACCAAAAATTATAATTAGTACCCCTATGGAACCGGAGATATAGGACCATTTCGCTGGCCCGGCATCTACGGAATTTCGAGTTGAAAGCTGTGCCAATATTTAGTACCTAATTTGTACTAATTTGTACTCCAAAAATTAGAATATGTATCCCTCAGTAACCGGAGATATAAAGCTCGAAAGAGTGCCTGGACCGGAAGTCCCATCTCCCTGTCCAACACCAATAGATTTTCGAGTTGAAACTTATGCCAATATTTAGTACATAACCTGTACTAATTTGTACACCAAAAATTAGAATTTTTACCCCTCAGGAACCGGAGATATAAAGCTCGAAAGTCCGGTACTGGAAAATCCATCTCCCTGGCCGACACTGATGGATTTTCGAGTTGAAACTTATGCCAATATTTAGTGCCTAATTTGTACTAATTTGTACACCAAAAATTAGCATTTGTACCTCTCAGGAACCGGAGATACTAAGCTCGAAAGTCCGCTATCGGAAGTTCCATCTCCCTGGCCAACACCAATGGATTTTCGAGTTGAAACTTATGCCAATATTTAGTACATAACTTGTACTAATTTGTACACCAAAAATTAGAATTTTTACCCCTCAGGAATCGGAGATATAAAGCTCGAAAGTCCGGTACCGGAAAATCCATCTCCCTGGCCGACACCGATGGATTTTCGAGTTAAAAATTATGCCTACATTTAGTACATAATCTGTACTGATTTCTACACCAAAGATTAGAATTTGTACCCCGCAGGAACCGGAGATATAAAGCTCGAAAGTCCGCTATCGGAAGTTCCATCTCCCTGGCCGACACCAATGGATTTTCGAGTTGAAACTTATGCCAATATTTAGTGCTGAATTTGTACTAATTTGTACACCAAAAATTAGAATTTTTACCCCTCAGGAATCGGAGATTACCGGAAAATCCATCTCCCTGGCCGACACCGATGGATTTTCGAGTTAAAAATTATGCCTACATTTAGTACATAATCCGTACTGATTTCTACACCAAAGATTAGAATTTGTACCCCGCAGGAACCGGAGATATAAAGCTCGAAAGTCCGCTATCGGAAGTTCCATCTCCCTGGCCGACACCAATGGATTTTCGAGTTGAAACTTATGCCAATATTTAGTGCTGAATTTGTACTAATTTCTACGCCAAAAATTAGCATTTGTACCTCTCAGGAACTGGAGATACAAAGCTCGAAAGAGTGCCGGGACCGGAAGTCCCATCTCCCAGGTCGACACCAATGGATTTTCGAGTTGAAACTTATGCCAATATTTAGTACATAACCTGTACTAATTTGTACACCAAAAATTAGAATTTGTACCCCTCAGGAACCGGAGATATAAAGCTCAAAAGTCCGCTATCGGAAGTTCCATCTCCCTGGCCGACACCAATGGATTTTCGAGTTAAAACTTATGCCAATATTTAGTGCCTAATTTGTACACCAAAATTAGCATCTGTACCTCTCAGGAACCGGAGATATAGGACCATGTCGCTGGCCCCGCACCTACGGAATTTAAAATTGAAACCTGTGCCAATATTTAGTACCTAATTTGTACTAATTTGTACACCAAAAATTAGAATTTGTACCTCTCAGGAACCGGAGATACAAAGCTCTAAAGAGTGCCGTGACCGGAAGTCCCATCTCCCTGGCCGACACCAATTGATTTTCGAGTTGAAACTTATGCCAATATTTAGTGCCTAATTTGTATTAATTTGTACACCAAAAATAAGAATTTGTACCCCTCAGGAACCGGAGATATAAAGCTCGAAAGTCCGGTACCGAAGTTCCATCTCCCTGGCCGACACCAATGGATTTTCGAGTTGAAACTTATGCCAATATTTTGTACATAACTGGTACTAATTTGTACACCAAAAATTAGAATTTGTACCCCTCAGGAACCGGAGATATAAAGCTCGAAAGTCCGGTACCGGAAGTTCCATCTCCCTGGCCGACACCGATGGATTTTCGAATTGAAACCGATGTCAATATTTAGTACATAATTTGAACTAATTTGTACACCAAAAATTAGCATTTTTACCTCTCAGGAACCGGAGATACAAAGCTTGAAAGAGTGGCGGGACCGGAAGTCCCACCTCCCAGGCCGACACCAATGGATTTTCTAGTTGAAACTTATGCCAATATTTAGTGCCTAATTTGTACTAATTTGTACACCAAAAATTAGCATTTGTACCTCTCAGGAACCGGAGATATAGGACCATGTCGCTGGCCCGGCACCTACGGAATTTAAAATTGAAACCTGTGCCAATATTTAGTACCTAATTTGTACTAATTTGTACACCAAAAATTAGAATTTGTACCTCTCAGGAACCGGAGATACAAAGCTCGAAAGAGTGCCGGGACCGGAAGTCCCATCTCCCTGGCCGACACCAATTGATTTTCGAGTTGAAACTTATGCCAATATTTAGTGCCTAATTTGTACTAATTTGTACACCAAAAATTAGAATTTGTACCCCTCAGGAACCGGAGATATAAAGCTCGAAAGTCCGGTACCGAAGTTCCATCTCCCTGGCCGACACCAATGGATTTTCGAGTTGAAACTTATGCCAATATTTAGTACATGACTTGTACTAATTTGTACACCAAAAATTAGAATTTGTACCCCTCAGGAACCGGAGTTATAAAGCTCGAAAGTCCGGTACCGGAAGTTCCATCTCCCTGGCCGACACCGATAGATTTTCAAATTGAAACCTATGTCAATGTTTAGTACCTAATTTGTACACAAAAAATTAGAATTTGTACTCCCTTGCCGACACCAATGGATTTTCAAGTTAAAACTTATGCCAATATTTAGACAATAATTTGAACTAATTTGTACACCGAAAATTAGAATTTGTACCCGTCAGGAACCGGAGATATAAAGCTCGAAAGA
Source organism: Nezara viridula (assembly GCA_928085145.1). NCBI lineage: Eukaryota > Metazoa > Arthropoda > Insecta > Hemiptera > Pentatomidae > Nezara > Nezara viridula. Next base: position 197,923,411 of record OV725078.1, on the reverse strand, counting down.
GTGGAGGGACCGGAAGACCCAACTCCCTGGCCGACACCAATTGGTTTTCGAGTTGAAACTTATGCCAATATTTAGTGCCTAATTTGTACTAATTTGTACACCAAAAATTAGAATTTGTACCCCTTAGGAACCGGAGATACAAAGCTCGAAAGAGTACCGGGACCAAAAGTCCCAACTCCCTGGCCGACACCAATGGATTTTCTAGTTGAAACTTATGCCAATATGTAGTACATGATTTGTACTAATTTGTACACCAAAAATTATAATTAGTATCCCTCAGAAACCGGAGATATAGGACCACGTCGCTGGCCCAGCACCTACGGAATTTCGAGTTGAAACCTGTGCCAATATTTAGTAACTAATTTGTACTAATTTGTACCTCAAAAATTAGAATCTGTACACCTCAGGAACCGGAGATATAACGCTCATAAAAGTGCCGGGCCAGCGACATGGTCAAATAACGTATCGATTTTCGAGTTAAAACCTATGTCAATATTTAGTACCTAATTTGTACTAATTTGTAAACCAAAAATTAGAATTTGTACCTCTCAGGAACCGGAGATATAGCGCTCGTAAAGGTGCCGGGCCAGCGTTATGGTCAAATAACGTATCGATTTTCGAGTTGAAACCTATGTCAATATTTAGTACCTAATTTATACTAATTTGTACACCAAAAATTAGAATTTGTACCCCTCAGGAACCGGAGATATTAAGCTCGAAAGAGTGCCGAGACCGGAAGTCCCATCTCCCTGGCCGACACCATGGATTTTCGAGTTGAAACTCGTGCCAATATTTATTACATAATTTGTACTAATTTATACACCAAAAATTATAATTCGTACCCCTATGGAACCGGAGATATAGGACCATTTCGCTGGCCCGGCACCTACGGAATTTCGAGTTGAAACCTATGTCAATATTTAGTACCTAATTTGTACCTTAAAAATTAGAATTTGTACCCCTCAGGAACCGGAGATATAGCGCTCGTAAAAGTGCCGGGCCAGCGACATGGTCAAATAACGTATCGATTTTCGAGTTGAAACCTATGTCAATATTTAGTACCTAATTTGTACTAATTTGTACTCCAAAAATTAGAATTTGTACCCCTCAGGAACCGGAGATATAAAGCTCGAAAGTCCGGTACAGGAAGTTCCATCTCCCTGGCCGACACCAATGGATTTTCAAGTTGAAACGTATGCCAATATTTAGTACATAATTTGTACTAATTTATACACCAAAAATTATAATTAGTACCCCTATGGAACCGGAGATATAGGACCATTTCGCTGGCCCGGCACCTACGGAATTTCGTGTTAAAACCTATGTCAATATTTAGTACCTAATTTGTACTAATTTGTAAACCAAAAATTAGAATTTGTACCCCTCAGGAACCGGAGATATAGCGCTCGTAAAGGTGCCGGGCCAGCGACATGGTCTAATAACGTATCGATTTTCGAGTTGAAACCTATGTCAATATTTAGTACCTAATTTGTACTAATTTGTACACCAGAAATTAGAATTTGTACCCCTCAGGAACCGGAGATATTAAGCTCGAAATAGTGCCGGGACCGGAAGTCCCATCTCCCTGGCCGACACCAATGGATTTTCGAGTTGAAACTCGTGCCAATATTTAGTACATAATTTGTACTAATTTATACACCAAAAATTATAATTAGTACCCCTATGGAACCGGAGATATAGGACCATTTCGCTGGCCCGGCACCTACGGAATTTCGAGTTGAAACCTATGTCAATATTTAGTACCTAATTTGTACACCAAAAATTAAAATTTGTACTCCCTGGCCGACACCAATGGATTTGCAAGTTGAAACTTATGCCAATATTTAGTACATAATTTGAATTAATTTGTACACCGAAAATTAGAATTTGTACCCGTCAGGAACCGGAGATATAATGCTCGAAAGAGTGGCGGGACCGGAAGACCCAACTCCCTGGCCGACACCAATTGGTTTTCGAGTTGAAACTTATGCCAATATTTAGTGCCTAATTTGTACTAATTTTTACACCAAAAATTAGAATTTGTACCCCTCAGGAACCGGAGATACAAAGCTCGAAAGAGTACCGGGACCGGAAGTCCCAACTCCCTGGCCGACACCAATGGATTTTCTAGTTGAAACTTATGCCAATATGTAGTACATGATTTGTACTAATTTGTAAACCAAAAATTATAATTAGTACCCCTCAGGAACCGGAGATATAGGACCACGTCACTGGCCCGGCACCTATGGAATTTCGAGTTGAAACCTGTGCCAATATTTAGTAACTAATTTGTACTAATTTGTAAACCAAAAATTAGAATTTGTACCCCTCAGGAACCGGAGATATAGCGCTCGTAAAAGTGCCGGTCCAGCGACATGGTCAAATAACGTATCGATTTTCGAGTTGAAACCTATGTCAATATTTAGTACCTAATTTGTACTAATTTGTACACCAAAAATTAGAATTTGTACCCCTCAGGAACCGGAGATATTCAGCTCGAAAGAGTGCCGGGACCGGAAGTCCCATCTCCCTGGCCGACACCAATGGATTTTCGAGTTGAAACTCGTGCCAATATTTAGTACATAATTTGTACTAATTTATACACCAAAAATTATAATTAGTACCCCTATGGAACCGGAGATATAGGACCATTTCGCTGGCCTGGCACCTACGGAATTTCGAGTTGAAAGCTGTGCCAATATTTAGTACCTGATTTGTACCATAAAAATTAGAATTTGTACCCCTCAGGAACCGGAGATATAGCGCTCATAAAAGTGCCGGGCCAGCGACATGGTCAAATAACGTATCGATTTTCGAGTTGAAACCTATGTCAATATTTAGTACCTAATTTGTACTAATTTGTACTCCAAAAATTGGAATTTGTACCCCTCAGGAACCGGAGATATAAAGCTCGAAAGTCCGGTACAGGAAGTTCCATCTCCCTGGCCGACACCAATGGATTTTCAAGTTGAAACTTATGCCAATATTTAGTACATAATCTGTACTAATTTATACACCAAAAATTATAATTAGTACCCCTATGGAACCGGAGATATAGGACCATTTCGCTGGCCCGGCACCTACGGAATTTCGTGTTAAAACCTATGTCAATATTTAGTACCTAATTTGTACCAATTTGTAAACCAAAAATTAGAATTTGTACCCCTCAGGAACCGGAGATATAGCGCTCGTAAAGGTGCCGGGCCAGCGACATGGTCAAATAACGTATCGATTTTCGAGTTGAAACCTATGTCAATATTTAGTACCTAATTTGTACTAATTTGTACACCAGAAATTAGAATTTGTACCCCTCAGGAACCGGAGATATTAAGCTCGAAATAGTGCCGGGACCGGAAGTCCCATCTCCCTGGCCGACACCAATGGATTTTCGAGTTGAAACTCGTGCCAATATTTAGTACATAATTTGTACTAATTTATACACCAAAAATTATAATTAGTACCCCTATGGAACCGGAGATATAGGACCATTTCGCTGGCCCGGCACCTACGGAATTTCGAGTTGAAACCTATGTCAATATTTAGTACCTAATTTGTACACCAAAAATTAAAATTTGTACTCCCTGGCCGACACCAATGGATTTGCAAGTTGAAACTTATGCCAATATTTAGTACATAATTTGAATTAATTTGTACACCGAAAATTAGAATTTGTACCCGTCAGGAACCGGAGATATAATGCTCGAAAGAGTGGCGGGACCGGAAGACCCAACTCCCTGGCCGACACCAATTGGTTTTCGAGTTGAAACTTATGCCAATATTTAGTGCCTAATTTGTACTAATTTTTACACCAAAAATTAGAATTTGTACCCCTCAGGAACCGGAGATACAAAGCTCGAAAGAGTACCGGGACCGGAAGTCCCAACTCCCTGGCCGACACCAATGGATTTTCTAGTTGAAACTTATGCCAATATGTAGTACATGATTTGTACTAATTTGTAAACCAAAAATTATAATTAGTACCCCTCAGGAACCGGAGATATAGGACCACGTCACTGGCCCGGCACCTATGGAATTTCGAGTTGAAACCTGTGCCAATATTTAGTAACTAATTTGTACTAATTTGTAAACCAAAAATTAGAATTTGTACCCCTCAGGAACCGGAGATATAGCGCTCGTAAAAGTGCCGGTCCAGCGACATGGTCAAATAACGTATCGATTTTCGAGTTGAAACCTATGTCAATATTTAGTACCTAATTTGTACTAATTTGTACACCAAAAATTAGAATTTGTACCCCTCAGGAACCGGAGATATTCAGCTCGAAAGAGTGCCGGGACCGGAAGTCCCATCTCCCTGGCCGACACCAATGGATTTTCGAGTTGAAACTCGTGCCAATATTTAGTACATAATTTGTACTAATTTATACACCAAAAATTATAATTAGTACCCCTATGGAACCGGAGATATAGGACCATTTCGCTGGCCTGGCACCTACGGAATTTCGAGTTGAAAGCTGTGCCAATATTTAGTACCTGATTTGTACCATAAAAATTAGAATTTGTACCCCTCAGGAACCGGAGATATAGCGCTCATAAAAGTGCCGGGCCAGCGACATGGTCAAATAACGTATCGATTTTCGAGTTGAAACCTATGTCAATATTTAGTACCTAATTTGTACTAATTTGTACTCCAAAAATTGGAATTTGTACCCCTCAGGAACCGGAGATATAAAGCTCGAAAGTCCGGTACAGGAAGTTCCATCTCCCTGGCCGACACCAATGGATTTTCAAGTTGAAACTTATGCCAATATTTAGTACATAATCTGTACTAATTTATACACCAAAAATTATAATTAGTACCCCTATGGAACCGGAGATATAGGACCATTTCGCTGGCCCGGCACCTACGGAATTTCGTGTTAAAACCTATGTCAATATTTAGTACCTAATTTGTACCAATTTGTAAACCAAAAATTAGAATTTGTACCCCTCAGGAACCGGAGATATAGCGCTCGTAAAGGTGCCGGGCCAGCGACATGGTCAAATAACGTATCGATTTTCGAGTTGAAACCTATGTCAATATTTAGTACCTAATTTGTACTAATTTGTACACCAGAAATTAGAATTTGTACCCCTCAGGAACCGGAGATATTAAGCTCGAAATAGTGCCGGGACCGGAAGTCCCATCTCCCTGGCCGACACCAATGGATTTTCGAGTTGAAACTCGTGCCAATATTTAGTACATAATTTGTACTAATTTATACACCAAAAATTATAATTAGTACCCCTATGGAACCGGAGATATAGGACCATTTCGCTGGCCCGGCACCTACGGAATTTCGAGTTGAAACCTATGTCAATATTTAGTACCTAATTTGTACACCAAAAATTAAAATTTGTACTCCCTGGCCGACACCAATGGATTTGCAAGTTGAAACTTATGCCAATATTTAGTACATAATTTGAATTAATTTGTACACCGAAAATTAGAATTTGTACCCGTCAGGAACCGGAGATATAATGCTCGAAAGAGTGGCGGGACCGGAAGACCCAACTCCCTGGCCGACACCAATTGGTTTTCGAGTTGAAACTTATGCCAATATTTAGTGCCTAATTTGTACTAATTTTTACACCAAAAATTAGAATTTGTACCCCTCAGGAACCGGAGATACAAAGCTCGAAAGAGTACCGGGACCGGAAGTCCCAACTCCCTGGCCGACACCAATGGATTTTCTAGTTGAAACTTATGCCAATATGTAGTACATGATTTGTACTAATTTGTAAACCAAAAATTATAATTAGTACCCCTCAGGAACCGGAGATATAGGACCACGTCACTGGCCCGGCACCTATGGAATTTCGAGTTGAAACCTGTGCCAATATTTAGTAACTAATTTGTACTAATTTGTAAACCAAAAATTAGAATTTGTACCCCTCAGGAACCGGAGATATAGCGCTCGTAAAAGTGCCGGTCCAGCGACATGGTCAAATAACGTATCGATTTTCGAGTTGAAACCTATGTCAATATTTAGTACCTAATTTGTACTAATTTGTACACCAAAAATTAGAATTTGTACCCCTCAGGAACCGGAGATATTCAGCTCGAAAGAGTGCCGGGACCGGAAGTCCCATCTCCCTGGCCGACACCAATGGATTTTCGAGTTGAAACTCGTGCCAATATTTAGTACATAATTTGTACTAATTTATACACCAAAAATTATAATTAGTACCCCTATGGAACCGGAGATATAGGACCATTTCGCTGGCCTGGCACCTACGGAATTTCGAGTTGAAAGCTGTGCCAATATTTAGTACCTGATTTGTACCATAAAAATTAGAATTTGTACCCCTCAGGAACCGGAGATATAGCGCTCATAAAAGTGCCGGGCCAGCGACATGGTCAAATAACGTATCGATTTTCGAGTTGAAACCTATGTCAATATTTAGTACCTAATTTGTACTAATTTGTACTCCAAAAATTAGAATTTGTACCCCTCAGGAACCGGAGATATAAAGCTCGAAAGTCCGGTACAGGAAGTTCCATCTCCCTGGCCGACACCAATGGATTTTCAAGTTGAAACTTATGCCAATATTTATTACATAATCTGTACTAATTTATACACCAAAAATTATAATTAGTACCCCTATGGAACCGGAGATATAGGACCATTTCGCTGGCCCGGCACCTACGGAATTTCGTGTTAAAACCTATGTCAATATTTAGTACCTAATTTGTACCAATTTGTAAACCAAAAATTAGAATTTGTACCCCTCAGGAACCGGAGATATAGCGCTCGTAAAGGTGCCGGGCCAGCGACATGGTCAAATAACGTATCGATTTTCGAGTTGAAACCTATGTCAATATTTAGTACCTAATTTGTACTAATTTGTACACCAGAAATTAGAATTTGTACCCCTCAGGATCCGGAGATATTAAGCTCGAAGGAGTGCCGGGACCGGAAGTCCCATCTCCCTGGCCGACACCAATGGATTTTCGAGTTGAAACTCGTGCCAATATTTAGTACATAATTTGTACTAATTTATACACCAAAAATTATAATTAGCACCCCTATGGAACCGGAGATATAGGACCATTTCGCTGGCCCGGCACCTACGGAATTTCGAGTTGAAACCTATGTCAATATTTAGTACCTAATTTGTACACCAAAAATTACAATTTGTACTCCCTGGCCGACACCAATGGATTTTCAAGTTGAAACTTATGCCAATATTTAGTACATAATTTGAATTAATTTGTACACCGAAAATTAGAATTTGTACCCGTCAGGAACCGGAGATATAAAGCTCGAAAGAGTGCGGGACCGGAAGACACAACTCCCTGGCCGACACCAATTGGTTTTCGAGTTGAAACTTATGCCAATATTTAGTGCCTAATCTGTACTAATTTGTACACTAAAAATTAGAACTTGTACCTCTCAGGAACCGGAGATACAAAGCTCGAAAGAGTGCCGGGACCGGAAGTTCCATCTCCCTGGCAGACCGCAATGGATTTTCGAGTTGAAACTTATGCCAATATTTAGTGCCTAATTTGTACTAATTTGTACACCATAAAATAGAATTTGTACCTCTCAGGAACCGGAGATACGAAGCTCGAAAGAGTGCCGGGACCGGAAGACCCAACTCCCTGGCCGACACCAATGGATTTTCGAGTATTAACTTAGTTACCAATATTTAGTACATTACTTGTACTAATTTGTACACAGAAAATTAGAATTTGTACCCCTCAGGAACCGGAGATATAAAGCTCGAAAGAGTGCGGGACCGGCAGACACAACGCCCTGGCCGACACCAATTGGTTTTCGAGTTGAAACTTATGCCAATATTTAGTGCCTAATCTGTACTAATTTGTACACTAAAAATTAGAACCTGTACCTCTCAGGAACCGGAGATACAAAGCTCGAAAGAGTGCCGGGACCGGAAGTTCCATCTCCCTGGCAGACCGCAATGGATTTTCGAGTTGAAACTTATGCCAATATTTAGTGCCTAATTTGTACTAATTTGTACACCATAAAATAGAATTTGTACCTCTCAGGAACCGGAGATACGAAGCTCGAAAGAGTGCCGGGACCGGAAGACCCAACTCCCTGGCCGACACCAATGGATTTTCGAGTATTACTTAGTTACCAATATTTAGTACATTACTTGTACTAATTTGTACACAGAAAATTAGAATTTGTACCCCTCAGGAACCGGAGATATAAAGCTCGAAAGAGTGCGGGACCGGCAGACACAACGCCCTGGCCGACACCAATTGGTTTTCGAGTTGAAACTTATGCCAATATTTAGTGCCTAATCTGTACTAATTTGTACACTAAAAATTAGAACCTGTACCTCTCAGAAACCGGAGATACAAAGCTCGAAAGAGTGCCGGGACCGGAAGTTCCATCTCCCTGGCAGACCGCAATGGATTTTCGAGTTGAAACTTATGCCAATATTTAGTGCCTAATTTGTACTAATTTGTACACCATAAAATAGAATTTGTACCTCTCAGGAACCGGAGATACGAAGCTCGAAAGAGTGCCGGGACCGGAAGACCCAACTCCCTGGCCGACACCAATGGATTTTCGAGTATTACTTAGTTACCAATATTTAGTACATTACTTGTACTAATTTGTACACAGAAAATTAGAATTTGTACCCCTCAGGAACCGGAGATATAAAGCTCGAAAGTCCGGTACCGGAAGCTCCATCTCCCTGGCCGACACCAATAGATTTTCAAGTTGAAACTTATGCCAATATTTAGTACATAATTTGTACTAATTTGTACACCAAAAATTAGAATTTGTACCTCTCAGGAACCGGAGATACAAAGCTCGAAAGAGTCCGGGACCGGAAGTCCCAACTCCCTGGCCGACACCAATGGATTATCTAGTTGAAACTTATGCCAATATGTCGTACATGATTTGTACTAATTTGTACACCAACAATTATAATTAGTACCCCTCAGAAACCGGAGATATAGGTCCACGTCGCTGGCCCGGCACCTACGGAATTTCGAGTTGAAACCTGTGCCAATATTTAGTACCTAATTTGTACTAATTTGTACCTCAAAAATTAGAATCTGTACCCCTCAGGAGCCGGAGATATAACGCTCATAAAAGTGCCGGGCCAGCGACATGGTCAAATAACGTATCGATTTTCGAGTTGAAACCTATGTCAATATTTAGTACCTAATTTGTACTAATTTGTACACCAAACATTAGAATTTGTACCCCTCAGGAACCGGCGATATAAAGCTTGAAAGTCTGATACCGGAAGTTCCATCTCCCTGGCCGACACAAATGGATTTTCGAGTTGAAACGTATGCCAATATTTAGTACATAATTTGTACTAATTTGTACACAGAAAATTAGAATCTGTACCTCTCAGGAACCGGAGATACAAAGCTCGAAAGAGTGCCGGGACCGGAAGTCCCATCTCCCTGGCCGACACCAATGGATTTTTGAGTTCAAACTTATGCCAATATTTAGTACATAATTTGTACTAATTTCTACAACAAAAATTAGAATTTGTACCTCTCAGGAACCAGAGATACAAAGCTCGAAAGAGTGCCGGGATCGGAAGTCCCATCTCTCTGGCCGACACCTAAGGATCTTCACAAATGTATATAGGACCATTTCGCTGGCCCGGCACCTACGGAATTTCGAGTTGAAACCTATGTCAATATTTAGTACCTACTTTGTACACCAAAAATTACAATTTGTACTCTCTGGCCGACACCAAGGGATTTTCAAGTTGAAACTTATGCCAATATTTAGTACATAATTTGAATTAATTTGTACACCGAAAATTAGAATTTGTACCCGTCAGGAACCGGAGATATAAAGCTCGAAAGAGTGGCGGGACCGAAAAACCCAACTCCCTGGCCGACACCAATTGGTTTTCGAGTTGAAACATATGCCAATATTTAGTGCCTAATTTGTACTAATTTGTACACCAAAAATTATAATTAGTACCCCTCAGAAACCGGAGATATAGGACCACGTCGCTGGCCCGGCACCTACGGAATTTCGAGTTGAAACCTGTGCCAATATTTAGTACCTAATTTGTACTAATTTGTACCTCAAAAATTAGAATCTGTACCCCTCAGGAGCCGGAGATATAACGCTCATAATAGTGCCGGGCCAGCGACATGGTCAAATAACGTATCGATTTTCGAGTTGAAACCTATGTCAATATTTAGTACCTAATTTGTACTAATTTGTACACCAAACATAAGAATTTGTACCCCTCAGGAACCGGCGATATAAAGCTTGAAAGTCCGATACCGGAAGTTCCATCTCCCTGGCCGACACCAATGGATTTTCGAGTTGAAACGTATGCCAATATTTAGTACATAATTTGTACTAATTTGTACACAGAAAATTAGAATCTGTACCTCTCAGGAACCGGAGATACAAAGCTCGAAAGAGTGCCGGGACCGGAAGTCCCATCTCCCTGGCCGACACCAATGGATTTTCGAGTTGAAACTAATGCCAATATTTAGGGCCTAATTTGTACTAATTTGTACACCAAAAAATAGAATTTGTACCCCTCAGGAACTGGAGATATAAAGCTCGAAAGAGGCCCGGGCCCGGAAGTTCCATCTCCCTGGCCGACACCAATGGATTTTCGAGTTGAAACTTATGCCAATATTTAGTACATGATTTGTACTAATTTCTACACCAAAGATTAGAATTTGTACCCCTCAGGAACCGGAGATATAAAGCTCAAAAGAGTGCCTGGACCGGAAGTACCATCTCCTTGGCCGACACCAATGGATTTTCGAGTTGAAACTTATGCCAATATTTAGTGACTAAACTGAACTAATTTGTACACTAAAAATTAGAATTTGTACCTCTCAGGAACCGGAGATACAAAGCTCGAAAGAGTGCCGGGATCTGAAGTTCCATCTCCCTGGCCGACACCGATGGATTTTCGAGTTGAAACTTATGCCAATATTTAGTGCCTAATTTGTGCTAATTTGTACACCAAAAATTAGAATTTGTACCCCTCAGGAACCGGAGATATAAAGCTCGAAAGAGGCCCGGGACCGGATGTTCCATCTCCCTGGCCGACACCAATGGATTTTCGAGTTGAAACTTATGCCAATATTTAGTACATAATTTGTACTAATTTATACACCAAAAATTATAATTAGTACATCTCAGGAACCGGAGATATAGGACCCTGTCGCTGGCCCGGCACCTACGGAATTTCGAGTTGAAAGCTGTGCCAATATTTAGTACCTAATTTGTACTAATTTGTACACCATAAAATAGAATTTGTACCTCTCAGGAACCGGAGATACGAAGCTCGAAAGAGTGCCGGGACCGGAAGACCCAACTCCCTGGCCGACACCTACGGAATTTCGAGTTGAAAGCTGTGCCAATATTTAGTACCTAATTTCTACTAATTTGTACACCATAAAATAGAATTTGTACCTCTCAGGAACCGGTGATACGAAGCTCGAAAGAGTGCCGGGACCGGAAGACCCAACTCCCTGGCCGACACCAATGGATTTTCGAGTTAAAACTTATGCCAATATTTAGTGCCTAATTTGTACTAATTTGTACACCAAAAATTAGAATTTGTACCCCTCAGGAACCGGAGATACAAAGCTCGAAAGAGTGCCGGGACCGGAAGTTCGATCTCCCTGGCCGACACCAATGGATTTTCGAGTTGAAACTTATGCCAATATTTAGTGCCTAATCTGTACTAATTTATACACTAAAAATTAGAATCTGTACCCCTCAGGAACCGGAGATATAACGCTCATAAAAGTGCCGGGCCAGCGACATGGCCAAATAACGTATCGAATTTCGAGTTGAAACCTATGTCAATATTGAGTACCTAATTTGTACTAATTTGTACACCAAACATTAGAATTTGTACCCCTTAGGAACCGGAGATATAAAGCTCGAAAATTCGGTACCGGAAGTTCCATCTCCCTGCCCGACACCGATGGATTTTCGAGTTGAAACCTATGTCAATATTTAGTACCTAATTTGTACACCAAAAATTAGAATTTGTACTCCCTGGCCGACATCAATGGATTTTCGAGTTGAAGCTTATGCCAATATGTAGTACATGATTTGTACTAATTTGTACCTCAAAAATTAGAATCTGTACACCTCAGGAACCGGAGATATAACGCTCATAAAAGTGCCGGGCCAGCGACATGGTCAAATAACGTATCGATTTTCGAGTTGAAACCTATGTCAATAATTAGTAACCTATTTGTACTAATTTGTACTCCAAAAATTAGAATTTGTACCCGTCAGGAACCGGAGATATAAAGCTCGAAAGAGTGGCGGGACCGGAAGTCCCAACTCCCTGGCCGACACTAATGGATTTTCTAATTGAAGCTTATGCCAATATGTAGTACATGATTTGTACTAATTTGTACCTCAAAAATTAGAATCTGTACACCTCAGGAACCGGAGATATAACGCTCATAAAAGTGCCGGGCCAGCGACATGGTCAAATAACGTATCGATTTTCGAGTTGAAACCTATGTCAATAATTAGTAACCTATTTGTACTAATTTGTACTCCAAAAATTAGAATTTGTACCCCTCAGGAACCGGAGATATAAATCTCGAAAGACCGGTACAGAAAGTTCCATCTCCCTGGCCGACAACAATGTATTTTCAAGTTGAAACTTTTGCCAATATTTAGTACATAATTTGAACTAATTTGTACACCGAAAATTAGAATTTGTACCCCTCAGGAACCGGAGATATAAAGCTCGAAAGACCGCTATCGGAAGTTCCATCTCCCTGGCCGACACCAATGGATTTTCGAGTTGAAACTTATGCCAATATTTAGTGCCTAATTTGTACTAATGTGTACACCAAAAATTAACATTTGTACCTCTCAGGAACCGGAGATACAAAGCTCGAAAGAGTGCCGGGACCGGAAGTCCCATCTCCCTGGCCGACACCAATGGATTTTCGAGTTAAAACTTATGCCAATATTTAGTACATAATTTGTACTAATTTATACACCAAAAATTATAATTAGTACCCCTATGGAACCGGAGATATAGGACCATTTCGCTGGCCCGGCACCTACGGAATTTCGAGTTGAAGGCTGTGGCAATATTTAGTACCTAATTTGTACCTAAAAATTAGAATTTGTACCCCTCAGAAACCGGAGATATAGCGCTCGTAAAAGTGCCGGGCAAGCGACATGGTCAAATAACGTATCGATTTTCGAGTTGAAACCTATGTCAATATTTAGTACCTAATTTGTACTCCAAAAATTAGAATATGTACCCCTCAGGAACCGGAGATATAAAGCTCAAAAGAGTGCCTGGACCGGAAGTTCCATCTCCCTGGCCGACACCAATGGATTTTCGAGTTGAAAATTATGCCAATATTTAGTACATAACTTGTAATAATTTGTACATCAAAAATTAGAATTTTTACCCCTCAGGAACCGGAGATATAAAGCCCGAAAGTCCGGTACCGGAAAATCCATCTCCCTGGCCGACACCGATAGATTTTCTAGTTAAAACTTATGCCAATATTTAGTACGTAACCTGTACTAATTTGTACACCAAAAATTAGAATTTGTACCCCTCAGGAACCGGAGATATAAAGCTCGAAAGAGGCCCGGGACCGGATGTTCCATCTCCCTGGCCGACACCAATGGATTTTCGAGTTGAAACTTATGCCAATATTTAGTACATAATTTGTACTAATTTATACACCAAAAATTATAATTAGTACATCTCAGGAACCGGAGATATAGGACCCTGTCGCTGGCCCGGCACCTACGGAATTTCGAGTTGAAAGCTGTGCCAATATTTAGTACCTAATTTGTACTAATTTGTACACCATAAAATAGAATTTGTACCTCTCAGGAACCGGAGATACGAAGCTCGAAAGAGTGCCGGGACCGGAAGACCCAACTCCCTGGCCGACACCTACGGATTTTCGAGTTGAAAGCTGTGCCAATATTTAGTACCTAATTTCTACTAATTTGTACACCATAAAATAGAATTTGTACCTCTCAGGAACCGGAGATACGAAGCTCGAAAGAGTGCCGGGACCGGAAGACCCAACTCCCTGGCCGACACCAATGGATTTTCGAGTTAAAACTTATGCCAATATTTAGTGCCTAATTTGTACTAATTTGTACACCAAAAATTAGAATTTGTACCCCTCAGGAACCGGAGATACAAAGCTCGAAAGAGTGCCGGGACCGGAAGTTCGATCTCCCTGGCCGACACCAATGGATTTTCGAGTTGAAACTTATGCCAATATTTAGTGCCTAATCTGTACTAATTTATAGACTAAAAATTAGAATCTGTACCCCTCAGGAACCGGAGATATAACGCTCATAAAAGTGCCGGGCCAGCGACATGGCCAAATAACGTATCGAATTTCGAGTTGAAACCTATGTCAATATTGAGTACCTAATTTGTACTAATTTGTACACCAAACATTAGAATTTGTACCCCTTAGGAACCGGAGATATAAAGCTCGAAAATTCGGTACCGGAAGTTCCATCTCCCTGCCCGACACCGATGGATTTTCGAGTTGAAACCTATGTCAATATTTAGTACCTAATTTGTACACCAAAAATTAGAATTTGTACTCCCTGGCCGACATCAATGGATTTTCGAGTTGAAACTTATGCCAATATTTAGTACATAATTTGTACACCGAAAATTAGAATTTGTACCCGTCAGGAACCGGAGATATAAAGCTCGAAAGAGTGGCGGGACCGGAAGTCCCAACTCCCTGGCCGACACTAATGGATTTTCTAATTGAAGCTTATGCCAATATGTAGTACATGATTTGTACTAATTTGTACCTCAAAAATTAGAATCTGTACACCTCAGGAACCGGAGATATAACGCTCATAAAAGTGCCGGGCCAGCGACATGGTCAAATAACGTATCGATTTTCGAGTTGAAACCTATGTCAATAATTAGTAACCTATTTGTACTAATTTGTACTCCAAAAATTAGAATTTGTACCCCTCAGGAACCGGAGATATAAATCTCGAAAGACCGGTACAGAAAGTTCCATCTCCCTGGCCGACAACAATGTATTTTCAAGTTGAAACTTTTGCCAATATTTAGTACATAATTTGAACTAATTTGTACACCGAAAATTAGAATTTGTACCCCTCAGGAACCGGAGATATAAAGCTCGAAAGACCGCTATCGGAAGTTCCATCTCCCTGGCCGACACCAATGGATTTTCGAGTTGAAACTTATGCCAATATTTAGTGCCTAATTTGTACTAATGTGTACACCAAAAATTAACATTTGTACCTCTCAGGAACCGGAGATACAAAGCTCGAAAGAGTGCCGGGACCGGAAGTCCCATCTCCCTGGCCGACACCAATGGATTTTCGAGTTAAAACTTATGCCAATATTTAGTACATAATTTGTACTAATTTATACACCAAAAATTATAATTAGTACCCCTATGGAACCGGAGATATAGGACCATTTCGCTGGCCCGGCACCTACGGAATTTCGAGTTGAAGGCTGTGGCAATATTTAGTACCTAATTTGTACCTAAAAATTAGAATTTGTACCCCTCAGAAACCGGAGATATAGCGCTCGTAAAAGTGCCGGGCAAGCGACATGGTCAAATAACGTATCGATTTTCGAGTTGAAACCTATGTCAATATTTAGTACCTAATTTGTACTCCAAAAATTAGAATATGTACCCCTCAGGAACCGGAGATATAAAGCTCAAAAGAGTGCCTGGACCGGAAGTTCCATCTCCCTGGCCGACACCAATGGATTTTCGAGTTGAAAATTATGCCAATATTTAGTACATAACTTGTAATAATTTGTACATCAAAAATTAGAATTTTTACCCCTCAGGAACCGGAGATATAAAGCCCGAAAGTCCGGTACCGGAAAATCCATCTCCCTGGCCGACACCGATAGATTTTCTAGTTAAAACTTATGCCAATATTTAGTACGTAACCTGTACTAATTTGTACACCAAAAATTAGAATTTGTACCCCTCAGGAACCGGAGATATAAAGCTCGAAAGAGGCCCGGGACCGGATGTTCCATCTCCCTGGCCGACACCAATGGATTTTCGAGTTGAAACTTATGCCAATATTTAGTACATACCTTATACTAATTTGTACACCAAAAGTTAGAATTTGTACCCCTCAGGAACCGGAGATATAATGCTCGAAAATCCGGTACCGGAAGTTCCATCTCCCTGGCCGACACCGATGGATTTTCGAGTTGAAACCTATGTCAATATTTAGTACCTAATTTGTACACCAAAAATTAGAATTTGTACTCCCTGGCCGACACTAATGGATTTTCAAGTTGAAACTTACGCCAATATTTAGTATATAACCTGTACTAATTTGTACACCAAAAATTAGAATTTCTACCCCTCAGGAACCGGAGATATAAAGCTCGAAAGTCCGGTACCGGAAGTTCCATCTCCCTGGCCGACACCAATTTATTTTCGAGTTGAAACTTATGCCAATATTTAGTGCCTAATTTGTACTAATGTGTACACCAAAAATTAGAATTTGTTCCTCTCAGGAACCGGAGATACAAAGCTCGAAAGAGTGCCGGGAGCGGAAGTCCCATCTCCCTGGCCGACACCAATGGATTTTTGAGTTGAAACGTATGCCAATATTTAGTGCCTAATTTGTACTAATCTGTACACTAAAAATTAGAATTTGTACCTCCCAGGAACTGGAGATACAAAGCTCGAAAGAGTGCCGGGACCGGAAGTTCCATCTCCCTGGCCGACACCAATGGATTTTCGAGTTGAAACTTATGCCAATATTTAGTGCCTAATTTGTACACCAAAAAATAGAATTTGTACCTCTCAGGAACCGGAGATACGAAGCTCGAAAGAGTGCTAGGACCGGAAGTTCCATCTCCCTGGCCGACACCAATGGATTTTCGGACCGGTTTTCGAGTTGAAACCTTAGTACATTACATAATCTGTACTAATTTCTACAACAAAAATTAGAATCTGTACCTCTCAGGAACCAGAGATACAAAGCTCGAAAGAGTGACGGGATCGGAAGTCCCATCTCCCTGGCTGACACCAATCGATTTTCGAGTTGAAACTCGTGCCAATATTTAGTACATAATTTGTACTAATTTCTACACCAAAAATTATAATTAGTACCCCTCAGGAACCGGAGATAAAGGACCATGTCGCTGGCCCGGCACCTACGAAATTTCGAGTTGAAAAATGTGCCAATATTTATTTCCTAATTTGTACCTCAAAAATTAGAATTTGTACACTTTAGGAACCGGAGATATAAAGCTCAAAAGAGTGCCTGGACCGGAAGTACCATCTCCCTGGCCGACACCAATGGATTTTCGAGTTGAAACGTAAGCCAATATTTAGTACATAACTTGTACTAATTTGTACACCAAAAATTAGAATTTGTACACTTTAGGAACCGGAGATATAAAGCTCAAAAGAGTGCCTGGACCGGAAGTACCATCTCCTTGGCCGACACCAATGGATTTTCGAGTTGAAACTTATGCCAATATTTAGTGCCTAATCTGAACTAGTTTGTACACTAAAAATTAGAATTTGTACCTCTCAGGAACCGGAGATACAAAGCTCGAAAAGTGCCGGGATCTGAAGTTCCCTCTCCCTGGCCGACACCGATGGATTTTCGAGTTGAAACTTATGCCAATATTTAGTGCCTAATTTGTACTAATTTGTGCACCAAAAATTAGAATTTGTATCCCTCAGGAACCGGAGATATAAAGCTCGAAAGAGGCCCGGGACCGGAAGTTCCATCTCCCTGGCCGACACCAATGGATTTTCGAGTTGAAACTTATGCCAATATTTAGTACATAATTTGTACTAATTTATACACCAAAAATTATAATTAGTACATCTCAGGAACCGGAGATATAGGACCCTGTCGCTGGCCCGGCACCTACCGAATTTCGAGTTGAAAGCTGTGCCAATATTTAGTACCTCATTTGTACTAATTTGTACCTCAAAAATTAGAATCTGTACCCCTCCGGAACCGCAGATGTAAAGCTCGAAAGTCCGCTATCGGAAGTTCGATCTCCCTGGCCGACACCAATGGATTTTCGAGTTGAAACTTATGCCAATATTTAGTGCCTAATCTGTACTAATCTGTACACTAAAAATTAGAATTTGTACCTCCCAGGAACTGGAGATACAAAGCTCGAAAGAGTGCCGGGACCGGAAGTTCCATCTCCCTGGTCGACACCAATGGATTTTCGGACCGGTTTTCGAGTTGAAACCTATGTAATTTGTACTAATTTGTACACCAAAAATTATAATTAGTATCCCTCAGGAACCGGAGATAAAGGACCATGTCGCTAGCCCGGCACCTACGGAATTTTGAGTTGAAAAATGTGCCAATATTTATTACCTAATTTGTACCTCAAAAATTAGAATTTATACAATTCAGGAACCGGAGATATAGCGCTCGTAAAAGTGCCGGGCCAGCGACATGGTCAAATAACGTATCGATTTTCGAGTTGAAACCTATGTAATTTGTACTAATTTGTACACCAAAAATTAGAATTTGTACCCCTCAGGAACTGGAGATATAAAGCTCGAAAGAGGCCCGGGACCGGAAGTACCATCTCCCTGGCCAATACCAATGGATTTTCGAGTTGAAACTTATGCCATTATTTAGTACATAATCTGTACTAATTTGTACACCAAAAATTATAATTAGTACCCCTCAGGAACCGGAGATAAAGGACCATGTCGCTGGCCCGGCACCTACGAAATTTCGAGTTGAAAAATGTGCCAATATTTATTACCTAATTTGTACTAATTTGTACCTCAAAAATTAGAATTTGTACACTTTAGGAACCGGAGATATAAAGCTCAAAAGAGTGCCTGGACCGGAAGTACCATCTCCCTGGCCGACACCAATGGATTTTCGAGTTGAAACGTAAGCCAATATTTAGTACATAACTTGTACTAATTTGTACACCAAAAATTAGAATTTGTACCCCTCAGGAACCGGAGATATAAAGCTCGAAAGTCCGGTACCGGAAGTTCCATCTCCCTGGCCGACACCGATGGATTTTCGAGTTGAAACTTATGCCAATATTTAGTACATGATTTGTACTAATTTTTACACCAAAGATTAGAATTTGTACCCCTCAGGAACCGGAGATATAAAGCTCGAAAGAATGCCTGGACCGGAAGTACCATCTCCTTGGCCGACACCAATGGATTTTCGAGTTAAAACTTATGCCAATATTTAGTACATAATTTGTACTAATTTATACACCAAAAATTATAATTAGTACCCTTATGGAACCGGAGATATAGGACCATTTCGCTGGCCCGGCACCTACGGAATTTCGTGTTAAAACCTATGTCAATATTTATTACCTAATTTGTACCTAAAAATTAGAATTTGTACCCCTCAGAAACCGGAGATATAGCGCTCGTAAAAGTGCCGGGCCAGCGACATGGTCAAATAACGTATCGATTTTCGAGTTGAAACCTATGTCAATATTTAGTACCTAATTTGTACTCCAAAAATTAGAATATGTACCCCTCAGGAACCGGAGATATAAAGCTCAAAAGAGTGCCTGGACCGGAAGTTCCATCTCCCTGGCCGACACCAATAGATTTTCGAGTTGAAAATTATGCCAATATTTAGTACATAACTTGTAATAATTTGTACACCAAAAATTAGAATTTTTACCCCTCAGGAACCGGAGATATAAAGCTCGAAAGTCCGGTACCGGAAAATCCATCTCCCTAGCCGACACCGATAGATTTTCTAGTTAAAACTTATGCCAACATTTAGTACATAATCTGTACTAATTTCTACACCAAAGATTAGAATTTGTACCCCTCAGGAACCGGAGATTTAAAGCTCGAAAGAGTGCCGGGACCGGAAGTTCCATCTCCCTGGCCGACACCAATGGATTTTCGAGTTGAAACTTATGCCAATATTTAGTGCCTAATTTGTACACCAAAAAATAGAATTTGTACCTCTCAGGAACCGGAGATACGAAGCTCGAAAGAGTGCTGGGACCGGAAGACCCAACTCCCTGACCGACACCAATGGATTTTCGAGTTGAAACTTATGAAAATATTTAGTGCCTAATTTGTACTGATTTGTACACCAAAAATTAGAATTTGTACCCCTCAGGAACCGGAGATACAAAGCTCGAAAGAGTGACGGGACCGGAAGTTCCACCTATCTGGCCGACACCAATGGATTTTCTAGTTGAAACTTATGCCAATATGTAGTACATGATTTGTACTAATTTGTACCTCAATAATTAGAATCTGTACCCCTCAGGAACCGGAGATATAACGCTCATAAAAGTGCCAGGCCAGCGACATGGTCAAATAACGTATCGATTTTTGAGTTGAAACCTATGTCAATATTTAGTACCTAATTGGTACTAATTTGTACTCAAAACATTAGAATTTGTACCCCTCAGGAACCGGCGATATAAAGCTCGAAAGTCCGGTACCGGAAGTTCCATCTCCCTGGCTGACACCAATGGATTTTCGAGTTGAAACTTATGCCAATATTTAGTGCCTAATTTGTACTAATTTGTACACCAAAAATTAGAATTTGTACCTCTCAGGAACCAGAGATACAAAGCTCGAAAGAGTGCCGGGACCGGAAGTCGAATCTCCCTGGCCGACACAAGTTTCGAGTTGAAACTTATGCCAATATTTAGGGCCTAATTTGTACTAATCTGTACACCAAAAATTAGAATTTGTACCCTCAGGAACTGGAGATATAAAGCTCGAAAGAGGCCCGGGACCGGAAGTTCCATCTCCCTGGCCGACACCAATGGATTTTCGAGTTGAAACTAATGCCAATATTTAGTACATAAATTGCACCTGAAACATTAGAATTTGTACCCCTCAGGAACCGGAGATATAGCGCTCGTAAAAGTGCCGGGCCAGCGACACGGTCAAATAACGTATCGATTTTCGAGTTGAAACCTATGTAATTTGTACTAATTTGTACACCAAAAATGAGAATTTTTACCTCTCAGGAACCGGAGATATAAAGTTCGAAAGAGTGCCTGGACCGGAAGTTCCATCTCCCTGGCCGACACCAATAGATTTTCGGACCGGTTTTCGAGTTGAAACCTATGTAATTTGTACTAATTTGTACACCAAAAATTATAATTAGTATCCCTCAGGAACCGGAGATAAAGGACCATGTCGCTGGCCCGGCACCTACGGAATTTCGAGTTGTAAAATTTGCCAATATTTAGTACATAATTTGTACTAATTTCTACACCAAAAATTAGAATATGTACCCCTCAGGAACCGGAGATAAAGGACCATGTCGCTGGCCCGGCACCTACGGAATTTCGAGTTGAAAAATGTGCCAATATTTATTACCTAATTTGTACTAATTTGTACCTTAAAAATTAGAATTTGTACACTTCAGGAACCGGAGATATAGCGCTCGTAAAAGTGCCGGGCCAGCGACATGGTCAAATAACGTATCGATTTTCGAGTTGAAACCTATGTAATTTGTACTAATTTGTACACCAAAAATTAGAATTTGTACCCCTCGAGAACTGGAGATATAAAGCTCGAAAGAGGCCCGGGACCGAAAGTTCCATCTCCCTGGCCGACACCAATGGATTTTCGAGTTGAAACTTATGCCATTATTTAGTACATAATCTGTACTAATTTCTACAACAAAAATTAGAATCTGTACCTCTCAGGAACCAGAGATACAAAGCTCGAAAGAGTGACGGGATCGGAAGTCCCATCTCCCTGGCCGACACCAATTGGTTTTCGAGTTGAAACTCGTGCCAATATTTTGTACATAATTTGTACTAATTTCTACACCAAAAATTATAATTAGTACCCCTCAGGAACCGGAGATAAAGGACCATGTCGCTGGCCCGGCACCTACGAAATTTCGAGTTGAAAAATGTGCCAATATTTATTACCTAATTTGTACTAATTTGTACCTCAAAAATTAGAATTTGTACACTTTAGGAACCGGAGATATAAAGCTCAAAAGAGTGCCTGGACCGGAAGTACCATCTCCCTGACCGACACCAATGGATTTTCGAGTTGAAACGTATGCTAATATTTAGTACATAACTTGTACTAATTTGTACACCAAAAATTAGAATTTGTACCCCTCAGGAACCGGAGATATAAAGCTCGAAAGTCCGGTACCGGAAGTTCCATCTCCCTGGCCGACACCGATGGATTTTCGAGTTGAAACTTATGCCAATATTTAGTGCCTAATTTGTACTAATTTGTACACCAAAAATTAGAATTTGCACCCCTCAAGAACCGGAGATATAAAGCTCGAAAGAGGCCCGGGACCGGAAGTTCCATCTCCCTGGTCGACACCAATGGATTTTCGAGTTGAAACTTATGCCAATATTTAGTACATAATTTGTACTAATTTATACACGAAAAATTATAATTAGTACATCTCAGGAACCGGAGATATAGGACCCTGTCGCTGGCCCGGCACCTACGGAATTTCGAGTTGAAAGCTGTGCCAATATTTAGTGCCTAATCTGTACTAATTTGTACACTAAAAATTAGAATTTGTACCTCCCAGGAACTGGAGATACAAAGCTCGAAAGAGTGCCGGGACCGGAAGTTCCATCTCCCTGGCCGACACCAATGGATTTTCGAGTTGAAACTTATGCCAATATTTAGTGCCTAATTTGTACACCAAAAAATTGAATTTGTACCTCTCAGGAACCGGAGATACGAAGCTCGAAAGAGTGCTGAGACCGGAAGACCCAACTCCCTGGCCGACACCAATGGATTTTCGAGTTGAAACTTATGAAAATATTTAGTGCCTAATTTGTACTAATTTGTACACCAAAAATTAGAATTTGTACAGCTCAGGAACCGGATATATAAAGCTCGAAATTCCGCTATCTGAAGTTCCATCTCCCTGGCCAACACCAATGGATTTTCGAGTTGAAACTTATGTCAATAATTAGTACCTAATTTGAACACCAATAATTAGAATTTGTACCCCTCAGGAATTGGAAATATAAAGCTCAAAAGAGTGCTGGGACCGGAAGTTCCATCTCCCTGGCCGACACCAATGGATTTTCGAGTTGAAACTTATGCAAATATTTAGTGCCTAATTTGTACTAATTTGTACACCAAAAATTAGAATTTGTACCCCTCAGGAACCGGAGATACAAAGCTCGAAAAAGTGCCGGGACCGGAAGTTCCATCTCCCTGGCCGACACCGGTAGATTTTCTAGTTAAAACTTATGCCAACATTTAGTACATAATTTGTACTAATTTCTACACCAAAGATTAGAATTTGTACCCCTCAGGAACCGGAGATTTAAAGCTCGAAAGTCCGCTATCGGAAGATCCATCTCCCTGACCGACACCAATGGATTTTCGAGTTGAAACTTATGCCAATATTTATTGTCTAATTTGTACTAATTTTTACACCAAAAATTAGCATTTGTACCTCTCAGGAACCGGAGATACAAAGCTCGAAAGAGTGCCGGGACCGGAAGTCCCATCTCCCTGGCCGACACCAATGGATTTTCGAGTTAAAACTTATGCCAATATTTAGTACATAACCTGTACTAATTTGTACACCAAAAATTAGAATTTGTACCCCTCAGGAACCGGAGATATAACGCTCGAAAGTACGGTACCGAAGTTGCATCTCCCTGGCCGACACCAATGGATTTTCGAGTTGAAACTTATGCCAATATTTAGTACATACGTTATACTAATTTGTACACCAAAAGTTAGAATTTGTACCCCTCAGGAACCGGAGATATAAAGCTCGAAAATCCGGTACCGGAAGTTCCATCTCCCTGGCCGACACCAATGGATTTTCGAGTTGAAACTTATGCCAATATTTAGTGCCTAATTTGTACTAATGTGTACACCAAAAATTAGAATTTGTTCCTCTCAGGAACCGGAGATACAAAGCTCGAAAGAGTGCCGGGAGCGGAAGTCCCATCTCCCTGGCCGACACCAATGGATTTTTGAGTTGAAACGTATGCCAATATTTAGTGCCTAATTTGTACTAATCTGTACACTAAAAATTAGAATTTGTACCTCCCAGGAACCGGAGATATAAAGCTCGAAAGAGGCCCGGGACCGGAAGTTCCATCTCCCTGGCCGACACCAATGGATTTTCGAGTTGAAACTTATTTTTATATTTAGTGCCTAATTTATACACCAAAAATTATAATTAGTACATCTCAGGAACCGGAGATATAGGACCCTGTCGCTGGCCCGGCACCTACGGAATTTCGAGTTGAAAGCTGTGCCAATATTTAGTACCTAATTTGTACTAATTTGTACCTCGAAAATTAGAATTTGTACCCCTCCGGAACCGGAGATGTAAAGCTCGAAAGTCCGCTATCGGAAGTTCGATCTCCCTGGCCGACACCAATGGATTTTCGAGTTGAACTTATGCCAATATTTAGTGCCTAATCTGTACTAATCTGTACACTAAAAATTAGAATTTGTACCTCCCAGGAACTGGAGATACAAAGCTCGAAAGAGTGCCGGGACCGGAAATTCCATCTCCCTGGCCGACACCAATGGATTTTCGGACCGGTTTTCGAGTTGAAACCTATGTAATTTGTACTAATTTGTACACCAAAAATTATAATTAGTATCCCTCAGGAACCGGAGATAAAGGACCATGTCGCTGGCCCGGCACCTACGGAATTTCGAGTTGAAAAATGTGCCAATATTTATTACCTAATTTGTACTAATTTGTACCTCAAAAATTAGAATTTATACACTTCAGGAACCGGAGATATAGCGCTCGTAAAAGTGCCGGGCCAGCGACATGGTCAAATAACGTATCGATTTTCGAGTTGAAACCTATGTAATCTGTACTAATTTGTACACCAAAAATTATAATTAGTACCCCTCAGGAACCGGAGATAAAGGACCATGTCGCTGGCCCGGCACCTACGAAATTTCGAGTTGAAAAATGTGCCAATATTTATTACCTAATTTGTACTAATTTGTACCTCAAAAATTAGAATTTGTACACTTTAGGAACCGGAGATATAAAGCTCGAATGTTCGGTACCGGAAGTTCCATCTCCCTGGCCGACACCGATGGATTTTCGAGTTGAAACTTATGCCAATATTTAGTACATGATTCGTACCAATTTCTACACTAAAGATTAGAATTTGTACCCCTCAGGAACCGGAGATATAAAGCTCGAAAGAGTGCCTGGACCGGAAGTACCATCTCCTTGGCCGACACCAATGGATTTTCGAGTTGAAACTTATGCCAATATTTAGTGCCTAATCTGAACTAGTTTGTACACTAAAAATTAGAATTTGTACCTCTCAGGAACCGGAGATACAAAGCTCGAAAGAGTGCCGGGATCTGAAGTTCCTTCTCCCTTGCCGACACCGATGGATTTTCGAGTTGAAACTTATGCCAATATTTAGTGCCTAATTTGTACTAATTTGTACACCAAAAATTAGAATTTGCACCCCTCAGGAACCGGAGATATAAAGCTCGAAAGAGGCCCGGGACCGGAAGTTCCATCTCCCTGGCCGACACCAATGGATTTTCGAGTTGAAACTTATGCCAATATTTAGTACATAATTTGTACTAATTTATACACCAAAAATTATAATTAGTACATCTCAGGAACCGGAGATATAGGACCCTGTCGCTGGCCCGGCACCTACGGAATTTCGAGTTGAAAGCTGTGCCAATATTTAGTACCTAATTTGTACTAATTTGTACCTCAAAAATTAGAATTTGTACCCCTCCGGAACCGGAGATGTAAAGCTCGAAAGTCCGCTATCGGAAATTCGATCTCCCTGGCCGACACCAATGGATTTTCGAGTTGAAACTTATGCCAATATTTAGTGCCTAATCTGTACTAATCTGTACACTAAAAATTAGGATTTGTACCTCTCAGGAACCAGAGATACGAAGCTCGAAAGAGTGCTGGGACCGGAAGACCCAACTCCCTGGCCGACACCAATGGATTTTCGAGTTGAAACTTATGAAAATATTTAGTGCCTAATTTGTACTAATTTGTACACCAAAAATTAGAATTTGTACCCCTCAGGAACCGGAGATACAAAGCTCGAAAGAGTGACGGGACCGGAAGTTCCACCTCCCTGGCCGACACCAATGGATTTTCTAGTTGAAACTTATGCCAATATGTAGTACATGATTTGTACTAATTTGTACCTCAAAAATTAGAATCTGTACCCCTCAGGAACCGGAGATATAACGCTCATAAAAGAGCCAGGCCAGCGACATGGTCAAATAACGTATCGATTTTTGAGTTGAAACCTATGTCAATATTTAGTACCTAATTGGTACTAATTTGTACACAAAACATTAGAATTTGTACCCCTCAGGAACCGGCGATATAAAGCTCGAAAGTCCGGTACCGGAAGTTCCATCTCCCTGGCTGACACCAATGGATTTTCGAGTTGAAACTTATGCCAATATTTAGTGCCTAATTTGTACTAATTTGTACACCAAAAATTAGAATTTGAACCTCTCAGGAACCGGAGATACAAAGCTCGAAAGAGTGCCGGGACCGGAAGTCGAATCTCCCTGGCCGACACCAATGGATTTTCGAGTTGAAACTTATCCCAATATTTAGGGCCTAATTTGTACTAATCTGTACACCAAAAATTAGAATTTGTACCCCTCAGGAACTGGAGATATAAAGCTCGAAAGAGGCCCGGGACCGGAAGTTCTATCTCCCTGGCCGACACCAATGGATTTTCGAGTTGAAACTAATGCCAATATTTAGTACATAAATTGTACCTGAAACATTAGAATTTGTACCCCTCAGGAACCGGAGATATAGCGCTCGTAAAAGTGCCGGGTCAGCGACACGGTCAAATAACGTATCGATTTTCGAGTTGAAACCTATGTAATTTGTACTAATTTGTACACCAAAAATGAGAATTTTTACCTCTCAGGAACCGGAGATATAAAGTTCGAAAGAGTGCCTGGACCGGAAGTTCCATCTCCCTGGCCGACACCAATAGATTTTCGGACCGGTTTTCGAGTTGAAACCTATGTAATTTGTACTAATTTGTACACCAAAAATTATAATTAGTATCCCTCAGGAACCGGAGATAAAGGACCATGTCGCTGGCCCGGCACCTACGGAATTTCGAGTTGTAAAATTTGCCAATATTTAGTACATAATTTGTACTAATTTCTACACCAAAAATTAGAATTTGTACCCCTCAGGAACCGGAGATAAAGGACCATGTCGCTGGCCCGGCACCTACGGAATTTCGAGTTGAAAAATGTGCCAATATTTATTACCTAATTTGTACTAATTTGTACCTCAAAAACTAGAATTTGTACACTTCAGGAACCGGAGATATAGCGCTCGTAAAAGTGCCGGGCCAGCGACATGGTCAAATAACGTATCGATTTTCGAGTTGAAACCTATGTAATTTGTACTAATTTGTACACCAAAAATTAGAAATTGTACCCCTCGAGAACTGGAGATATAAAGCTCGAAAGAGGCCCGGGACCGGAAGTTCCATCTCCCTGGCCGACACCAATGGATTTTCGGAACGGTTTTCGAGTTGAAACCTATGTAATTTGTACTAATTTGTACACCAAAAATTATAATTAGTATCCCTCAGGAACCGGAGATAAAGGACCATGTCGCTGGCCCGGCACCTACGGAATTTCGAGTTGAAAAATGTGCCAATATTTATTACCTAATTTGTACTAATTTGTACCTCAAAAATTAGAATTTGTACCCTTCAGGAACCGGAGATATAGCGCTAGTAAAAGTGCCGGACCAGCGACATGGTCAAATAACGTATCGATTTTCGAGTTGAAACCTATGTAATTTGTACTAATTTGTACACCAAAAATTAGAATTTGTACCCCTCAGGAACTGGAGATATAAAGCTCGAAAGAGACCCGGGACCGGAAGTTCCATCTCCCTGGCCGACACCGATGGATTTTCGAGTTGAAACCTATGTCAATATTTAGTACCTAATTTGTACACCAAAAATTAGAATTTGTACTCCCTGGCCGACACCAATGGATTTTCAAGTTGAAACTTATGCCAATATTTAGTATATAACCTGTACTAATTTGTACACCAAAAATTAGAATTTCTACCCCTCAGGAACCGGAGATATAAAGCTCGAAAGTCCGGTACCGAAGCTCCATCTCCCTGGCCGACACCAATGGATTTTCGAGTTGAAACTTATGTCAATATTTAGTACATACCTTATACTAATTTGTACACCAAAAATTAGAATTTGTACCCCTCAGGAACCGGAGATATAAAGCTCGAAAATCCGGTACCGGAAGTTCCATCTCCCTGGCCGACACCAATGGATTTTCGAGTTGAAACTTATGCCAATATTTAGTGCCTAATTTGTACTAATGTGTACACCAAAAATTAGAATTTGTTCCTCTCAGGAACCGGAGATACAAAGCTCGAAAGAGTGCCGGGAGCGGAAGTCCCACCTCCCTGGCCGACACCAATGGATTTTTGAGTTGAAACGTATGCCAATAATTAGTGCCTAATTTGTACTAATCTGTACACTAAAAATTAGAATTTGTACCTCCCAGGAACTGGAGATACAAAGCTCGAAAGAGTGCCGGGACCGGAAGTTCCATCTCCCTGGCCGACACCAATGGATTTTCGAGTTGAAACTTATGCCAATATTTAGTGCCTAATTTGTACACCAAAAAATAGAATTTGTACCTCTCAGGAACCGGAGATACGAAGCTCGAAAGAGTGCTGGGACCGGAAAATCCATCTCCCTGGCCGACACCAATGGATTTTCGAGTTGAAACTTATGTCAATATTTAGTACATACCTTATACTAATTTGTACACCAAAAATTAGAATTTGTACCTCCCAGGAACTGGAGATACAAAGCTCGAAAGAGTGCCGGGATCTGAAGTTCCCTCTCCCTGGCCGACACAGATGGATTTTCGAGTTGAAACTTATGCCAATATTTAGTGTCTAATTTGTACTAATTTGTACACCAAAAATTAGAATTTGTACCCCTCAGGAACCGGAGATATAAAGCTCGAAAGAGGCCCGGGACCGGAAGTTCCATCTCCCTGGCCGACACCAATGGATTTTCGAGTTGAAACTTATGCCAATATTTAGCACATAATTTGTACTAATTTATACACCAAAAATTATAATTAGTACATCTCAGGAACCGGAGATATAGGACCCTGTCGCTGGCCCGGCACCTACGGAATTTCGAGTTGAAAGCTGTGCCAATATTTAGTACCTAATTTGTACTAATTTGTACCTCAAAAATAAGAATTTGTACCCCTCCGGAACCGGAGATGTAAAGCTCGAAAGTCCGCTATCGGAAGTTCGATCTCCCTGGCCGACACCAATGGATTTTCGAGTTGAAACTTATGCCAATATTTAGTACCTAATCTGTACTAATTTTTACACTAAAAATTACAATTTGTAACTCCTAGGAACTGGAGATACAAAGCTCGAAAGAGTGCCGGGACCGAAAGTTCCATCTCCCTGGCCGACACCAATGGATTTTCGAGTTGAAACTTATGCCAATATTTAGTGCCTAATTTGTACACCAAAAAATAGAATTTGTACCTCTCAGGAACCGGAGATACGAAGCTCGAAAGAGTGCTGGGACCGGAAGTTCCATCTCCCTGGCCGACACCAATGGATTTTCGAGTTGAAACTTATGAAAATATGTAGTGCCTAATTTGTACTAATTTGTACACCAAAAATTAGAATTTGTACCTCTCAGGAACCGGAGATACAAAGCTCGAAAGAGTGCTGGGAGCGGAAGTTCCATCTCCCTGGCCGACACCAATGAATTTTCGAGTTGAAACTTATGAAAATATTTAGTGCCTAATTTGTACTAATTTGTACACCAAAAATTAGAATTTGTACCCCTCAGGAACCGGAGATACAAAGCTCGAAAGAGTGCCGGGACCAAAAGTCCCAACTCCCTGGCCGACACCAATGGATTTTCTAGTTGAAACTTATGCCAATATGTAGTACATGATTTGTACTAATTTGTACACCAAAAATTATAATTAGTATCCCTCAGAAACCGGAGATATAGGACCACGTCGCTGGCCCAGCACCTACGGAATTTCGAGTTGAAACCTGTGCCAATATTTAGTAACTAATTTGTACTAATTTATACCTCAAAAATTAGAATCTGTACACCTCAGGAACCGGAGATATAGCGCTCGTAAAAGTGCCGGGCCAGCGACATGGTCAAATAACGTATCGATTTTCGAGTTAAAACCTATGTCAATATTTAGTACCTAATTTGTACTAATTTGTAAACCAAAAATTAGAATTTGTACCTCTCAGGAACCGGAGATATAGCGCTCGTAAAGGTGCCGGGCCAGCGACATGGTCAAATGACGTATCGATTTTCGAGTTGAAACCTATGTCAATATTTAGTACCTAATTTATACTAATTTGTACACCAAAAATTAGAATTTGTACCCCTCAGGAACCGGAGATATTAAGCTCGAAAGAGTGCCGGGACCGGAAGTCCCATCTCCCTGGCCGACACCAATGGATTTTCGAGTTGAAACTCGTGCCAATATTTAGTACATAATTTGTACTAATTTATACACCAAAAATTATAATTAGTACCCCTATGGAACCGGAGATATAGGACCATTTCGCTGGCCCGGCACCTACGGAATTTCGAGTTGAAACCTATGTCAATATTTAGTAACTAATTTGTACCTTAAAAATCAGAATTTGTACCCCTCAGGAACCGGAGATATAGCGCTCGTAAAAGAGCCGGGCCAGCGACATGGTCAAATAACGTATCGATTTTCGAGTTGAAACCTATGTCAATATTTAGTACCTAATTTGTACTAATTTGTACTCCAAAAATTAGAATTTGTACCCCTCAGGAACCGGAGATATAAAGCTCGAAAGTCCGGTACAGGAAGTTCCATCTCCCTGGCCGACACCAATGGATTTTCAAGTTGAAACTTATGCCAATATTTAGTACATAATTTGTACTAATTTATACACCAAAAATTATAATTAGTACCCTTATGGAACCGGAGATATAGGACCATTTCGCTGGCCCGGCACCTACGGAATTTCGTGTTAAAACCTATGTCAATATTTAGTACCTAATTTGTACTAATTTGTACACCAGAAATTAGAATTTGTACCCCTCAGGAACCGGAGATATTAAGCTCGAAATAGTGCCGGGACCGGAGGTCCCATCTCCCTGGCCGACACCAATGGATTTTCGAGTTGAAACTCGTGCCAATATTTAGTACATAATTTGTACTAATTTATACACCAAAAATTATAATTAGTACCCCTATGGAACCGGAGATATAGGACCATTTCGCTGGCCCGGCACCTACGGAATTTCGAGTTGAAACCTATGTCAATATTTAGTACCTAATTTGTACACCAAAAATTATAATTAGTATCCCTCAGAAACCGGAGATATAGGACCACGTCGCTGGCCCAGCACCTACGGAATTTCGAGTTGAAACCTGTGCCAATATTTAGTAACTAATTTGTACTAATTTGTACCTCAAAAATTAGAATCTGTATACCTCAGGAACCGGAGATATAACGCTCATAAAAGTGCCGGGCCAGCGACATGGTCAAATAACGTATCAATTTTCGAGTTAAAACCTATGTCAATATTTAGTACCTAATTTGTACTAATTTGTAAACCAAAAATTAGAATTTGTACCTCTCAGGAACCGGAGATATAGCGCTCGTAAAGGTGCCGGGCCAGCGACATGGTCAAATAACGTATCGATTTTCGAGTTGAAACCTATGTCAATATTTAGTACCTAATTTATACTAATTTGTACACCAAAAATTAGAATTTGTACCCCTCAGGAACCGGAGATATTAAGCTCGAAAGAGTGCCGGGACCGGAAGTCCCATCTCCCTGGCCGACACCAATGGATTTTCGAGTTGAAACTCGTGCCAATATTTAGTACATAATTTGTACTAATTTATACACCAAAAATTATAATTAGTACCCCTATGGAACCGGAGATATAGGACCATTTCGCTGGCCTGGCACCTACGGAATTTCGAGTTGAAACCTATGTCAATATTTAGTACCTAATTTGTACACCAAAAATTACAATTTGTACTCCCTGGCCGACACCAATGGATTTTCAAGTTGAAACTTATGCCAATATTTAGTACATAATTTGAATTAATTTGTACACCGAAAATTAGAATTTGTACCCGTCAGGAACCGGAGATATAAAGCTCGAAAGAGTGCGGGACCGGAAGACACAACTCCCTGGCCGACACCAATTGGTTTTCGAGTTGAAACTTATGCCAATATTTAGTGCCTAATCTGTACTAATTTGTACACTAAAAATTAGAACCTGTACCTCTCAATAACCGGAGATACAAAGCTCGAAAGAGTGCCGGGACCGGAAGTTCCATCTCCCTGGCAGACCGTAATGGATTTTCGAGTTGAAACTTATGCCAATATTTAGTGCCTAATTTGTACACCATAAAATAGAATTTGTACCTCTCAGGAACCGGAGATACGAAGCTCGAAAGAGTGTTGGGACCGGAAGACCCAACTCCCTGGCCGACACCAATGGATTTTCGAGTATTACTTAGTTACCAATATTTAGTACATTACTTGTACTAATTTGTACACAGAAAATTAGAATTTGTACCCCTCAGGAACCGGAGATATAAAGCTCGAAAGTCCGGTACCGGAAGCTCCATCTCCCTGGCCGACACCGATAGATTTTCAAGTTGGAAACTTATGCCAATATTTAGTGTCTAATTTGTACTAATTTGTACACCAAAAATTAGAATTTGTACCCCTCAGGAACCGGAGATATAAAGCTCGAAAGAGGCCCGGGACCGGAAGTTCCATCTCCCTGGCCGACACCAATAGATTTTCGAGTTCAAACTTATGCCAATATTTAGTACATAATTTGTACTAATTTATACACCAAAAATTATAATTAGTACATCTCAGGAACCGGAGATATAGGACCCTGTCGCTGGCCTGGCAAATACGGAATTTCGAGTTGAAAGCTGTGCCAATATTTAGTACCTAATTTGTACTAATTTGTACCTCAAAAATTAGAATTTGTACCCCTCCGGAACCGGAGATGTAAAGCTCGAAAGTCCGCTATCGGAAGTTCGATCTCCCTGGCCGACACCAATGGATTTTCGAGTTGAAACTTATGCCAATATTTAGTGCCTAATCTGTACTAATTTTTACACTAAAAATTACAATTTGTAACTCCCAGGAACTGGAGATACAAAGCTCGAAAGAGTGCCGGGACCGGAAGTTCCATCTCCCTGGCCGACACCAATGGATTTTCGAGTTGAAACTTATGCCAATATTTAGTGCCTAATTTGTACACCAAAAAATAGAATTTGTACCTCTCAGGAACCGGAGATACGAAGCTCGAAAGAGTGCTGGGACCGGAAGTTCCATCTCCCTGGCCGACACCAATGGATTTTCGAATTGAAACTTATGAAAATATGTAGTGCCTAATTTGTACTAATTTGTACACCAAAAATTAGAATTTGTACCTCTCAGGAACCGGAGATACAAAGCTCGAAAGAGTGCTGGGAGCGGAAGTTCCATCTCCCTGGCCGACACCAATGGATTTTCGAGTTGAAACTTATGAAAATATTTAGTGCCTAATTTGTACTAATTTGTACACCAAAAATTAGAATTTGTACCCCTCAGGAACCGGAGATACAAAGCTCGAAAGAGTGCCGGGACCGGAAGTTCCACCTCCCTGGCCGACACCAATGGATTTTCTAGTTGAAACTTATGCCAATATGTAGTACATGATTTGTACTAATTTGTACCTCAAAAAATAGAATCTGTACCCCTCAGGAACCGGAGATATAACGCTCATAAAAGTGCCAGGCCAGCGACATGGTCAAATAACGTATCGATTTTCGAGTTGAAACCTATGTCAATATTTAGTACCTAATTTATACTAATTTGTACACCAAAAATTAGAATTTGTACCCCTCAGGAACCGGAGATATAAAGCTCGAAAGTCCGGTACCGAAGTTCCATCTCCCTGGCCGACACCAATGGATTTTCGAGTTGAAACTTATGCCAATATTTACTACATAACTTGTACTAATTTGTACCCCAAAAATTAGAATTTGTACCCCTCAGGAACCGGAGATATAAAGCTCGAAAGTCCGGTACCGGAAGTTCCATCTCCATGGCCGACACCGATAGATTTTCAAATTGAAACCTATGTCAATATTTAGTACCTAATTTGTACACAAAAAATTAGAATTTCTACTCCCTGGCCGACACCAATGGATTTTCAAGTTGAAACTTATGCCAATATTTAGTACATAATTTGAACTAATTTGTACACCGAAAATTAGAATTTGTACCCGTCAGGAACCGGAGATATAAAGCTCGAAAGAGTGGCGGGACCGGAAGACCCAACTCCCTGGCCGACACCAATTGGTTTTCCAGTTGAAACTTATGCCAATATTTAGTGCCTAATTTGTAGTAATTTGTACACCAAAAATTAGAATTTGTACCCCTTAGGAACCGGAGATACAAAGCTCGAAAGAGTACCGGGACCAAAAGTCCCAACTCCCTGGCCGACACCAATGGATTTTCTAGTTGAAACTTATGCCAATATGTAGTACATGATTTGTACTAATTTGTACACCAAAAATTATAATTAGTATCCCTCAGAAACCGGAGATATAGGACCACGTCGCTGGCCCAGCACCTACGGAATTTCGAGTTGAAACCTGTGCCAATATTTAGTAACTAATTTGTACTAATTTATACCTCAAAAATTAGAATCTGTACACCTCAGGAACCGGAGATATAACGCTCATAAAAGTGCCGGGCCAGCGACATAGTCAAATAACGTATCGATTTTCGAGTTAAAACCTATGTCAATATTTAGTACCTAATTTGTACTAATTTGTAAACCAAAAATTAGAATTTATACCTCTCAGGAACCGGAGATATAGCGCTCGTAAAGGTGCCGGGCCAGCGACATGGTCAAATAACGTATCGATTTTCGAGTTGAAACCTATGTCAATATTTAGTACCTAATTTATACTAATTTGTACACCAAAAATTAGAATTTGTACCCCTCAGGAACCGGAGATATAAAGCTCGAAAGTCCGGTACCGAAGTTCCATCTCCCTGGCCGACACCAATGGATTTTCGAGTTGAAACTTATGCCAATATTTACTACATAACTTGTACTAATTTGTACCCCAAAAATTAGAATTTGTACCCCTCAGGAACCGGAGATATAAAGCTCGAAAGTCCGGTACCGGAAGTTCCATCTCCATGGCCGACACCGATAGATTTTCAAATTGAAACCTATGTCAATATTTAGTACCTAATTTGTACACAAAAAATTAGAATTTGTACTCCCTGGCCGACACCAATGGATTTTCAAGTTGAAACTTATGCCAATATTTAGTACATAATTTGAACTAATTTGTACACCGAAAATTAGAATTTGTACCCGTCAGGAACCGGAGATATAAAGCTCGAAAGAGTGGCGGGACCGGAAGACCCAACTCCCTGGCCGACACCAATTGGTTTTCCAGTTGAAACTTATGCCAATATTTAGTGCCTAATTTGTAGTAATTTGTACACCAAAAATTAGAATTTGTACCCCTTAGGAACCGGAGATACAAAGCTCGAAAGAGTACCGGGACCAAAAGTCCCAACTCCCTGGCCGACACCAATGGATTTTCTAGTTGAAACTTATGCCAATATGTAGTACATGATTTGTACTAATTTGTACACCAAAAATTATAATTAGTATCCCTCAGAAACCGGAGATATAGGACCACGTCGCTGGCCCAGCACCTACGGAATTTCGAGTTGAAACCTGTGCCAATATTTAGTAACTAATTTGTACTAATTTATACCTCAAAAATTAGAATCTGTACCCCTCAGGAACCGGAGATATAGCGCTCGTAAAAGTGCCGGGCCAGCGACATGGTCAAATAACGTATCGATTTTCGAGTTGAAACCTATGTCAATATTTAGTACCTAATTTGTACTAATTTGTACTCCAAAAATTAGAATTTGTACCCCTCAGGAACCGGAGATATAAAGCTCGAAAGTCCGGTACAGGAAGTTCCATCTCCCTGGCCGACACCAATGGATTTTCAAGTTGAAACTTATGCCAATATTTAGTACATAATTTGTACTAATTTATACACCAAAAATTATAATTAGTACCCTTATGGAACCGGAGATATAGGACCATTTCGCTGGCCCGGCACCTACGGAATTTCGTGTTAAAACCTATGTCAATATTTAGTACCTAATTTGTACTAATTTGTACACCAGAAATTAGAATTTGTACCCCTCAGGAACCGGAGATATTAAGCTCGAAATAGTGCCGGGACCGGAAGTCCCATCTCCCTGGCCGACACCAATGGATTTTCGAGTTGAAACTCGTGCCAATATTTAGTACATAATTTGTACTAATTTATACACCAAAAATTATAATTAGTACCCCTATGGAACCGGAGATATAGGACCATTTCGCTGGCCCGGCACCTACGGAATTTCGAGTTGAAACCTATGTCAATATTTAGTACCTAATTTGTACACCAAAAATTATAATTAGTATCCCTCAGAAACCGGAGATATAGGACCACGTCGCTGGCCCAGCACCTACGGAATTTCGAGTTGAAACCTGTGCCAATATTTAGTAACTAATATGTACTAATTTGTACCTCAAAAATTAGAATCTGTATACCTCAGGAACCGGAGATATAACGCTCATAAAAGTGCCGGGCCAGCGACATGGTCAAATAACGTATCGATTTTCGAGTTAAAACCTATGTCAATATTTAGTACCTAATTTGTACTAATTTGTAAACCAAAAATTAGAATTTGTACCTCTCAGGAACCGGAGATATAGCGCTCGTAAAGGTGCCGGGCCAGCGACATGGTCAAATAACGTATCGATTTTCGAGTTGAAACCTATGTTAATATTTAGTACCTAATTTATACTAATTTGTACACCAAAGATTAGAATTTGTACCCCTCAGGAACCGGAGATATTAAGCTCGAAAAAGTGCCGGGACCGGAAGTCCCATCTCCCTGGCCGACACCAATGGATTTTTGAGTTGAAACTCGTGCCAATATTTAGTACATAATTTGTACACCAAAAAATAGAATTTGTACCTCTCAGGAACCGGAGATACGAAGCTCGAAAGAGTGCTGGGACCGGAAGTTCCATCTCCCTGGCCGACACCAATGGATTTTCGGACCGGTTTTCGAGTTGAAACCTATGTAATTTGTACTAATTTGTACACCAAAAATTATAATTAGTATCCCTCAGGAACCGGAGATAAAGGACCATGTCGCTGGCCCGGCACCTACGGAATTTCGAGTTGAAAAATGTGCCAATATTTATTACCTAATTTGTACCTCAAAAATTAGAATTTGTACACTTCAGGAACCGGAGATATAGCGCTCGTAAATGTGCCGGGCCAGCGACATGGTCAAATAACGTATCGATTTTCGAGTTGAAACCTATGTAATTTGTACTAATTGGTACACCAAAAATTAGAATTTGTACCCCTCAGGAACTGGAGATATAAAGCTCGAAAGAGGCCCGGGACCGGAAGTTTCATCTCCCTGGCCAACACCAATGGATTTTCGAGTTGAAACTTATGCCATTATTTAGTACATAATCTGTACTAATTTCTACAACAAAAATTAGAATCTGTACCTCTCAGGAACCAGAGATACAAAGCTCGAAAGAGTGACGGGATCGGTAGTCCCATCTCCCTGGCTGACACCAATGGATTTTCGAGTTGAAACTCGTGCCAATATTTAGTACATAATTTGTACTAATTTCTACACCAAAAATTATAATTAGTACCCCTCAGGAACCGGAGATAAAGGACCATGTCGCTGGCCCGGCACCTACGAAATTTCGAGTTGAAAAATGTGCCAATATTTATTAATTAATTTGTACTAATTTGTACCTCAAAAATTAGAATTTGTACACTTTAGGAACCGGAGATATAAAGCTCAAAAGAGTGCCTGGACCGGAAGTACCATCTCCCTGGCCGACACCAATGGATTTTCGAGTTGAAACGTATGCCAATATTTAGTACATAACTTGTACACCAAAAATTAGAATTTGTACCCCTCAGGAACCGGAGATATAAAGCTCGAAAGTCCAGTACCGGAAGTTCCATCTCCCTGGCCGACACCGATGGATTTTCGAGTTGAAACTTATGCCAATATTTAGTACATGATTTGTACTAATTTCTACACCAAAGATTAGAATTTGTACCCCTCAGGAACCGGAGATATAAAGCTCGAAAGAGTGCCTGGACCGGAAGTACCATCTCCTTGGGCGACACCAATGGATTTTCGAGTTGAAACTTATGCCAATATTTAGTGCCTAATCTGAACTAGTTTGTACACTAAAAATTAGAATTTGTACCTCTCAGGAACCGGAGATACAAAGCTCGAAAGAGTGCCGGGATCTGAAGTTCCCTCTCCCTGGCCGACACCGATGGATTTTCGAGTTGAAACTTATGCCAATATTTAGTGTCTAATTTGTACTAATTTGTACACCAAAAATTAGAATTTGTACCCCTCAGGAACCGGAGATATAAAGCTCGAAAGAGGCCCGGGACCGGAAGTTCCATCTCCCTGGCCGACACCAATGGATTTTCGAGTTGAAACTTATGCCAATATTTAGAACATAATTTGTACTAATTTATACACCAAAAATTATAATTAGTACATCTCAGGAACCGGAGATATAGGACCCTGTCGCTGGCCCGGCACCTACGGAATTTCGGGTTGAAAGCTGTGCCAATATTTAGTACCTAATTTGTACTAATTTGTACCTCAAAAATTAGAATTTGTACCCCTCCGGAACCGGAGATATAAAGCTCGAAAGTCCGCTATCGGAAGTTCGATCTCCCTGGCCGACACCAATGGATTTTCGAGTTGAAACTTATGCCAATATTTAGTGCCTAATCTGTACTAATTTTTACACTAAAAATTACAATTTGTAACTCCCAGGAACTGGAGATACAAAGGTCGAAAGAGTGCCGGGACCGGAAGTTCCATCTCCCTGGCCGACACCAATGGATTTTCGAGTTGAAACTTATGTCAATATTTAGTGCCTAATTTGTACACCAAAAAATAGAATTTGTACCTCTCAGGAACCGGAGATACGAAGCTCGAAAGAGTGCTGGGACCGGAAGACCCAACTCCCTGGCCGACACCAATGGATTTTCGAGTTGGAACTTATGAAAATATTTAGTGCCTAATTTGTACTAATTTGTACACCAAAAATTAGAATTTGTACCTCTCAGGAACCGGAGATACAAAGCTCGAAAGAGTGCTGGGACCGGAAGTTCCATCTCCCTGGCCGACACCAATGGATTTTCGAGTTGAAACTTATGAAAATATTTAGTGCCTAATCTGTACTAATTTGTACACCAAAAATTAGAATTTGTACCCCTCAGGAACCGGAGATACAAAGCTCGAAAGAGTGCCGGGACCGGAAGTTCCACCTCCCTGGCCGACACCAATGGATTTTCTAGTTGAAACTTATGCCAATATGTAGTACATGATTTGTACTAATTTGTACCTCAAAAATTAGAATCTGTACCCCTCAGGAACCGGAGATGTAACGCTCATAAAAGTGCCAGGCCAGCGACATGGTCAAATAACGTATCAATTTTCGAGTTGAAACCTACGTCAATATTTAGTACCTAATTTATACTAATTTGTACACCAAAAATTAGAATTTGTACCCCTCAGGAACCGGAGATATAAAGCTCGAAAGTCCGGTACCGAAGTTCCATCTCCCTGGCCGACACAAATGGATTTTCGAGTTGAAACTTTTGCCAATATTTAGTACATAACTTGTACTAATTTGTACACCAAAAATTAGAATTTGTACCCCTCAGGAACCGGACATATAAAGCTCGAAAGTCCGGTACCGGAAGTTCCATCTCCATGGCCGACACCGATAGATTTTCAAATTGAAACCTATGTCAATATTTAGTACCTAATTTGTACACAAAAAATTAGAATTTGTACTCCCTGGCCGACACCAATGGATTTTCAAGTTGAAACTTATGCCAATATTTAGTACATAATTTGAACTAATTTGTACACCGAAAATTAGAATTTGTACCCGTCAGGAACCGGAGATATAAAGCTCGAAAGGGTGGCGGGACCGGAAGACCCAACTCCCTGGCCGACACCAATTGGTTTTCCAGTTGATACTTATGCCAATATTTAGTGCCTAATTTGTAGTAATTTGTACACCAAAAATTAGAATTTGTACCCCTTAGGAACCGGAGATACAAAGCTCGAAAGAGTACCGGGACCAAAAGTCCCAACTCCCTGGCCGACACCAATGGATTTTCAAGTTGAAACTTATGCCAATATGTAGTACATGATTTGTACTAATTTGTACACCAAAAATTATAATTAGTATCCCTCAGAAACCGGAGATATAGGACCACGTCGCTGGCCCAGCACCTACGGAATTTCGAGTTGAAACCTGTGCCAATATTTAGTAACTAATTTGTACTAATTTGTACCTCAAAAATTAGAATCTGTATACCTCAGGAACCGGAGATATAACGCTCATAAAAGTGCCGGGCCAGCGACATGGTCAAATAACGTATCGATTTTCGAGTTAAAACCTATGTCAATATTTAGTACCTAATTTGTACTAATTTGTAAACCAAAAATTAGAATTTGTACCTCTCAGGAACCGGAGATATAGCGCTCGTAAAGGTGCCGGGCCAGCGACATGGTCAAATAACGTATCGATTTTCGAGTTGAAACCTATGTCAATATTTAGTACCTAATTTATACTAATTTGTACACCAAAAATTAGAATTTGTACCCCTCAGGAACCGGAGATATTAAGCTCGAAAGAGTGCCGGGACCGGAAGTCCCATCTCCCTGGCCGACACCAATGGATTTTCGAGTTGAAACTCGTGCCAATATTTAGTACATAATTTGTACTAATTTATACACTAAAAATTATAATTAGTACCCCTATGGAACCGGAGATATAGGACCATTTCGCTGGCCCGGCACCTACGGAATTTCGAGTTGAAACGTATGTCAATATTTAGTACCTAATTTGTACACCAAAAATTAAAATTTGTACTCCCTGGCCGACACCAATGGATTTGCAAGTTGAAACTTATGGCAATATTTAGTACATAATTTGAATTAATTTGTACACCGAAAATTAGAATTTGTACCCGTCAGGAACCGGAGATATAAAGCTCGAAAGAGTGGCGGGACCGGAAGACCCAACTCCCTGGCCGACACCAATTGGTTTTCGAGTTGAAACTTATGCCAATATTTACTGCCTAATTTGTACTAATTTTTACACCAAAAATTAGAATTTGTACCCCTCAGGAACCGGAGATTCAAAGCCCGAAAGAGTACCGGGACCGGAAGTCCCAACTCCCTGGCCGACACCAATGGATTTTCTAGTTGAAACTTATGCCAATATGTAGTACATGATTTGTACTAATTTGTAAACCAAAAATTATAATTAGTATCCCTCAGGAACCGGAGATATAGGACCACGTCGCTGGCCCGGCACCTATGGAATTTCGAGTTGAAACCTGTGCCAATATTTAGTAACTAATTTGTACTAATTTGTAAACCAAAAATTAGAATTTGTACCCCTCAGGAACCGGAGATATAGCGCTCGTAAAAGTGCCGGTCCAGCGACATGGTCAAATAACGTATCGATTTTCGAGTTGAAACCTATGTCAATATTTAGTACCTAATTTGTACTAATTTGTACACCAAAAATTAGAATTTGTACCCCTCAGGAACCGGAGATATTCAGCTCGAAAGAGTGCCGGGACCGGAAGTCCCATCTCCCTGGCCGACACCAATGGATTTTCGAGTTGAAACTCGTGCCAATATTTAGTACATAATTTGTACTAATTTATACACCAAAAATTATAATTAGTACCCTTATGGAACCGGAGATATAGGACCATTTCGCTGGCCCGGCACCTACGGAATTTCGTGTTAAAACCTATGTCAATATTTAGTACCTAATTTGTACTAATTTGTACACCAGAAATTAGAATTTGTACCCCTCAGGAACCGGAGATATTAAGCTCGAAATAGTGCCGGGACCGGAAGTCCCATCTCCCTGGCCGACACCAATGGATTTTCGAGTTGAAACTCGTGCCAATATTTAGTACATAATTTGTACTAATTTATACACCAAAAATTATAATTAGTACCCCTATGGAACCGGAGATATAGGACCATTTCGCTGGCCCGGCACCTACGGAATTTCGAGTTGAAACCTATGTCAATATTTAGTACCTAATTTGTACACCAAAAATTATAATTAGTATCCCTCAGAAACCGGAGATATAGGACCACGTCGCTGGCCCAGCACCTACGGAATTTCGAGTTGAAACCTGTGCCAATATTTAGTAACTAATATGTACTAATTTGTACCTCAAAAATTAGAATCTGTATACCTCAGGAACCGGAGATATAACGCTC
Source organism: Nezara viridula (assembly GCA_928085145.1). NCBI lineage: Eukaryota > Metazoa > Arthropoda > Insecta > Hemiptera > Pentatomidae > Nezara > Nezara viridula. The sequence goes on along the minus strand of OV725078.1, from coordinate 197,880,940 downwards.
ATAAAAGTGCCGGGCCAGCGACATGGTCAAATAACGTATCGATTTTCGAGTTAAAACCTATGTCAATATTTAGTACCTAATTTGTACTAATTTGTAAACCAAAAATTAGAATTTGTACCTCTCAGGAACCGGAGATATAGCGCTCGTAAAGGTGCCGGGCCAGCGACATGGTCAAATAACGTATCGATTTTCGAGTTGAAACCTATGTTAATATTTAGTACCTAATTTATACTAATTTGTACACCAAAGATTAGAATTTGTACCCCTCAGGAACCGGAGATATTAAGCTCGAAAAAGTGCCGGGACCGGAAGTCCCATCTCCCTGGCCGACACCAATGGATTTTTGAGTTGAAACTCGTGCCAATATTTAGTACATAATTTGTACACCAAAAAATAGAATTTGTACCTCTCAGGAACCGGAGATACGAAGCTCGAAAGAGTGCTGGGACCGGAAGTTCCATCTCCCTGGCCGACACCAATGGATTTTCGGACCGGTTTTCGAGTTGAAACCTATGTAATTTGTACTAATTTGTACACCAAAAATTATAATTAGTATCCCTCAGGAACCGGAGATAAAGGACCATGTCGCTGGCCCGGCACCTACGGAATTTCGAGTTGAAAAATGTGCCAATATTTATTACCTAATTTGTACCTCAAAAATTAGAATTTGTACACTTCAGGAACCGGAGATATAGCGCTCGTAAATGTGCCGGGCCAGCGACATGGTCAAATAACGTATCGATTTTCGAGTTGAAACCTATGTAATTTGTACTAATTGGTACACCAAAAATTAGAATTTGTACCCCTCAGGAACTGGAGATATAAAGCTCGAAAGAGGCCCGGGACCGGAAGTTTCATCTCCCTGGCCAACACCAATGGATTTTCGAGTTGAAACTTATGCCATTATTTAGTACATAATCTGTACTAATTTCTACAACAAAAATTAGAATCTGTACCTCTCAGGAACCAGAGATACAAAGCTCGAAAGAGTGACGGGATCGGTAGTCCCATCTCCCTGGCTGACACCAATGGATTTTCGAGTTGAAACTCGTGCCAATATTTAGTACATAATTTGTACTAATTTCTACACCAAAAATTATAATTAGTACCCCTCAGGAACCGGAGATAAAGGACCATGTCGCTGGCCCGGCACCTACGAAATTTCGAGTTGAAAAATGTGCCAATATTTATTAATTAATTTGTACTAATTTGTACCTCAAAAATTAGAATTTGTACACTTTAGGAACCGGAGATATAAAGCTCAAAAGAGTGCCTGGACCGGAAGTACCATCTCCCTGGCCGACACCAATGGATTTTCGAGTTGAAACGTATGCCAATATTTAGTACATAACTTGTACACCAAAAATTAGAATTTGTACCCCTCAGGAACCGGAGATATAAAGCTCGAAAGTCCAGTACCGGAAGTTCCATCTCCCTGGCCGACACCGATGGATTTTCGAGTTGAAACTTATGCCAATATTTAGTACATGATTTGTACTAATTTCTACACCAAAGATTAGAATTTGTACCCCTCAGGAACCGGAGATATAAAGCTCGAAAGAGTGCCTGGACCGGAAGTACCATCTCCTTGGGCGACACCAATGGATTTTCGAGTTGAAACTTATGCCAATATTTAGTGCCTAATCTGAACTAGTTTGTACACTAAAAATTAGAATTTGTACCTCTCAGGAACCGGAGATACAAAGCTCGAAAGAGTGCCGGGATCTGAAGTTCCCTCTCCCTGGCCGACACCGATGGATTTTCGAGTTGAAACTTATGCCAATATTTAGTGTCTAATTTGTACTAATTTGTACACCAAAAATTAGAATTTGTACCCCTCAGGAACCGGAGATATAAAGCTCGAAAGAGGCCCGGGACCGGAAGTTCCATCTCCCTGGCCGACACCAATGGATTTTCGAGTTGAAACTTATGCCAATATTTAGAACATAATTTGTACTAATTTATACACCAAAAATTATAATTAGTACATCTCAGGAACCGGAGATATAGGACCCTGTCGCTGGCCCGGCACCTACGGAATTTCGGGTTGAAAGCTGTGCCAATATTTAGTACCTAATTTGTACTAATTTGTACCTCAAAAATTAGAATTTGTACCCCTCCGGAACCGGAGATATAAAGCTCGAAAGTCCGCTATCGGAAGTTCGATCTCCCTGGCCGACACCAATGGATTTTCGAGTTGAAACTTATGCCAATATTTAGTGCCTAATCTGTACTAATTTTTACACTAAAAATTACAATTTGTAACTCCCAGGAACTGGAGATACAAAGCTCGAAAGAGTGCCGGGACCGGAAGTTCCATCTCCCTGGCCGACACCAATGGATTTTCGAGTTGAAACTTATGTCAATATTTAGTGCCTAATTTGTACACCAAAAAATAGAATTTGTACCTCTCAGGAACCGGAGATACGAAGCTCGAAAGAGTGCTGGGACCGGAAGACCCAACTCCCTGGCCGACACCAATGGATTTTCGAGTTGGAACTTATGAAAATATTTAGTGCCTAATTTGTACTAATTTGTACACCAAAAATTAGAATTTGTACCTCTCAGGAACCGGAGATACAAAGCTCGAAAGAGTCCGGGACCGGAAGTCCCAACTCCCTGGCCGACACCAATGGATTTTCGAGTTGAAACTTATGCAAATATTTAGTGCCTAATTTGTACTAATTTGTACACCAAAAATTAGAATTTGTACCCCTCAGGAACCGGAGATACAAAGCTCGAAAGAGTGCCGGGACCGGAAGTTCCACCTCCCTGGCCGACACCAATGGATTTTCTAGTTGAAACTTATGCCAATATGTAGTACATGATTTGTACTAATTTGTACCTCAAAAATTAGAATTTGTACCCCTCAGGAACCGGAGATGTAACGCTCATAAAAGTGCCAGGCCAGCGACATGGTCAAATAACGTATCGATTTTCGAGTTGAAACCTATGTCAATATTTAGTACCTAATTTATACTAATTTGTACACCAAAAATTAGAATTTGTACCCCTCAGGAACCGGAGATATAAAGCTCGAAAGAGTCCGGTACCGAAGTTCCATCTCCCTGGCCGACACAAATGGATTTTCGAGTTGAAACTTGTGCCAATATTTAGTACATAACTTGTACTAATTTGTACACCAAAAATTAGAATTTGTACCCCTCAGGAACCGGAGATATAAAGCTCGAAAGTCCGGTACCGGAAGTTCCATCTCCATGGCCGACACCGATAGATTTTCAAATTGAAACCTATGTCAATATTTAGTACCTAATTTGTACACAAAAAATTAGAATTTGTACTCCCTGGCCGACACCAATGGATTTTCAAGTTGAAACTTATGCCAATATTTAGTACATAATTTGAACTAATTTGTACACCGAAAATTAGAATTTGTACCCGTCAGGAACCGGAGATATAAAGCTCGAAAGAGTGGCGGGACCGGAAGACCCAACTCCCTGGCCGACACCAATTGGTTTTCCAGTTGATACTTATGCCAATATTTAGTGCCTAATTTGTAGTAATTTGTACACCAAAAATTAGAATTTGTACCCCTTAGGAACCGGAGATACAAAGCTCGAAAGAGTACCGGGACCAAAAGTCCCAACTCCCTGGCCGACACCAATGGATTTTCAAGTTGAAACTTATGCCAATATGTAGTACATGATTTGTACTAATTTGTACACCAAAAATTATAATTAGTATCCCTCAGAAACCGGAGATATAGGACCACGTCGCTGGCCCAGCACCTACGGAATTTCGAGTTGAAACCTGTGCCAATATTTAGTAACTAATTTGTACTAATTTGTACCTCAAAAATTAGAATCTGTATACCTCAGGAACCGGAGATATAACGCTCATAAAAGTGCCGGGCCAGCGACATGGTCAAATAACGTATCGATTTTCGAGTTAAAACCTATGTCAATATTTAGTACCTAATTTGTACTAATTTGTAAACCAAAAATTAGAATTTGTACCTCTCAGGAACCGGAGATATAGCGCTCGTAAAGGTGCCGGGCCAGCGACATGGTCAAATAACGTATCGATTTTCGAGTTGAAACCTATGTCAATATTTAGTACCTAATTTATACTAATTTGTACACCAAAAATTAGAATTTGTACCCCTCAGGAACCGGAGATATTAAGCTCGAAAGAGTGCCGGGACCGGAAGTCCCATCTCCCTGGCCGACACCAATGGATTTTCGAGTTGAAACTCGTGCCAATATTTAGTACATAATTTGTACTAATTTATACACTAAAAATTATAATTAGTACCCCTATGGAACCGGAGATATAGGACCATTTCGCTGGCCCGGCACCTACGGAATTTCGAGTTGAAACGTATGTCAATATTTAGTACCTAATTTGTACACCAAAAATTAAAATTTGTACTCCCTGGCCGACACCAATGGATTTGCAAGTTGAAACTTATGGCAATATTTAGTACATAATTTGAATTAATTTGTACACCGAAAATTAGAATTTGTACCCGTCAGGAACCGGAGATATAAAGCTCGAAAGAGTGGCGGGACCGGAAGACCCAACTCCCTGGCCGACACCAATTGGTTTTCGAGTTGAAACTTATGCCAATATTTACTGCCTAATTTGTACTAATTTTTACACCAAAAATTAGAATTTGTACCCCTCAGGAACCGGAGATTCAAAGCCCGAAAGAGTACCGGGACCGGAAGTCCCAACTCCCTGGCCGACACCAATGGATTTTCTAGTTGAAACTTATGCCAATATGTAGTACATGATTTGTACTAATTTGTAAACCAAAAATTATAATTAGTATCCCTCAGGAACCGGAGATATAGGACCACGTCGCTGGCCCGGCACCTATGGAATTTCGAGTTGAAACCTGTGCCAATATTTAGTAACTAATTTGTACTAATTTGTAAACCAAAAATTAGAATTTGTACCCCTCAGGAACCGGAGATATAGCGCTCGTAAAAGTGCCGGTCCAGCGACATGGTCAAATAACGTATCGATTTTCGAGTTGAAACCTATGTCAATATTTAGTACCTAATTTGTACTAATTTGTACACCAAAAATTAGAATTTGTACCCCTCAGGAACCGGAGATATTCAGCTCGAAAGAGTGCCGGGACCGGAAGTCCCATCTCCCTGGCCGACACCAATGGATTTTCGAGTTGAAACTCGTGCCAATATTTAGTACATAATTTGTACTAATTTATACACCAAAAATTATAATTACTACCCCTATGGAACCGGAGATATAGGACCATTTCGCTGGCCTGGCACCTACGGAATTTCGAGTTGAAACCTATGTCAATATTTAGTACCTAATTTGTACACCAAAAATTACAATTTGTACTCCCTGGCCGACACCAATGGATTTTCAAGTTGAAACTTATGCCAATATTTAGTACATAATTTGAACTAATTTGTACACCGAAAATTAGAATTTGTACCCGTCAGGAACCGGAGATATAAAGCTCGAAAGAGTGGCGGGACCGGAAGACCCAACTCCCTGGCCGACACCAATTGGTTTTCCAGTTGATACTTATGCCAATATTTAGTGCCTAATTTGTAGTAATTTGTACACCAAAAATTAGAATTTGTACCCCTTAGGAACCGGAGATACAAAGCTCGAAAGAGTACCGGGACCAAAAGTCCCAACTCCCTGGCCGACACCAATGGATTTTCTAGTTGAAACTTATGCCAATATGTAGTACATGATTTGTACTAATTTGTACACCAAAAATTATAATTAGTATCCCTCAGAAACCGGAGATATAGGACCACGTCGCTGGCCCAGCACCTACGGAATTTCGAGTTGAAACCTGTGCCAATATTTAGTAACTAATTTGTACTAATTTGTACCTCAAAAATTAGAATCTGTATACCTCAGGAACCGGAGATATAACGCTCATAAAAGTGCCGGGCCAGCGACATGGTCAAATAACGTATCGATTTTCGAGTTAAAACCTATGTCAATATTTAGTACCTAATTTGTACTAATTTGTAAACCAAAAATTAGAATTTGTACCTCTCAGGAACCGGAGATATAGCGCTCGTAAAGGTGCCGGGCCAGCGACATGGTCAAATAACGTATCGATTTTCGAGTTGAAACCTATGTCAATATTTAGTACCTAATTTATACTAATTTGTACACCAAAAATTAGAATTTGTACCCCTCAGGAACCGGAGATATTAAGCTCGAAAGAGTGCCGGGACCGGAAGTCCCATCTCCCTGGCCGACACCAATGGATTTTCGAGTTGAAACTCGTGCCAATATTTAGTACATAATTTGTACTAATTTATACACTAAAAATTATAATTAGTACCCCTATGGAACCGGAGATATAGGACCATTTCGCTGGCCCGGCACCTACGGAATTTCGAGTTGAAACGTATGTCAATATTTAGTACCTAATTTGTACACAAAAAATTAGAATTTGTACTCCCTGGTCGACACCAATGGATTTTCAAGTTGAAACTTATGCCAATATTTAGTACATAATTTGAACTAATTTGTACACCGAAAATTAGAATTTGTACCCGTCAGGAACCGGAGATATAAAGCTCGAAAGAGTGGCGGGACCGGAAGACCCAACTCCCTGGCCGACACCAATTGGTTTTCCAGTTGAAACTTATGCCAATATTTAGTGCCTAATTTGTAGTAATTTGTACACCAAAAATTAGAATTTGTACCCCTTAGGAACCGGAGATACAAAGCTCGAAAGAGTACCGGGACCAAAAGTCCCAACTCCCTGGCCGACACCAATGGATTTTCTAGTTGAAACTTATGCCAATATGTAGTACATGATTTGTACTAATTTGTACACCAAAAATTATAATTAGTATCCCTCAGAAACCGGAGATATAGGACCACGTCGCTGGCCCAGCACCTACGGAATTTCGAGTTGAAACCTGTGCCAATATTTAGTAACTAATTTGTACTAATTTATACCTCAAAAATTAGAATCTGTACACCTCAGGAACCGGAGATATAACGCTCATAAAAGTGCCGGGCCAGCGACATAGTCAAATAACGTATCGATTTTCGAGTTAAAACCTATGTCAATATTTAGTACCTAATTTGTACTAATTTGTAAACCAAAAATTAGAATTTGTACCTCTCAGGAACCGGAGATATAGCGCTCGTAAAGGTGCCGGGCCAGCGACATGGTCAAATAACGTATCGATTTTCGAGTTGAAACCTATGTCAATATTTAGTACCTAATTTATACTAATTTGTACACCAAAAATTAGAATTTGTACCCCTCAGGAACCGGAGATATAAAGCTCGAAAGAGTGCCGGTACCGGAAGTTCCATCTCCCTGGCCGACACCAATGGATTTTCGAGTTGAAACTTATGCCAATATTTAGTACATAATTTGTACTAATTTGTACACCAAAAATTATAATTAGTACCCCTCAGGAACCGGAGATATAAGCTCGAAGTCGACCGAAGTTCCTCGCATGGCCGACACCGATAGATTTTCGAGTTGAAACCTATGTCAATATTTAGTACCTAATTTGTACACAAAAAATTAGAATTTGTACTCCCTGGCCGACACCAATGGATTTTCAAGTTGAAACTTATGCCAATATTTAGTACATAATTTGAACTAATTTGTACACCGAAAATTAGAATTTGTACCCGTCAGGAACCGGAGATATAAAGCTCGAAAGAGTGGCGGGACCGGAAGACCCAACTCCCTGGCCGACACCAATTGGTTTTCCAGTTGAAACTTATGCCAATATTTAGTGCCTAATTTGTAGTAATTTGTACACCAAAAATTAGAATTTGTACCCCTTAGGAACCGGAGATACAAAGCTCGAAAGAGTACCGGGACCAAAAGTCCCAACTCCCTGGCCGACACCAATGGATTTTCTAGTTGAAACTTATGCCAATATGTAGTACATGATTTGTACTAATTTGTACACCAAAAATTATAATTAGTATCCCTCAGAAACCGGAGATATAGGACCACGTCGCTGGCCCAGCACCTACGGAATTTCGAGTTGAAACCTGTGCCAATATTTAGTAACTAATTTGTACTAATTTGTACCTCAAAAATTAGAATCTGTACACCTCAGGAACCGGAGATATAGCGCTCGTAAAAGTGCCGGGCCAGCGACATGGTCAAATAACGTATCGATTTTCGAGTTGAAACCTATGTCAATATTTAGTACCTAATTTGTACTAATTTGTACTCCAAAAATTAGAATTTGTACCCCTCAGGAACCGGAGATATAAAGCTCGAAAGTCCGGTACAGGAAGTTCCATCTCCCTGGCCGACACCAATGGATTTTCAAGTTGAAACTTATGCCAATATTTAGTACATAATTTGTACTAATTTATACACCAAAAATTATAATTAGTACCCTTATGGAACCGGAGATATAGGACCATTTCGCTGGCCCGGCACCTACGGAATTTCGTGTTAAAACCTATGTCAATATTTAGTACCTAATTTGTACTAATTTGTACACCAGAAATTAGAATTTGTACCCTCAGGAACCGGAGATATTAAGCTCGAAATAGTGCCGGGACCGGAAGTCCCATCTCCCTGGCCGACACCAATGGATTTTCGAGTTGAAACTCGTGCCAATATTTAGTACATAATTTGTACTAATTTATACACCAAAAATTATAATTAGTACCCCTATGGAACCGGAGATATAGGACCATTTCGCTGGCCCGGCACCTACGGAATTTCGAGTTGAAACCTATGTCAATATTTAGTACCTAATTTGTACACCAAAAATTATAATTAGTATCCCTCAGAAACCGGAGATATAGGACCACGTCGCTGGCCCAGCACCTACGGAATTTCGAGTTGAAACCTGTGCCAATATTTAGTAACTAATATGTACTAATTTGTACCTCAAAAATTAGAATCTGTATACCTCAGGAACCGGAGATATAACGCTCATAAAAGTGCCGGGCCAGCGACATGGTCAAATAACGTATCGATTTTCGAGTTAAAACCTATGTCAATATTTAGTACCTAATTTGTACTAATTTGTAAACCAAAAATTAGAATTTGTACCTCTCAGGAACCGGAGATATAGCGCTCGTAAAGGTGCCGGGCCAGCGACATGGTCAAATAACGTATCGATTTTCGAGTTGAAACCTATGTTAATATTTAGTACCTAATTTATACTAATTTGTACACCAAAGATTAGAATTTGTACCCCTCAGGAACCGGAGATATTAAGCTCGAAAAAGTGCCGGGACCGGAAGTCCCATCTCCCTGGCCGACACCAATGGATTTTTGAGTTGAAACTCGTGCCAATATTTAGTACATAATTTGTACACCAAAAAATAGAATTTGTACCTCTCAGGAACCGGAGATACGAAGCTCGAAAGAGTGCTGGGACCGGAAGTTCCATCTCCCTGGCCGACACCAATGGATTTTCGGACCGGTTTTCGAGTTGAAACCTATGTAATTTGTACTAATTTGTACACCAAAAATTATAATTAGTATCCCTCAGGAACCGGAGATAAAGGACCATGTCGCTGGCCCGGCACCTACGGAATTTCGAGTTGAAAAATGTGCCAATATTTATTACCTAATTTGTACCTCAAAAATTAGAATTTGTACACTTCAGGAACCGGAGATATAGCGCTCGTAAATGTGCCGGGCCAGCGACATGGTCAAATAACGTATCGATTTTCGAGTTGAAACCTATGTAATTTGTACTAATTGGTACACCAAAAATTAGAATTTGTACCCCTCAGGAACTGGAGATATAAAGCTCGAAAGAGGCCCGGGACCGGAAGTTTCATCTCCCTGGCCAACACCAATGGATTTTCGAGTTGAAACTTATGCCATTATTTAGTACATAATCTGTACTAATTTCTACAACAAAAATTAGAATCTGTACCTCTCAGGAACCAGAGATACAAAGCTCGAAAGAGTGACGGGATCGGTAGTCCCATCTCCCTGGCTGACACCAATGGATTTTCGAGTTGAAACTCGTGCCAATATTTAGTACATAATTTGTACTAATTTCTACACCAAAAATTATAATTAGTACCCCTCAGGAACCGGAGATAAAGGACCATGTCGCTGGCCCGGCACCTACGAAATTTCGAGTTGAAAAATGTGCCAATATTTATTAATTAATTTGTACTAATTTGTACCTCAAAAATTAGAATTTGTACACTTTAGGAACCGGAGATATAAAGCTCAAAAGAGTGCCTGGACCGGAAGTACCATCTCCCTGGCCGACACCAATGGATTTTCGAGTTGAAACGTATGCCAATATTTAGTACATAACTTGTACACCAAAAATTAGAATTTGTACCCCTCAGGAACCGGAGATATAAAGCTCGAAAGTCCAGTACCGGAAGTTCCATCTCCCTGGCCGACACCGATGGATTTTCGAGTTGAAACTTATGCCAATATTTAGTACATGATTTGTACTAATTTCTACACCAAAGATTAGAATTTGTACCCCTCAGGAACCGGAGATATAAAGCTCGAAAGAGTGCCTGGACCGGAAGTACCATCTCCTTGGGCGACACCAATGGATTTTCGAGTTGAAACTTATGCCAATATTTAGTGCCTAATCTGAACTAGTTTGTACACTAAAAATTAGAATTTGTACCTCTCAGGAACCGGAGATACAAAGCTCGAAAGAGTGCCGGGATCTGAAGTTCCCTCTCCCTGGCCGACACCGATGGATTTTCGAGTTGAAACTTATGCCAATATTTAGTGTCTAATTTGTACTAATTTGTACACCAAAAATTAGAATTTGTACCCCTCAGGAACCGGAGATATAAAGCTCGAAAGAGGCCCGGGACCGGAAGTTCCATCTCCCTGGCCGACACCAATGGATTTTCGAGTTGAAACTTATGCCAATATTTAGAACATAATTTGTACTAATTTATACACCAAAAATTATAATTAGTACATCTCAGGAACCGGAGATATAGGACCCTGTCGCTGGCCCGGCACCTACGGAATTTCGGGTTGAAAGCTGTGCCAATATTTAGTACCTAATTTGTACTAATTTGTACCTCAAAAATTAGAATTTGTACCCCTCCGGAACCGGAGATATAAAGCTCGAAAGTCCGCTATCGGAAGTTCGATCTCCCTGGCCGACACCAATGGATTTTCGAGTTGAAACTTATGCCAATATTTAGTGCCTAATCTGTACTAATTTTTACACTAAAAATTACAATTTGTAACTCCCAGGAACTGGAGATACAAAGCTCGAAAGAGTGCCGGGACCGGAAGTTCCATCTCCCTGGCCGACACCAATGGATTTTCGAGTTGAAACTTATGTCAATATTTAGTGCCTAATTTGTACACCAAAAAATAGAATTTGTACCTCTCAGGAACCGGAGATACGAAGCTCGAAAGAGTGCTGGGACCGGAAGACCCAACTCCCTGGCCGACACCAATGGATTTTCGAGTTGAAACTTATGCAAATATTTAGTGCCTAATTTGTACTAATTTGTACACCAAAAATTAGAATTTGTACCTCTCAGGAACCGGAGATACAAAGCTCGAAAGAGTACCGGGACCGGAAGTCCCAACTCCCTGGCCGACACCAATGGATTTTCTAGTTGAAACTTATGCCAATATGTAGTACATGATTTGTACTAATTTGTACACCAAAAATTATAATTAGTACCCCTCAGGAACCGGAGATATAGGACCACGTCGCTGGCCCGGCACCTATGGAATTTCGAGTTGAAACCTGTGCCAATATTTAGTAACTAATTTGTACTAATTTGTAAACCAAAAATTAGAATTTGTACCCCTCAGGAACCGGAGATGTAACGCTCATAAAAGTGCCAGGCCAGCGACATGGTCAAATAACGTATCGATTTTCGAGTTGAAACCTACGTCAATATTTAGTACCTAATTTATACTAATTTGTACACCAAAAATTAGAATTTGTACCCCTCAGGAACCGGAGATATAAAGCTCGAAAGTCCGGTACCGAAGTTCCATCTCCCTGGCCGACACAAATGGATTTTCGAGTTGAAACTTGTGCCAATATTTAGTACATAACTTGTACTAATTTGTACACCAAAAATTAGAATTTGTACCCCTCAGGAACCGGAGATATAAAGCTCGAAAGTCCGGTACCGGAAGTTCCATCTCCATGGCCGACACCGATAGATTTTCAAATTGAAACCTATGTCAATATTTAGTACCTAATTTGTACACAAAAAATTAGAATTTGTACTCCCTGGTCGACACCAATGGATTTTCAAGTTGAAACTTATGCCAATATTTAGTACATAATTTGAACTAATTTGTACACCGAAAATTAGAATTTGTACCCGTCAGGAACCGGAGATATAAAGCTCGAAAGAGTGGCGGGACCGGAAGACCCAACTCCCTGGCCGACACCAATTGGTTTTCCAGTTGATACTTATGCCAATATTTAGTGCCTAATTTGTAGTAATTTGTACACCAAAAATTAGAATTTGTACCCCTTAGGAACCGGAGATACAAAGCTCGAAAGAGTACCGGGACCAAAAGTCCCAACTCCCTGGCCGACACCAATGGATTTTCTAGTTGAAACTTATGCCAATATGTAGTACATGATTTGTACTAATTTGTACACCAAAAATTATAATTAGTATCCCTCAGAAACCGGAGATATAGGACCACGTCGCTGGCCCAGCACCTACGGAATTTCGAGTTGAAACCTGTGCCAATATTTAGTAACTAATTTGTACTAATTTGTACCTCAAAAATTAGAATCTGTATACCTCAGGAACCGGAGATATAACGCTCATAAAAGTGCCGGGCCAGCGACATGGTCAAATAACGTATCGATTTTCGAGTTAAAACCTATGTCAATATTTAGTACCTAATTTGTACTAATTTGTAAACCAAAAATTAGAATTTGTACCTCTCAGGAACCGGAGATATAGCGCTCGTAAAGGTGCCGGGCCAGCGACATGGTCAAATAACGTATCGATTTTCGAGTTGAAACCTATGTCAATATTTAGTACCTAATTTATACTAATTTGTACACCAAAAATTAGAATTTGTACCCCTCAGGAACCGGAGATATTAAGCTCGAAAGAGTGCCGGGACCGGAAGTCCCATCTCCCTGGCCGACACCAATGGATTTTCGAGTTGAAACTCGTGCCAATATTTAGTACATAATTTGTACTAATTTATACACTAAAAATTATAATTAGTACCCCTATGGAACCGGAGATATAGGACCATTTCGCTGGCCCGGCACCTACGGAATTTCGAGTTGAAACGTATGTCAATATTTAGTACCTAATTTGTACACCAAAAATTAAAATTTGTACTCCCTGGCCGACACCAATGGATTTGCAAGTTGAAACTTATGGCAATATTTAGTACATAATTTGAATTAATTTGTACACCGAAAATTAGAATTTGTACCCGTCAGGAACCGGAGATATAAAGCTCGAAAGAGTGGCGGGACCGGAAGACCCAACTCCCTGGCCGACACCAATTGGTTTTCGAGTTGAAACTTATGCCAATATTTACTGCCTAATTTGTACTAATTTTTACACCAAAAATTAGAATTTGTACCCCTCAGGAACCGGAGATTCAAAGCCCGAAAGAGTACCGGGACCGGAAGTCCCAACTCCCTGGCCGACACCAATGGATTTTCTAGTTGAAACTTATGCCAATATGTAGTACATGATTTGTACTAATTTGTAAACCAAAAATTATAATTAGTATCCCTCAGGAACCGGAGATATAGGACCACGTCGCTGGCCCGGCACCTATGGAATTTCGAGTTGAAACCTGTGCCAATATTTAGTAACTAATTTGTACTAATTTGTAAACCAAAAATTAGAATTTGTACCCCTCAGGAACCGGAGATATAGCGCTCGTAAAAGTGCCGGTCCAGCGACATGGTCAAATAACGTATCGATTTTCGAGTTGAAACCTATGTCAATATTTAGTACCTAATTTGTACTAATTTGTACACCAAAAATTAGAATTTGTACCCCTCAGGAACCGGAGATATTCAGCTCGAAAGAGTGCCGGGACCGGAAGTCCCATCTCCCTGGCCGACACCAATGGATTTTCGAGTTGAAACTCGTGCCAATATTTAGTACATAATTTGTACTAATTTATACACCAAAAATTATAATTACTACCCCTATGGAACCGGAGATATAGGACCATTTCGCTGGCCTGGCACCTACGGAATTTCGAGTTGAAACCTATGTCAATATTTAGTACCTAATTTGTACACCAAAAATTACAATTTGTACTCCCTGGCCGACACCAATGGATTTTCAAGTTGAAACTTATGCCAATATTTAGTACATAATTTGAACTAATTTGTACACCGAAAATTAGAATTTGTACCCGTCAGGAACCGGAGATATAAAGCTCGAAAGAGTGGCGGGACCGGAAGACCCAACTCCCTGGCCGACACCAATTGGTTTTCCAGTTGATACTTATGCCAATATTTAGTGCCTAATTTGTAGTAATTTGTACACCAAAAATTAGAATTTGTACCCCTTAGGAACCGGAGATACAAAGCTCGAAAGAGTACCGGGACCAAAAGTCCCAACTCCCTGGCCGACACCAATGGATTTTCTAGTTGAAACTTATGCCAATATGTAGTACATGATTTGTACTAATTTGTACACCAAAAATTATAATTAGTATCCCTCAGAAACCGGAGATATAGGACCACGTCGCTGGCCCAGCACCTACGGAATTTCGAGTTGAAACCTGTGCCAATATTTAGTAACTAATTTGTACTAATTTGTACCTCAAAAATTAGAATCTGTATACCTCAGGAACCGGAGATATAACGCTCATAAAAGTGCCGGGCCAGCGACATGGTCAAATAACGTATCGATTTTCGAGTTAAAACCTATGTCAATATTTAGTACCTAATTTGTACTAATTTGTAAACCAAAAATTAGAATTTGTACCTCTCAGGAACCGGAGATATAGCGCTCGTAAAGGTGCCGGGCCAGCGACATGGTCAAATAACGTATCGATTTTCGAGTTGAAACCTATGTCAATATTTAGTACCTAATTTATACTAATTTGTACACCAAAAATTAGAATTTGTACCCCTCAGGAACCGGAGATATTAAGCTCGAAAGAGTGCCGGGACCGGAAGTCCCATCTCCCTGGCCGACACCAATGGATTTTCGAGTTGAAACTCGTGCCAATATTTAGTACATAATTTGTACTAATTTATACACTAAAAATTATAATTAGTACCCCTATGGAACCGGAGATATAGGACCATTTCGCTGGCCCGGCACCTACGGAATTTCGAGTTGAAACGTATGTCAATATTTAGTACCTAATTTGTACACCAAAAATTAAAATTTGTACTCCCTGGCCGACACCAATGGATTTGCAAGTTGAAACTTATGGCAATATTTAGTACATAATTTGAATTAATTTGTACACCGAAAATTAGAATTTGTACCCGTCAGGAACCGGAGATATAAAGCTCGAAAGAGTGGCGGGACCGGAAGACCCAACTCCCTGGCCGACACCAATTGGTTTTCGAGTTGAAACTTATGCCAATATTTACTGCCTAATTTGTACTAATTTTTACACCAAAAATTAGAATTTGTACCCCTCAGGAACCGGAGATTCAAAGCCCGAAAGAGTACCGGGACCGGAAGTCCCAACTCCCTGGCCGACACCAATGGATTTTCTAGTTGAAACTTATGCCAATATGTAGTACATGATTTGTACTAATTTGTAAACCAAAAATTATAATTAGTATCCCTCAGGAACCGGAGATATAGGACCACGTCGCTGGCCCGGCACCTATGGAATTTCGAGTTGAAACCTGTGCCAATATTTAGTAACTAATTTGTACTAATTTGTAAACCAAAAATTAGAATTTGTACCCCTCAGGAACCGGAGATATAGCGCTCGTAAAAGTGCCGGTCCAGCGACATGGTCAAATAACGTATCGATTTTCGAGTTGAAACCTATGTCAATATTTAGTACCTAATTTGTACTAATTTGTACACCAAAAATTAGAATTTGTACCCCTCAGGAACCGGAGATATTCAGCTCGAAAGAGTGCCGGGACCGGAAGTCCCATCTCCCTGGCCGACACCAATGGATTTTCGAGTTGAAACTCGTGCCAATATTTAGTACATAATTTGTACTAATTTATACACCAAAAATTATAATTACTACCCCTATGGAACCGGAGATATAGGACCATTTCGCTGGCCTGGCACCTACGGAATTTCGAGTTGAAACCTATGTCAATATTTAGTACCTAATTTGTACACCAAAAATTACAATTTGTACTCCCTGGCCGACACCAATGGATTTTCAAGTTGAAACTTATGCCAATATTTAGTACATAATTTGAACTAATTTGTACACCGAAAATTAGAATTTGTACCCGTCAGGAACCGGAGATATAAAGCTCGAAAGAGTGGCGGGACCGGAAGACCCAACTCCCTGGCCGACACCAATTGGTTTTCCAGTTGATACTTATGCCAATATTTAGTGCCTAATTTGTAGTAATTTGTACACCAAAAATTAGAATTTGTACCCCTTAGGAACCGGAGATACAAAGCTCGAAAGAGTACCGGGACCAAAAGTCCCAACTCCCTGGCCGACACCAATGGATTTTCTAGTTGAAACTTATGCCAATATGTAGTACATGATTTGTACTAATTTGTACACCAAAAATTATAATTAGTATCCCTCAGAAACCGGAGATATAGGACCACGTCGCTGGCCCAGCACCTACGGAATTTCGAGTTGAAACCTGTGCCAATATTTAGTAACTAATTTGTACTAATTTGTACCTCAAAAATTAGAATCTGTATACCTCAGGAACCGGAGATATAACGCTCATAAAAGTGCCGGGCCAGCGACATGGTCAAATAACGTATCGATTTTCGAGTTAAAACCTATGTCAATATTCAGTACCTAATTTGTACTAATTTGTAAACCAAAAATTAGAATTTGTACCTCTCAGGAACCGGAGATATAGCGCTCGTAAAGGTGCCGGGCCAGCGACATGGTCAAATAACGTATCGATTTTCGAGTTGAAACCTATGTCAATACTTAGTACCTAATTTATACTAATTTGTACACCAAAAATTAGAATTTGTACCCCTCATTAACCGGAGATATTAAGCTCGAAAGAGTGCCGGGACCGGAAGTCCCATCTCCCTGGCCGACACCAATGGATTTTCGAGTTGAAACTCGTGCCAATATTTAGTACATAATTTGTACTAATTTATACACTAAAAATTATAATTAGTACCCCTATGGAACCGGAGATATAGGACCATTTCGCTGGCCCGGCACCTACGGAATTTCGAGTTGAAACGTATGTCAATATTTAGTACCTAATTTGTACACCAAAAATTAAAATTTGTACTCCCTGGCCGACACCAATGGATTTGCAAGTTGAAACTTATGGCAATATTTAGTACATAATTTGAATTAATTTGTACACCGAAAATTAGAATTTGTACCCGTCAGGAACCGGAGATATAAAGCTCGAAAGAGTGGCGGGACCGGAAGACCCAACTCCCTGGCCGACACCAATTGGTTTTCGAGTTGAAACTTATGCCAATATTTAGTGCCTAATTTGTACTTATTTTTACACCAAAAATTAGAATTTTTACCCCTCAGGAACCGGAGATTCAAAGCTCGAAAGAGTACCGGGACCGGAAGTCCCAACTCCCTGGCCGACACCAATGGATTTTCTAGTTGAAACTTATGCCAATATGTAGTACATGATTTGTACTAATTTGTAAACCAAAAATTATAATTAGTACCCCTCAGGAACCGGAGATATAGGACCACGTCGCTGGCCCGGCACCTATGGAATTTCGAGTTGAAACCTGTGCCAATATTTAGTAACTAATTTGTACTAATTTGTAAACCAAAAATTAGAATTTGTACCCCTCAGGAACCGGAGATATAGCGCTCCTAAAAGTGCCGGTCCAGCGACATGGTCAAATAACGTATCGATTTTCGAGTTGAAACCTATGTCAATATTTAGTACCTAATTTGTACTAATTTGTACACCAAAAATTAGAATTTGTACCCCTCAGGAACCGGAGATATTCAGCTCGAAAGAGTGCCGGGACCGGAAGTCCCATCTCCCTGGCCGACACCAATGGATTTTCGAGTTGAAACTCGTGCCAATATTTAGTACATAATTTGTACTAATTTATACACCAAAAATTATAATTAGTACCCCTATGGAACCGGAGATATAGGACCATTTCGCTGGCCTGGCACCTACGGAATTTCGAGTTGAAACCTATGTCAATATTTAGTACCTAATTTGTACACCAAAAATTACAATTTGTACTCCCTGGCCGACACCAATGGATTTTCAAGTTGAAACTTATGCCAATATTTAGTACATAATTTGAATTAATTTGTACACCGAAAATTAGAATTTGTACCCGTCAGGAACCGGAGATATAAAGCTCGAAAGAGTGGCGGGACCGGAAGACCCAACTCCCTGGCCGACACCAATTGGTTTTCGAGTTGAAACTTATGCCAATATTTAGTGCCTAATTTGTAGTAATTTGTACACCAAAAATTAGAACTTGTACCCCTCAGGAACCGGAGATACAAAGCTCGAAAGAGTGCCGGGACCGAAAGTTCCATCTCCCTGGCCGACACGCAATGGATTTTCGAGTTGAAACTTATGCCAATATTTAGTGCCTAATTTGTACTAATTTGTACACCAAAAATTAGAATTTGTACCTCTCAGGAACCGGAGATACGAAGCTCGAAAGAGTGTGGGACCGGAAGACCAACTCCTGGCCGACACCAATGGATTTTCGAGTATAACTTAGTGACCAATATTTAGTACATTACTTGTACTAATTTGTACACAGAAAATTAGAATTTGTACCCCTCAGGAACCGGAGATATAAAGCTCGAAAGTCCGGTACCGGAAGCTCCATCTCCTGGCCGACACCAATAGATTTTCGAGTTGAAAACTTATGCCAATATTTAGTACATAATTTGTACTAATTTGTACACCGAAAATTAGAATCTGTACCTCTCAGGAACCGGAGATATATAGCACGAAAGGTGCTATCGGAATTCCATCTCCCTGGCCGACACCAATGATTTTCGAGTTGAAACTTATGCCAATATTTAGTACATAATTTGTACTAATTTGTACACCAAAAATTAGAATTTGTACCTCTCAGGAACCGGAGATACAAAGCTCGAAAGAGTCCGGGACCGGATGTCCCAACTCCCTGGCCGACACCAATGGATTATCTAGTTGAAACTTATGCCAATATGTAGTACATGATTTGTACTAATTTTTACACCAACAATTATAATTAGTACCCCTCAGAAACCGGAGATATAGGACCACGTCGCTGGCCCGGCACTTACGGAATTTCGAGTTGAAACCTGTGCCAATATTTAGTACCTAATTTGTACTAATTTGTACCTCAAAAATTAGAATCTGTACCCTCAGGAGCCGGAGATATAACGCTCATAAAAGTGCCGGGCCAGCGACATGGTCAAATAACGTATCGATTTTCGAGTTGAAACCTATGTCAATATTTAGTACCTAATTTGTACTAATTTGTACACCAAACATTAGAATTTGTACCCTCAGGAACCGGCGATATAAAGCTCGAAAGTCTGATACCGGAAGTTCCATCTCCCTGGCCGACACAAATGGATTTTCGAGTTGAAACGTATGTCAATATTTAGTACATGATTTGTACTAATTTGTACACAGAAAATTAGAATCTGTACCTCTCAGGAACCGGAGATACAAAGCTCGAAAGAATGCCGGGACCGGAAGTCCCATCTCCCTGGCCGACACCAATGGATTTTCGAGTTGAAACTTATGCCAATATTTAGTACATAATTTGTACTAATTTCTACAACAAAAATTAGAATTTGTACCTCTCAGGAACCGAGATACAAAGCTCGAAAGAGTGCCGGGATCGGAAGCCATCTCTGGCGACCTAGGACTCCAATGGGACCTGCGGCACCTACGGAATTTCGAGTTGAAACCTATGTCAATATTTAGTACCTACTTTGTACACCAAAAATTACAATTTGTACTCTCTGGCCGACACCAATGGATTTTCAAGTTGAAACTTATGCCAATATTTAGTACATAATTTGAATTAATTTGTACACCGAAAATTAGAATTTGTACCCGTCAGGAACCGGAGATATAAAGCTCGAAAGAGTGGCGGGACCGGAAAACCCAACTCCCTGGCCGACACCAATTGGTTTTCGAGTTGAAACTTATGCCAATATTTAGTGCCTAATTTGTACACCAAAAATTATAATTAGTACCCCTCAGAAACCAGAGATATAGGACCACGTCGCTGGCCCGGCACCTACGGAATTTCGAGTTGAAACCTGTGCCAATATTTAGTACCTAATTTGTACTAATTTGTACCTCAAAAATTAGAATCTGTACCCCTCAGGAGCCGGAGATATAACGCTCATAATAGTGCCGGGCCAGCGACATGGTCAAATAACGTATCGATTTTCGAGTTGAAACCTATGTCAATATTTAGTACCTAATTTGTACTAATTTGTACACCAAACATTAGAATTTGTACCCCTCAGGAACCGGCGATATAAAGCTTGAAAGTCCGATACCGGAAGTTCCATCTCCCTGGCCGACACCAATGGATTTTCGAGTTGAAACGTATGCCAATATTTAGTACATAATTTGTACTAATTTGTACACAGAAAATTAGAATCTGTACCTCTCAGGAACCGGAGATACAAAGCTCGAAAGAGTGCCGGGACCGGAAGTCCCATCTCCCTGGCCGACACCAATGGATTTTCGAGTTGAAACTAATGCCAATATTTAGGGCCTAATTTGTACTAATTTGTACACCAAAAAATAGAATTTGTACCCCTCAGGAACTGGAGATATAAAGCTCGAAAGAGGCCCGGGCCCGGAAGTTCCATCTCCCTGGCCGACACCAATGGATTTTCGAGTTGAAACTTATGCCAATATTTAGTACATGATTTGTACTAATTTCTACACCAAAGATTAGAATTTGTACCCCTCAGGAACCGGAGATATAAAGCTCAAAAGAGTGCCTGGACCGGAAGTACCATCTCCTTGGCCGACACCAATGGATTTTCGAGTTGAAACTTATGCCAATATTTAGTGCCTAAACTGAACTAATTTGTACACTAAAAATTAGAATTTGTACCTCTCAGGAACCGGAGATACAAAGCTCGAAAGAGTGCCGGGATCTGAAGATCCATCTCCCTGGCCGACACCGATGGATTTTCGAGTTGAAACTTATGCCAATATTTAGTGCCTAATTTGTGCTAATTTGTACACCAAAAATTAGAATTTGTACCCCTCAGGAACCGGAGATATAAAGCTCGAAAGAGGCCCGGGACCGGATATTCCATCTCCCTGGCCGACACCAATGGATTTTCGAGTTGAAACTTATGCCAATATTTAGTACATAATTTGTACTAATTTATACACCAAAAATTATAATTAGTACATCTCAGGAACCGGAGATATAGGACCCTGTCGCTGGCCCGGCACCTACGGAATTTCGAGTTGAAAGCTGTGCCAATATTTAGTACCTAATTTGTACAACATAAAATAGAATTTGTACCTCTCAGGAACCGGAGATACGAAGCTCGAAAGAGTGCCGGGACCGGAAGACCCAACTCCCTGGCCGACACCAATGGATTTTCGAGTATTACTTAGTTACCAATATTTAGTACATTACTTGTACTAATTTGTACACAGAAAATTAGAATTTGTACCCCTCAGGAACCGGAGATATAAAGCTCGAAAGTCCGGTACCGGAAGCTCCATCTTACTGGCCGACACCAATAGATTTTCAAGTTGGAAACTTATGCCAATATTTAGTACATAATTTGTACACCGAAAATTAGAATCTGTACCCCTCAGGAACCGGAGATATATAGCACGAAAGTCTGCTATCGGAAATTCCATCTCCCTGGCCGACACCAACGAATTTTCGAGTTGAAACTTATGCCAATATTTAGTACATAATTTGTACTAATTTGTACAAAAAAAATTAGAATTTGTACCTCTCAGGAACCGGAGATACAAAGCTCGAAAGAGTCCGGGACCGGAAGTCCCAACTCCCTGGCCGACACCAATGGATTATCTAGTTGAAACTTACGCCAATATGTAGTACATGATTTGTACTAATTTGTACACCAACAATTATAATTAGTACCCCTCAGAAAACGGAGATATAGGACCACGTCGCTGGCCCGGCACCTACGGAATTTCGAGTTGAAACCTGTGCCAATATTTAGTACCTAATTTGTACTAATTTGTACCTCAAAAATTAGAATCTGTACCCCTCAGGAGCCGGAGATATAACGCTCATAAAAGTGCCGGGCCAGCGACATGGTCAAATAACGTATCGATTTTCGAGTTGAAACCTATGTCAATATTTAGTACCTAATTTGTACTAATTTGTACACCAAACATTAGAATTTGTACCCCTCAGGAACCGGCGATATAAAGCTTGAAAGTCTGATACCGGAAGTTCCATCTCCCTGGCCGACACAAATGGATTTTCGAGTTGAAACGTATGCCAATATTTAGTACATAATTTGTACTAATTTGTACACAGAAAATTAGAATCTGTACCTCTCAGGAACCGGAGATACAAAGCTCGAAAGAATGCCGGGACCGGAAGTCCCATCTCCCTGGCCGACACCAATGGATTTTCGAGTTGAAACTTATGCCAATATTTAGTACATAATTTGTACTAATTTCTACAACAAAAATTAGAATTTGTACCTCTCAGGAACCAGAGATACAAAGCTCGAAAGAGTGCCGGGATCGGAAGTCCCATCTCTCTGGCCGACACCTAAGGATCTTCACAAATGGATATAGGACCATTTCGCTGGCCCGGCACCTACGGAATTTCGAGTTGAAACCTATGTCAATATTTAGTACCTACTTTGTACACCAAAAATTACAATTTGTACTCTCTGGCCGATACCAATGGATTTTCAAGTTGAAACTTATGCCAATATTTAGTACATAATTTGAATTAATTTGTACACCGAAAATTAGAATTTGTACCCGTCAGGAACCGGAGATATAAAGCTCGAAAGAGTGGCGGGACCGGAAAACCCAACTCCCTGGCCGACACCAATTGGTTTTCGAGTTGAAACTTATGCCAATATTTAGTGCCTAATTTGTACTAATTTGTACACCAAAAATTATAATTAGTACCCCTCAGAAACCAGAGATATAGGACCACGTCGCTGGCCCGGCACCTACGGAATTTCGAGTTGAAACCTGTGCCAATATTTAGTACCTAATTTGTACCTCAAAAATTAGAATCTTTACCCCTCAGGAGCCGGAGATATAACGCTCATAATAGTGCCGGGCCAGCGACATGGTCAAATAACGTATCGATTTTCGAGTTGAAACCTATGTCAATATTTAGTACCTAATTTGTACTAATTTGTACACCAAACATTAGAATTTGTACCCCTCATTAACCGGAGATATAAAGCTCAAAAGAGTGCCTGGACCGGAAGTTCCATCTCCCTGGCCGACACCGATGGATTTTCGAGTTGAAACTTATGCCAATATTTAGTGCCTAATTTGTGCTAATTTGTACACCAAAAATTAGAATTTGTACCCCTCAGGAACCGGAGATATAAAGCTCGAAAGAGGCCCGGGACCGGATGTTCCATCTCCCTGGCCGACACCAATGGATTTTCGAGTTGAAACTTATGCCAATATTTAGTACATAATTTGTACTAATTTATACACCAAAAATTATAATTAGTACATCTCAGGAACCGGAGATATAGGACCCTGTCGCTGGCCCGGCACCTACGGAATTTCGAGTTGAAAGCTGTGCCAATATTTAGTACCTAATTTGTACTAATTTGTACAACATAAAATAGAATTTGTACCTCTCAGGAACCGGAGATACGAAGCTCGAAAGAGTGCCGGGACCGGAAGACCCAACTCCCTGGCCGACACCAATGGATTTTCGAGTTGAAACTTATGCCAATATTTAGTGCCTAATTTGTACTAATTTGTACACCAAAAATTAGAATTTGTACCCCTCAGGAACCGGAGATACAAAGCTCGAAAGAGTGCCGGGACCGGAAGTTCGATCTCCCTGGCCGACACCAATGGATTTTCGAGTTGAAACTTATGCCAATATTTAGTGCCTAATCAGTACTAATTTATACACCAAAAATTAGAATTTGTACCCCTCAGGAACCGGAGATATATAGCTCGAAAGTCCGGTACCGGAAGTTCCATCTCCCTGGCCGACACCGATGGATTTTCGAGTTGAAACTTATGCCAATATTTAGTACATGATTTGTACTAATTTCTACACCAAAGATTAGAATTTGTACCCCTCAGGAACCGGAGATATAAAGCTCGAAAGAGTGCCTGGACCGGAAGTACCATCTCCTTGGCCGACACCAATGGATTTTGAGTTAAAACTTATGCCAATATTTAGTACATAATTTGTACTAATTTATACACCAAAAATTATAATTAGTACCCCTATGGAACCGGAGATATAGGACCATTTCGCTGGCCCGGCACCTACGGAATTTCGAGTTGAAGGCTGTGGCAATATTTAGTACCTAATTTGTACCTAAAAATTAGAATTTGTACCCCTCAGAAACCGGAGATATAGCGCTCGTAAAAGTGCCGGGCCAGCGACATGGTCAAATAACGTATCGATTTTCGAGTTGAAACCTATGTCAATATTTAGTACCTAATTGGTACTAATTTGTACACAAAACATTAGAATTTGTACCCCTCAGGAACCGGCGATATAAAGCTCGAAAGTCCGGTACCGGAAGTTCCATCTCCCTGGCTGACACCAATGGATTTTCGAGTTGAAACTTATGCCAATATTTAGTGCCTAATTTGTACTAATTTGTACACCAAAAATTAGAATTTGTACCTCTCAGGAACCGGAGATACAAAGCTCGAAAGAGTGCCGGGACCGGAAGTCGAATCTCCCTGGCCGACACCAATGGATTTTCGAGTTGAAACTTATGCCAATATTTAGGGCCTAATTTGTACTAATCTGTACACCAAAAATTAGAATTTGTACCCCTCAGGAACTGGAGATATAAAGCTCGAAAGAGGCCCGGGACCGGAAGTTCCATCTCCCTGGCCGACACCAATGGATTTTCGAGTTGAAACTAATGCCAATATTTAGTACATAAATTGTACCTGAAACATTAGAATTTGTACCCCTCAGGAACCGGAGATATAGCTTTCGTAAAAGTGCCGGGCCAGCGACACGGTCAAATAACGTATCGATTTTCGAGTTGAAACCTATGTCAATATTTAGTACCTAATTTGTACTAATTTGTACAACAGAAATTAGAATTTTTACCTCTCAGGAACCGGAGATATAAAGTTCGAAAGAGTGCCTGGACCGGAAGTTCCTACTCCCTGGCCGACACCAATAGATTTTCGGACCGGTTTTCGAGTTGAAACCTATGTAATTTGTACTAATTTGTACACCAAAAATTATAATTAGTATCCCTCAGGAACCGGAGATAAAGGACCATGTCGCTGGCCCGGCACCTACGGAATTTCGAGTTGAAAAATTTGCCAATATTTAGTACATAATTTGTACTAATTTCTACACCAAAAATTAGAATTTGTACCCCTCAGGAACCGGAGATAAAGGACCATGTCGCTGGCCCGGCACCTACGGAATTTCGAGTTGAAAAATGTGCCAATATTTATTACCTAATTTGTACTAATTTGTACCTTAAAAATTAGAATTTGTACACTTCAGGAACCGGAGATATAGCGCTCGAAAAAGTGCCGGGCAAGCGACATGGTCAAATAACGTATCGATTTTCGAGTTGAAACCTATGTAATTTGTACTAATTTGTACACCAAAAATTAGAATTTGTACCCCTCGAGAACTGGAGATATAGAGCTCGAAACAGGCCCGGGACCGGAAGTTCCATCTCCCTGGCCGACACCAATGGATTTTCGAGTTGAAACTTATGCCATTATTTAGTACATAATCTGTACTAATTTCTACAACAAAAATTAGAATCTGTACCTCTCAGGAACCAGAGATACAAAGCTCGAAAGAGTGACGGGATCGGAAGTCCCATCTCCCTGGCCGACACCAATTGGTTTTCGAGTTGAAACTCGTGCCAATATTTTGTACATAATTTGTACTAATTTCTACACCAAAAATTATAATTAGTACCCCTCAGGAACCGGAGATAAAGGACCATGTCGCTGGCCCGGCACCTACGAAATTTCGAGTTGAAAAATGTGCCAATATTTATTACCTAATTTGTACTAATTTGTACCTCAAAAATCAGAATTTGTACACCTTAGGAACCGGAGATATAAAGCTCAAAAGAGTGCCTGGACCGGAAGTACCATCTCCCTGGCCGACACCAATGGATTTTCGAGTTGAAACGTACGCCAATATTTAGTACATAACTTGTACTAATTTGTACACCAAAAATTAGAATTTGTACCCCTCAGGAACCGGAGATATAAAGCTCGAAAGTCCGGTACCGGAAGTTCCATCTCCCTGGCCGACACCGATGGATTTTCGAGTTGAAACTTATGCCAATATATAGTACATGATTTGTACTAATTTCTACAACAAAGATTAGAATTTTTACGCCTCAGGAACCGGAGATATAAAGCTCGAAAGAGTGCCTGGACCGGAAGTACCATCTCCTTGGCCGACACCAATGGATTTTCGAGTTGAAACTTATGCCAATATTTAGTGCCTAATCTGAACTAGTTTGTACACTAAAAATTAGAATTTGTACCTCTCAGGAACCGAAGATACAAAGCTCGAAAGAGTGCCGGGATCTGAAGTTCCCTCTCCCTGGCCGACACCGATGGATTTTCGAGTTGAAACTTATGCCAATATTTAGTGCCTAATTTGTACTAATTTGTACACCAAAAATTAGAATTTGCAACCCTCAGGAACCGCAGATATAAAGCTCGAAAGAGGCCCGGGACCGGAAGTTCCAGCTCCCTGGCCGACACCAATGGATTTTCGAGTTGAAACTTATGCCAATATTTAGTGCCTAATTTGTACACCAAAAAATAGAATTTGTACCTCTCAGGAACCGGAGATACGAAGCTCGAAAGAGTGCTGAGACCGGAAGAGCCAACTCCCTGGCCGACACCAATGGATTTTCGAGTTGAAACTTATGAAAATATTTAGTGCCTAATTTGTACTAATTTGTACACCAAAAATTAGAATTTGTACAGCTCAGGAACCGGAGATATAAAGCTCGAAATTCCGCTATCTGAAGTTCCATCTCCCTGGCCAACACCAATGGATTTTCGAGTTGAAACTTATGTCAATAATTAGTACCTAATTTGAACACCAATAATTAGAATTTGTACCCCTCAGGAATTGGAAATATAAAGCTCAAAAGAGTGCTGGGACCGGAAGTTCCATCTCCCTGGCCGACACCAATGGATTTTCGAGTTGAAACTTATGAAAATATTTAGTGCCTAATTTGTACTAATTTGTACACCAAAAATTAGAATTTGTACCTCTCAGGAACCGGAGATACAAAGCTCGAAAGAGTGCTGGGAGCGGAAGTTCCAGCTCCCTGGCCGACACCAATGGATTTTCGAGTTGAAACTTATGCCAATATTTAGTACATAATTTGTACTAATTTATACACCAAAAATTATAATTAGTACATCTCAGGAACCGGAGATATAGGACCCTGTCGCTGGCCCGGCACCTACGAAATTTCGAGTTGAAAGCTGTGCCAATATTTAGTACCTAATTTGTACTAATTTGTACCTCAAAAATTAGAATTTGTACCCCTCCGGAACCGGAGATGTAAAGCTCGAAAGTCCGCTATCGGAAGTTCGATCTCCCTGGCCGACACCAATGGATTTTCGAGTTGAAACTTATGCCAATATTTAGTGCCTAATCTGTACTAATTTTTACACTAAAAATTACAATTTGTAACTCCCAGGAACTGGAGATACAAAGCTCGAAAGAGTGCCGGGACCGGAAGTTCCATCTCCCTGGCCGACACCAATGGATTTTCGAGTTGAAACTTATGCCAATATTTAGTGCCTAATTTGTACACCAAAAAATAGAATTTGTACCTCTCAGGAACCGGAGATACGAAGCTCGAAAGAGTGCTGGGACCGGAAGACCCAACTCCCTGGCCGACACCAATGGATTTTCGAGTTGAAACTTATGAAAATATTTAGTGCCTAATTTGTACTAATTTGTACACCAAAAATTAGAATTTGTACAGCTCAGGAACCGGAGATATAAAGCTCGAAATTCCGCTATCGGAAGTTCCATCTCCCTGGCCAACACCAATGGATTTTCGAGTTGAAACTTATGTCAATAATTAGTACCTAATTTGAACACCAATAATTAGAATTTGTACCCCTCACGAATTGGAAATATAAAGCTCAAAGAGTGCCTGGACCGGAAGTTCCATCTCCCTGGCCGACATCAATGGATTTTCGAGTTGAAACTTATGCCAATATTTAGTGCCTAATTTGTACACCAAAAATTAGAATTTGTACCCCTCAGGAACCGGAGATATAAAGCTCGAAAGAGGCCCGGGACCGGAAGTTCCATCTCCCTGGCCGACACCAATGGATTTTCGAGTTGAAACTTATGCCAATATTTAGTGCCTAATTTGTACACCAAAAAATAGAATTTGTACCTCTCAGGAACCGGAGATACGAAGCTCGAAAGAGTGCTGGGACCGGAAGTTCCATCTCCCTGGCCGAGACCAATGGATTTTCGGACCGGTTTTCGAGTTGAAACCTATGTAATTTGTACTGATTTGTACACCAAAAATTATAATTAGTATCCCTCAGGAACCGGAGATAAAGGACCATGTCGCTGGCCCGGCACCTACGGAATTTCGAGTTGAAAAATGTGCCAATATTTATTACCTAATTTGTACTAATTTGTAAATCAAAAATTAGAATCTGTACCCCTCAGGAACCGGAGATATAACGCTCATAAAAGTGCCAGGCCAGCGACATGGTCAAATAACGTATCGATTTTCGAGTTGAAACCTTTGTCAATATTTAGTACCTAATTTGTACTAATTTGTACACCAAAAATTAGAATTTGTACCCCTCAGGAACCGGAGATATAAAGCTCGAAAGTCCGGTACCGGAAGTTCCATCTCCCTGGTCGACACCAATAGATTTTCAAGTTGGAAACTTATGCCAATATTTAGTACATAATTTGTACTAATTTGTACACCGAAAATTAGAATTTGTACCCCTTAGCAACCGGAGATATAAAGCTCGAAAGTCCGCTATCGGATGTTCCATCTCCCTGGCCGACACCAATGGATTTTCGAGTTGAAACTTATGCCAATATTTAGTACCTAATTTGTACTAATTTGTACACCGAAAATTAGAATTTGTACCCCTCAGGAACCGGAGATATAAAGCTCGAAAGTCCGCTATCGGAAGTCCCATCTCCCTGGCCGACAACAATGGATTTTCGAGTTGAAACTCGTGCCAATATTTAGTACATAATTTGTACTAATTCATACACCAAAAATTATAATTAGTACCCCTATGGAACCGGAGATATAAAGCTCGAAAGTCCGGTACCGGAAAATCCATCTCCCTGGCCGACACCGATGGATTTTCGAGTTAAACCTTATGCCAACATTTAGTACATAACCTATACTAATTTCTACACCAATGATTAGAATTTGTACCCCTCAGGAACCGGAGATATAAAGCTCGAAAGTCCGGTACCGGAAGTTCCATCTCCCTGGCCGACAGCGATGGATTTTCGAGTTGAAACCTATGTCAATATTTAGTACCTAATTTGTACACCAAAAATTAGAATTTGTACTCCCTGGCCGACACCAATGGATTTTCAAGTTGAAACTTATGCCAATATTTAGTACATAATTTGAACTAATTTGTACACCGAAAATTAGAATTTGTACCTGTCAGGAACCGGAGATATAAAGTCTGAAAAAGTGGCGGGACCGGAAGACCCAACTCCCTGGCCGACACCAATTGGTTTTCGAGTTAAAACGTATGCCAATATTTAGTGCCTAATTTGTACTAATTTGTACAACAAAAATTAGAATTTTTACCCCTCAGGAACCGGAGATACAAAGCTCGAAAGTGTACCGGGACCGGAAGTCCCACCTCCCTGGCCGACACCAATGGATTTTCTAGTTGAAACTTATGCTTTATATTTTATGCTTTTATAGTTAAACTTATGCCAATATGTAGTACATGATTTGTACTAATTTGTACACCAAAAATTAGTTCCCCTCGGGAACCGGAGATATAGGACTATGTCGCTGGCCCGCCACCTACGGAATTTCGAGTTGAAAAATGTGCCAATATTTATTACCTAATTTGTACTAATTTGTACCTCAAAAATTAGAATTTGTACACTTCAGGAACCGGAGATATAGCGCACGTAAAAGTGCCGGGCCAGCGACATGGTCAAATAACGTATCGATTTTCGAGTTTAAAACTATGTCAATAATTAGTACCTAATTTGTACACCAAAAATTAGAATTTGTACTCCTCAGGAACCGGAGATATAAAGCTCAAAAGATTGCCTGGACCGGAAGTACCATCTCCCTGGCCGACACCAATGGATTTTCGAGTTGAAACTCATGAAAATATTTAGTACATAATTTGTACTAAATTGTACACGAAAAAATTATGATTAGTACCCCTCAGGAACCGGAGATATAGGACCATGTCGCTGGCCCGGCACCTACGGAATTTCGAATTGAAACCTGTGCCAATATTTAGTACCTAATCTGTACACCAGAAATTAGAATTTGTACCTCACAGGAACCGGAGATACAAAGCTCGAAAGAGTGCAGGGACCGGAAGTCCCATCTCCCTGGCCGACACCAATTGATTTTTGAGTTGAAACTTATGCCAATATTTAGTGCCTAATTTGTACACCAAGGATTAGA
This sequence comes from Nezara viridula, assembly GCA_928085145.1. Lineage (NCBI taxonomy): Eukaryota > Metazoa > Arthropoda > Insecta > Hemiptera > Pentatomidae > Nezara > Nezara viridula. The sequence continues at coordinate 197,850,024 of OV725078.1, read as the reverse complement.
ATTTGTACCCCTCAGGAACCGGAGATATAAAGCTCGAAAGTCTGGTACCGAAGTTCCATCTCCCTTGCCGACACCTATGAATTTTCGAGTTGAAACTTATGCCAATATTTAGTGCCTAATTTGTAATAATTTGTATACCAAGAATTGGAATTAGTACCTCTCAGGAACCGGAGATACAAAGCTCGATAGACTGCCGGGACCGGAAGTTCCATCTCCCTGGCCGACATCAATGGATTTTCGAGTTGAAACTTATGCCAATATTTAGTACATAATTTGTACTAATTTCTACACCAAAGATTAGAATTTGTACCCCTCAGGAACGGAGATATAAAGCTCGAAAGTCCGCTATCGGAAGTTCGATCTCCCTGGCCGACATTAATGGATTTTCGAGTTGAAACTTATGCCAATATTTAGTGCCTAATTTGTACTAATTTGTATACCAAAAATTTGAATTGGTACCTCTCAGGAACCGGAGATACAAAGCTCGAAAGACTGCCGGGACCGGAAGTTCCATCTCCCTGGCCGACACCAATGGATTTTCGAGTTGAAACTTATGCCAATATTTAGTACATAATTTGAACTAATTTGTACATCGGAAATTAGAATTTGTACAGCTCAGGAACCGGAGATATAAAGCTCGAAATTCCGCTATCGGAAGTTCTATCTCCCTGGCCGACACCAATGGATTTTCGAGTTGAAACTTATGTCAATAATTAGTACCTAATCTGTACACCAAAAATTAGAATCTGTACCCCTCAGGAATTGGAGATATAAACCTCAAAAGAGTGCCTGGACCGGAAGTACCATTTCCCTGGCCGACACCAATGGATTTTCGAGTTGAAACGTATGCCAATATTTAGTACCTAATTCTGTACACCAAAAATTAGAATCTGTACCCCTCAGGAACCGGAGATATAAAGCTCAAAAGAGTGCCTGGACCGGAAGTACCATTTCCCTGGCCGACACCAATGGATTTTCGAGTTGAAACGTATGCCAATATTTAGTACATAACTTGAACTAATTTTTACACCAAAAATTAGAATTTGTACCCCTCAGGAACCGGAGATATAAAGCTCGAAATTCCGCTATCGGAAGTTCCATCTCCCTGGCCGACACCAATGGATTTTTGAGTTGAAACTTATGCCAATATTTAGTGCCTAATATGTACTAATTTGTACACCAAAAATTAGAATTTGTACCTCTCAGGAACCGGAGATACAAAGCTCGAAAGAGTGCCGGGACCGGAAGTCCCATCTCCCTGGCCGACACCAATGGATTTTCGAGTTGAAACTTATGCCAATATTTAGTGCCTAATTTGTACTAATTTGTACACGAAAAATTAGAATTTGTACCCCTCAGGAACCGGAGATACAAAGCTCGAAAGAGTGCCGGGACCGGAAGTTCCATCTCCCTGGCCGACACCAATGGATTTTCGAGTTGAAACTTATGCCAATATTTAGTACATAATTTGTACTAATTTGTACACCAAAAATTAGAATTTGTACCGCTCAGGAACCGGAGATATAAAGCTCGAAAGTCCGCTATCGGAAGTTCCATCTCCCTGGCCAACACCAATGGATTTTCGAGTTGAAACTTATGTCAATATTTAGTACCTAATTTGAACACCAAAAATTAGAATTTGTACCCCTCAGGAACCGGAGATATAAAGCTCGAAAGAGTGCCGGACCGGAAGTTCCATCTCCCTGGCCGACACCAATGGATTTTCGAGTTGAAAACTTATGCCAATATTTAGTACATAATTTGTACTAATTTGTACACCAAAAATTATGATTAGTACCCCTCAGGAACCGGAGATATAGGACCATGTCGCTGGCCCGGCACCTGCGGAATTTCGAGTTGAAACCTGTGCCAATATTTAGTACCTAATTTGTACTAATTTGTACCTCAAAAATTAGAATTTGTACCTCTCAGGAACCGGAGATACAAAGCTCGAAAGAGTGCCGGGACCGGAAGTCCCATCTCCCTGGCCGACACCAATGGATTTTCGAGTTGAAACTTATGCCAATATTTAGTGCCTGATTTGTACTAATTTGTACACCAAAAATTAGAATTTGTACCCCTCAGGAACCGGAGATATAAAGCTCGAAAGAGGCCGGGACCGGAAGTTCCATCTCCCTGGCCGACACCAATGGATTTTCGAGTTGAAACTATGCCAATATTTAGTACATAATTTGTACTAATTGTACACCAAAAATTATGATTAGTACCCCTCAGGAACCGGAGATATAGGCCCATGTCGCTGGCCTGGCACCAACGGAATTTCGAGTTGAAACCTATGCCAATATTTAGTACATAATTTGTACTAATCTGTACACCAAAAATTAGAATTTGTACCTCTCAGGAACCGGAGATACAAAGCTCGAAAGAGTGCCGGGACCGGAAGTCCCATCTCCTTGGCCGACACCAATTGATTTTTGAGTTGAAACTTATGCCAATATTTAGTGCATAATTTGTACTAATTTGTACACCAAAAATTAGAATTTGTACCCCTCAGGAACCGTAGATACAAAGCTTGAAAGAGTACCGGGACCGGAAGTCACAACTGCCTGGCCGACACCAATGGATTTTCTAGTTAAAACTTATGCTAATATGTAGTACATGATTTGTACTAATTTGTTCACCAAAAATTATAATTAATACCCCTCAGGACCACGTCGCTGGCCCGGCACCTACGGAATTTCGAGTTGAAACGTGTGCCAATATTTAGTACCTAATTTGTACTAGTTTGTACCTCAAAAATTAGAATCTGTACCCCTCAGGAACCGGAGATATAACGCTCGAAAATCCGGTACGGAAGTTCCATCTCCCTGGCCGACACCAATGGATTTTCGAGTTGAAACTTATGCCAATATTTAGTACATAATTGTGTACACCAAAAATTAGAATTTGTACCTCTCAGGAACCGGAGATACAAAGCTCGAAAGAGTCCGGGACCGGAAGTCCCATCTCCCTGGCCGACACCAATGGATTTTCGAGTTGAAACTTATGCCAATATTTAGTGCATAATTTGTACTAATTTGTACACCAAAAATTAGAATTTGTACCCTCAGGAACCGGAGATACAAAGCTCGAAAGAGTCCGGGACCGGAAGTCCATCTGCCTGGCCGACACCAATGGATTTTCGAGTTGAAACTTATGCCAATATGTAGTACATGATCTGTACTAATTTGTTCACCAAAAATTATAATTAGTACCCCTCAGGACCACGTCGCTGGCCCGGCACCTACGGAATTTCGAGTTGAAAACTGTGCCAATATTTAGTACCTAATTTGTACTAATTTGTACCTCAAAAATTAGAATCTGTTCCCCTCAGGAACCGGAGATATAACGCTCGAAAATCCGGTACAGGAAGTTCCATCTCCCTGGCCGACACCAATGGATTTTCAAGTTGATACTTATGCCAATATTTAGTACATAATTGTTGTACACCAAAAATTAGAATTTGTACCTCTCAGGAACCGGAGATACAAAGCTCGAAAGAGTGCCGGGACCGGAAGTCCCATCTCCCTGGCCGACACCAATGGATTTTCGAGTTGAAACTTATGCCAATATTTAGTACATAATTTGTACTAATTTGTACACCAAAAATTAGAATTTGTACCCCTCAGGAACCGGAGATACAAAGCTCGAAAGAGTACCGGGACCGGAAGTCCACTGCCTGGCCGACACCAATGGATTTTCTAGTTATGCCAATATGTAGTACATGATTTGTACTAATTTGTTCACCAAAAATTATAATTAGTACCCCTCAGGACCACGTCGCAGGCCCGGCACCTACGGAATTTCGAGTTGAAACGTGTGCCAATATTTAGTACCTAATTTGTACTAATTTGTACCTAAAAAATTAGAATCTGTTCCTCTCAGGAACCGGAGATATAACGCTCGAAAGACCGGTACCGGAAGTTCCATTTCCCTTGCCGACACCGATGGATTATCGAGTTGAAACTTATGCAAATATTTATTACATAATTTGTACTAATTTCTACACCAAAGATTAGAATTTGTACCCCTCAGGAACAGGAGATATAAAGCTCGAAAGTCCGCTATCGGAAGTTCCATCTCCCTGGCCGACACCAATGGATTTTCGAGTTGAAACTTATGCCAATATTTAGTGCCTAATTTGTACTAATTTGTACACCAAAAATTAGAATTTGTACCTCTCAGGAACCGGAGATACAAAGCTCGAAAGAGTGCCGGGACCGGAAGTTCCGTATCCCTGGCCGACACCAATGGATTTTCGAGTTGAAACTTATGCCAATATTTAGTGCCTAATATGTACTAATTTGTACACCAAAAATTAGAATTTGTACCCTCAGGAACCGGAGATACAAAGCTCGAAAGAGTGCCGGGACCGGAAGATCCATCTCCCTGGCCGACACCAATGGATTTTCGAGTTGAAACTTATGCCAATATTTAGTGCCTAATTTGTACTAATTTGTACACCAAAAATTAGAATTTGTACCCCTCAGGAACCGGAGATATAAAGCTCGATAGAGTCCGGACCGGAAGTTCCATCTCCCTGGCCGACACCAATGGATTTTCGAGTTGAAACTAGTGCCAATATTTAGTACTTAATTTGTACTAATTTGTACACTCAAAAATTAGAATTGTACCCCTCAGGAACCGGAGATATAAAGCTCGAAAGTCCGGTACCGAAGTTCCATCTCCCTGGCCGACACCAATGGATTTTCGATTTGAAACTTATGCCAATATTTAGTACATACCTTGTACTAATTTGTACACCAACAATTAGAATTTGTACCCCTCAGGAACCGGAGATATAAAGCTCGAAAATCCGGTACCGGAAGTTCCATCTCCCTGGCCGACAGCGATGGATTTTCGAGTTGAAACCTATGTCAATATTTAGTACCTAATTTGTACACCAAAAATTAGAATTTGTACTCCCTGGCCGACACCAATGGATTTTCAAGTTGAAACATATGCCAATATTTAGTACATAATTTGAACTAATTTGTACACCAAAAATTAGAATTTGTACCTCTCAGGAACCGGAGATATAAAGCTCGAAAGAGTGCCGGGACCGGAAGACCACTCCCTGGCCGACACCAATGGATTTTCGAGTTGAAACTTATGCCAATATTTAGTGCCTAATTTGTACTAATTTGTACACCAAAAATTAGAATTTGTACCCCTCAGGAACCGGAGATACAAAGCTCGAAAGTGCCGGGACCGGAAGTTCCATCTCCCTGGCCGACACCAATGGATTTTCGAGTTGAAACTTATGCCAATATTTAGTACATAATTTGTACTAATTTCTACACCAAAGATTAGAATTTGTACCCCTCAGGAACCGGAGATATAAAGCTCGAAAGTCCGCTATCGGAAGTTCCATCTCCCTGGCCGACACCAATGGATTTTCGAGTTGAAACTTATGCCAATATTTAGTACCTAATTTGTACTAATTTGTACACCAAAAATTAGAATTTGTACCTCTCAGGAACCGGAGATACAAAGCTCGAAAGAGTGCCGGGACCGGAAGTTCCGTATCCCTGGCCGACACCAATGGATTTTTGAGTTGAAACTTATGCCAATATTTAGTGCCTAATATGTACTAATTTGTACACCAAAAATTAGAATTTGTACCTCTCAGGAACCGGAGATACAAAGCTCGAAAGACTGAAGGGACCGGAAGCTCCATCTCCCTGGCCGACACCAATGGATTTTCGAGTTGAAACTTATGCCAATATTTAGTGCCTAATTTGTACTAATTTGTACACCAAAAATTAGCATTTGTACCTCTCAATAACCGGAGATACAATGCTCGATAGAGTTCCGGGACCGGAAGTCCATCTCCCTGGCCGACACCAATGGATTTTCGAGTTGAAACTTATGCCAATATTTAGTGCCTAATTTGTACTAATTTGTACACCAAAACTTAGAATTTGTACCCCTCAGGAACCGGAGATATAAAGCTCGAAAGAGGCCCGGTACCGGAAGTTCCATCTCCCTGGCCGACACCAATGGATTTTAGAGTTAAAACTCATGCCAATATTTAGTACATAATTTGTACTAAATTGTACACCAAAAATTATGATTAGTACCCCTCAGGAACCGGAGATATAGGACCATGTCGCTGGCCCGGCACCTGCGGAATTTCGAATTGAAACCTGTGCCAATATTTAGTACCTAATTTGTACTAATTTGTACACCAAAAATTAGAATTTGTACCTCTCAGGAAAAGGAGATACAAAGCTCGAAAGAGTGCCGGGACCGGAAGTCCCATCTCCCTGGCTGACACCAATGGATTTTCGAGTTGAAACTTATGCCAATATTTAGTGCCTAATTTTTACTAATTTGTACACCAAAAATTAGAATTTGTACCCCTCAGGAACCGGAGATATAAAGCTCGAAAGAGGCCCGGGACCGGAAGTTCCATCTCCCTGGCCGACACCAATGGATTTTCAAGTTAAAACTCATGCCAATATTTAGTACATAATTTGCACTACATTGTACACGAAAAATTATGATTAGTGCCCCTCAGGAACCGGAGATACCATGTCGCTGGCCCGGCACCTGCGGAATTTCGAATTGAAACCTGTGCCAATATTTAGTACCTAATTGGTAATAATTTGTACACCAAAAATTAGAATTTGTACCTCTCAGGAACCGGAGATACAAAGCTCGAAAGAATGCCGGGACCGGAAGTCCCATTTCCCTGGCCGACACCAATTGATTTTCGAGTTGAAACTTATGCCAATATTTAGTGCCTAATTTGTACTAATTTGTACACAAAAAATTAGCATTTGTACCTCTCAGGAACCGGAGATACAAAGCTCGAAAGAGTGCCGGGACCGGAAGTCCCATCTCCCTGGCCGACACCAATGGATTTTCGAAATGAAACTTATGCCAATATTTAGTGCCTAATTTGTACTAATTTGTACACCAAAAATTAGAATTTGTACCCCTCAGGAACAGGAGACATAAAGCTCGATAGAGGTCCGGGACCGGAAGTTCCATCTCCCTGGCCGACACCAATGGATTTTCGAGTTGAAACTCGTGCCAATATTTAGTACATGATTTGTACTAATTTCTACACCAATAATTATAATTAGTACCCCTCAGGAACCGGAGATATAGGACCATGTCGCTTTCCCGGCACCTACGGAATTTCGAGTTGAAAGCTGTGCCAATATTTAGTACCTAATTTGTACTATTTTGTACCTCAAAAATTAGAATTAGTACCCCTCAGGAACCGGAGATATAGCGCTGGTAAAAGTGCCGGGCCAACGACATGGTCAAATAACGTATCGATTTTCGAGTTGAAACCTATGTCAATAATTAGTACCTAATTTGTAAACCAAAAATTAGAATTTGTACCCCTCAGGAACCTAAGATATAAAGCTCAAAAGAGTGCCTGGACCGGAAGAACCATCTCCCTGGCCGACACCAATGGATTTTCGAGTTGAAACGTATGCCAATATTTAGTACATGACTTGTACTAATCTGTACACCAAAAATTAGAATTAGTACCCCTCAGGAACCGGAGATATAGGACCATGTCGCTTTCCCGGCACCTACGGAATTTCGAGTTGAAAGCTGTGCCAGTATTTAGTACCTAATTTGTACACCAAAGATTAGAATTTGTACCCCTCAGGAACCGGAGATATAAAGCTCGAAAGTCCGCTATCGAAAGTTTGATCTCCCTGGCAGACACCAATGGATTTTCGAGTTTAAACTTATGCCAATATTTAGTACATAATTTGAACTAATTTGTACACCGAAAGTTAGAATTTGTACCCCTCAGGAACCGGAGATATAAAGCTCGAAAGTCCGCTATCGGAAGTTCCATCTCCCTGGCCGACACCAATGGATTTTCGAGTTGAAACTCGTGCCAATATTTAGTACATAATTTGTACTAATTTCTACACCAATAATTATAATTAGTACCCCTCAGGAACCGGAGATATAGGACCATGTCGCTTTCCCGGCACCTACGGAATTTCGAGTTGAAAGCTGTGCCAATATTTAGTACTTAATTTGTACTAATTTGTACCTCAAAAATTAGAATCTGTACCCCTCAGGAACCGGAGATATAACGCTCGAAAATCCGGTACAGGAAGTTCCATCTCCCTGGCCGACACCAATGGATTTTCAAGTTGATACTTATGCCAATATTTAGTACATAATTTGAACTAATTTGTACACCAAAAGTTAGAATTTGTACCTCTCAGGAACCGGAGATACAAAGCTCGAAAGAGTGCCGGGACCGGAAGTCCCATCTCCCTGGCCGACACCAATGAATTTTCGAGTTGAAACTTATGCAGATATTTATTACATAATTTGTACTAATTTCTACACCAAAGATTAGAATTCGTACCCCTCAGAAACAGGAGATATAAAGCTCCAAAGTCCGCTATCGGAAGTTCGATGTCCCTGGCCGACATTAATGGATTTCGAGTTGAAACTTATGCCAATATTTAGTGCCTAATTAGTACTAATTTGTATACCAAAAATTAGAATTTGTACCTCTCAGGAACCGGAGATACAAAGCTCGAAAGACTGAAGGGACCGGAAGCTCCATCTCCCTGGCCGACACCAATGGATTTTCGAGTTGAAACTTATGCCAATATTTAGTGCCTAATTTGTACTAATTTGTACACCAAAAATTAGCATTTGTACCTCTCAATAACCGGAGATACAATGCTCGATAGAGTTCCGGGACCGGAAGTCCCATCTCCCTGGCCGACACCAATGGATTTTCGAGTTGAAACTTATGCCAATATTTAGTGCCTAATTTGTACTAATTTGTACACCAAAACTTAGAATTTGTACCCCTCAGGAACCGGAGATATAAAGCTCGAAAGAGGCCCGGTACCGGAAGTTCCATCTCCCTGGCCGACACCAATGGATTTTAGAGTTAAAACTCATGCCAATATTTAGTACATAATTTGTACTAAATTGTACACCAAAAATTATGATTAGTACCCCTCAGGAACCGGAGATATAGGACCATGTCGCTGGCCCGGCACCTGCGGAATTTCGAATTGAAACCTGTGCCAATATTTAGTACCTAATTTGTACTAATTTGTACACCAAAAATTAGAATTTGTACCTCTCAGGAAAAGGAGATACAAAGCTCGAAAGAGTGCCGGGACCGGAAGTCCCATCTCCCTGGCTGACACCAATGGATTTTCGAGTTGAAACTTATGCCAATATTTAGTGCCTAATTTTTACTAATTTGTACACCAAAAATTAGAATTTGTACCCCTCAGGAACCGGAGATATAAAGCTCGAAAGAGGCCGGGACCGGAAGTTCCATCTCCCTGGCCGACACCAATGGATTTTCAAGTTAAAACTCATGCCAATATTTAGTACATAATTTGCACTACATTGTACACGAAAAATTATGATTAGTGCCCCTCAGGAACCGGAGATACCATGTCGCTGGCCCGGCACCTGCGGAATTTCGAATTGAAACCTGTGCCAATATTTAGTACCTAATTGGTAATAATTTGTACACCAAAAATTAGAATTTGTACCTCTCAGGAACCGGAGATACAAAGCTCGAAAGAATGCCGGGACCGGAAGTCCCATTTCCCTGGCCGACACCAATTGATTTTCGAGTTGAAACTTATGCCAATATTTAGTGCCTAATTTGTACTAATTTGTACACAAAAAATTAGCATTTGTACCTCTCAGGAACCGGAGATACAAAGCTCGAAAGAGTGCCGGGACCGGAAGTCCCATCTCCCTGGCCGACACCAATGGATTTTCGAAATGAAACTTATGCCAATATTTAGTGCCTAATTTGTACTAATTTGTACACCAAAAATTAGAATTTGTACCCCTCAGGAACAGGAGACATAAAGCTCGATAGAGGTCCGGGACCGGAAGTTCCATCTCCCTGGCCGACACCAATGGATTTTCGAGTTGAAACTCGTGCCAATATTTAGTACATGATTTGTACTAATTTCTACACCAATAATTATAATTAGTACCCCTCAGGAACCGGAGATATAGGACCATGTCGCTTTCCCGGCACCTACGGAATTTCGAGTTGAAAGCTGTGCCAATATTTAGTACCTAATTTGTACTATTTTGTACCTCAAAAATTAGAATTAGTACCCCTCAGGAACCGGAGATATAGCGCTGGTAAAAGTGCCGGGCCAACGACATGGTCAAATAACGTATCGATTTTCGAGTTGAAACCTATGTCAATAATTAGTACCTAATTTGTAAACCAAAAATTAGAATTTGTACCCCTCAGGAACCTAAGATATAAAGCTCAAAAGAGTGCCTGGACCGGAAGAACCATCTCCCTGGCCGACACCAATGGATTTTCGAGTTGAAACGTATGCCAATATTTAGTACATGACTTGTACTAATCTGTACACCAAAAATTAGAATTAGTACCCCTCAGGAACCGGAGATATAGGACCATGTCGCTTTCCCGGCACCTACGGAATTTCGAGTTGAAAGCTGTGCCAGTATTTAGTACCTAATTTGTACACCAAAGATTAGAATTTGTACCCCTCAGGAACCGGAGATATAAAGCTCGAAAGTCCGCTATCGAAAGTTTGATCTCCCTGGCAGACACCAATGGATTTTCGAGTTTAAACTTATGCCAATATTTAGTACATAATTTGAACTAATTTGTACACCGAAAGTTAGAATTTGTACCCCTCAGGAACCGGAGATATAAAGCTCGAAAGTCCGCTATCGGAAGTTCCATCTCCCTGGCCGACACCAATGGATTTTCGAGTTGAAACTCGTGCCAATATTTAGTACATAATTTGTACTAATTTCTACACCAATAATTATAATTAGTACCCCTCAGGAACCGGAGATATAGGACCATGTCGCTTTCCCGGCACCTACGGAATTTCGAGTTGAAAGCTGTGCCAATATTTAGTACTTAATTTGTACTAATTTGTACCTCAAAAATTAGAATCTGTACCCCTCAGGAACCGGAGATATAACGCTCGAAAATCCGGTACAGGAAGTTCCATCTCCCTGGCCGACACCAATGGATTTTCAAGTTGATACTTATGCCAATATTTAGTACATAATTTGAACTAATTTGTACACCAAAAGTTAGAATTTGTACCTCTCAGGAACCGGAGATACAAAGCTCGAAAGAGTGCCGGGACCGGAAGTCCCATCTCCCTGGCCGACACCAATGAATTTTCGAGTTGAAACTTATGCCAATATTTAGTGCCTAATTTGTACTAATTTGTACACCAAAAATTAGAATTTGTACCCCTCATGAACTGGAGATATAAAGCTCGATAGAGGTCCTGGACCGGAAGTTCCATCTCCCTGGCCGACACCAATGGATTTTCGAGTTGAAACTCGTGCCAATATTTAGTACATAATTTGTACTAATTTCTACACCAATAATTATAATTAGTACCCCTCAGGAACCGGAGATATAGGACCATGTCGCTTTCCCGGCACCTACGGAATTTCGAGTTGAAAGCTGTGCCAATATTTAGTACTTAATTTGTACTAATTTGTACCTCAAAAATTAGAATCTGTAACCCTCAGGAACCGGAGATATAACGCTCATAAAAGTGCCGGGCCAGCGACATGGTCAAATAACGTATCGAATTTCGAGGTGAAACCTATGTCAATAATTAGTACCTTATTTGTACACCAACAATAAGAATTTGTACCCCTCAGGAACCGGAGATATAAAGCTCAAAAGAGTGCCTGGACCGGAAATACCATCTCCCTGGCCGACACCAATGGATTTTCGAGTTGAAACGTATGCCAATATTTAGTACATAACTTGTACTAATTTCTACACCAAAGATTAGAATTTGTACCCCTCAGGAACAGGAGATATAAAGCTCGAAAGTCCGCTATCGGAAGTTCGATGTCCCTGGCCGACATTAATGGATTTTCGAGTTGAAACTTATGCCAATATTTAGTGCCTAATTTGTACTAATTTGTACACCAAAAATTAGAATTTGTACCTCTCAGGAACCGGAGATACAAAGCTCGAAAGAGTGCCGGGACCGGAAGTTCCGTCTCCCTGGCCGACACCAATGGATTTTTGAGTTGAAACTTATGCCAATATTTAGTGCCTAATATGTACTAATTTGTACACCAAAAATTAGAATTTCTACCTCTCAGCAACCGGAGATACAAAGCTCGAAAGAGTGCCGGGACCGGAAGACCCAACTCCCTGGCCGACACCAATGGATTTTCGAGTTGAAACTTATCCCAATATTTAGTGCCTAATTTGTACTAATTTGTACACCAAAGATTAGAATTTGTACCCCTCATGAACCGGAGATACAATGCTCGAAAGAGTGCCGGGACCGGAAGTTCCATCTCCCTGGCCGACACCAATGGATTTTCGAGTTGAAACTTATGCCAATATTTAGTACATAATTTGAACTAATTTGTACATCGAAAATTAGAATTTGTACAGCTCAGGAACCGGAGATATAAAGCTCGAAATTCCGCTATCGGAAGTTCCATCTCCCTGGCCAACACCAATGGATTTTCGAGTTAAACTTATGTCAATAATTAGTACCTAATTTGAACACCAAAAATTAGAATTTGTACCCCTCAGGAATTGGAGATATAAAGCTCAAAAGAGTGCCTGGACCGGAAGTTCCATCTCCCTGGCCGACACCAATGGATTTTCGAGTTGAAACTTATGCCAATATTTAGTGCCTAATTTGTACTAATTTGTACACCAAAAATTAGCATTTGTATCTCTCAGGAACCGGAGATACAATGCTCGATATAGTGCCGGGACCGGAAGTCCCATCTCCCTGGCCGACACCAATGGATTTTCGAGTTGAAACTTATGTCAATATTTAGTGCCTAATTTTTACTAATTTGTACACCAAAAATTAGAATTTGTACCCCTCAGGAACCGGAGATATAAAGCCCGAAAGAGGCCCGGGACCGGAAGTTCCATCTCCCTGGCCGACACCAATAGATTTTTGAGTTAAAACTCATGCCAATATTTAGTACATAATTTGTACTAAATTGTACACCAAAAATTATGATTAGTACCCCTCAGGAACCGGAGATATAGGACCATGTCGCTGGCCCGGCACCTGCGGAATTTCGAATTGAAACCTGTGCCAATATTTAGTACCTAATTTGTACTAATTTGTACACCAAAAATTAGAATTTGTACCTCTCAGGAAAAGGAGATACAAAGTTCGAAAGAGTGCCGGGACCGGAAGTCCCATCTCCCTGGCTGACACCAATGGATTTTCGAGTTGAAACTTATGCCAATATTTAGTGCCTAATTTTTACTAATTTGTACACCAAAAATTAGAATTTGTACCCCTCAGGAACCGGAGATATAAAGCTCGAAAGAGGCCCGGGACCGGAAGTTCCATCTCCCTGGACGACACCAATGGATTTTCGAGTTAAAACTCATGCCAATATTTAGTACATAATTTGTACTACATTGTACACCAAAAATTATGATTAGTACCCCTCAGGAACCGGAGATATAGGCCCATGTCGCTGGCCTGGCACCAACGGAATTTCGAATTGAAACCTGTGCCAATATTTAGTAAATACTTTGTATTAATTTGTACACCAAAAATTAGAATTTGTACCTCTCAGGAACCGGAGATACAAAGCTCGAAAGAGTGCCGGGACCAGAAGTCCCATCTCCTTGGCCGACACCAATTGATTTTTGAGTTGATACTTATGCCAATATTTAGTACATAATTTGAACTAATTTGTACACCAAAAATTAGAATTTGCACCTCTCAGGAACCGGAGATACAAAGCTCGAAAGAGTGCCGGGACCGGAAGTCCCATCTCCCTGGCCGACACCAATGAATTTTCGAGTTGAAACTTATGCCAATATTTAGTGCCTAATTTGTACTAATTTGTACACCAAAAATTAGAATTTGTACCCCTCAGGAACTAGAGATATAAAGCTCGATAGAGGTCCTGGACCGGAAGTTCCATCTCCCTGGCCGACACCAATGGATTTTCGAGTTGAAACTCTTGCCAATATTTAGTACATAATTTGTACTAATTTCTACACCAATAATTATAATTAGTACCCCTCAGGAACCGGAGATATAGGACCATGTCGCTTTCCCGGCACCTACGGAATTTCGAGTTGAAAGCTGTGCCAATATTTAGTACTTAATCTGTACTAATTTGTACCTCAAAAATTAGAATCTGTACCCCTCAGGAACCGGAGATATAACGCTCATAAAAGTGCCGGGCCAGCGACATGGTCAAATAACGTATCGAATTTCGAGGTGAAACCTATGTCAATAATTAGTACCTTATTTGTACACCAACAATTAGAATTTGTACCCCTCAGGAACCGGAGATATAAAGCTCAAAAGAGTGCCTGGACCGGAAGTACCATCTCCCTGGCCGACACCAATGGATTTTCGAGTTGAAACGTATGCCAATATTTAGTACATGACTTGTACTAATTTGTACACCAAAAATTAGAAATTGTACCCCTCAGCAACTGTAGATATAAAGCTCGAAAGTCCGGTACCGGAAGTTCCATCTCCCTGGCCGACACCGATGGATTTTCGAGTTGAAACTTATGCCAATATTTAGTACATAATTTGTACTAATTTCCATACCAAAGATTAGAATTTGTACCCCTCAGGAACCGGAGATATAAAGCTCGAAAGTCCGGTACCGGAAGTTCCATTTCCCTGGCCGACACCGATGGATTTTCGAGTTGAAACTTATGCAAATATTTATTACATAATATGTACTAATTTCTACACCAAAGATTAGAATTTGTACCCCTCAGGAACAGGAGATATAAATCTCGAAAGTCCGCTATCGGAAGTTCGATGTCCCTGGCCGACATTAATGGATTTTCGAGTTGAAACTTATGCCAATATTTAGTGCCTAATTAGTACTAATTTGTAGACCAAAAATTAGAATTTGTACCTCTCAGGAACCGGAGATACAAAGCTCGAAAGTCTGCCGGGACCGGAAGTTCCATCTCCCTGGCCGACACCAATGGATTTTCGAGTTGAAACTTATGCCAATATTTAGTGCCTAATTTGTACTAATTTGTACACCAAAAATTAGCATCTGTACCTCTCAGGAACCGGAGATACAATGCTCGATAGAGTGCCGGGACCGGAAGTCCCATCTCCCTGGCCGACACCAATGGATTTTCGAGTTGAAACTTATGCCAATATTTAGTGCCTAATTTGTACTCCAAAACTTAGAATTTGTACCCCTCAGGAACCGGAGATATAAAGCTCGAAAGAGGCCCGGGACCGGAAGTTCCATCTCCCTGGCCGACAACAATGCATTTTTGAGTTAAAACTCATGCCAATATTTAGTACATAATTTGTACTAAATTGTACACCAAAAATTATGATTAGTACCCCTCAGGAACCGGAGATATAGGACCATGTCGCTGGCCCGGCACCTGCGGAATTTCGAATTGAAACCTGTGCCAATATTTAGTACCTAATTTGTACTAATTTGTACACCAAAAATTAGAATTTGTACCTCTCAGGAAAAGGAGATACAAAGCTCGAAAGAGTGCCGGGACCGGAAGTCCCATCTCCCTGGCTGACACCAATGGATTTTCGAGTTGAAACTTATTCCAATATTTAGTGCCTAATTTTTACTAATTTGTACACCAAAAATTAGAATTTGTACCCCTCAGGAACCGAAGATATAAAGCTCGAAAGAGGCCCGGGACCGGAAGTTCCATCTCCCTGGCCGACACCAATGGATTTTCGAGTTGAAACTTATGCCAATATTTAGTACATAATTTGAACTAATTTGTACATCGAAAATTAGAATTTGTACAGCTCAGGAACCGGAGATATAAAGCTCGAAATTCCGCTATCAGAAGTTCCATCTCCCTGGCCGACACCAATGGATTTTCGAGTTGAAACTTATGTCAATAATTAGTACCTAATTTGTAAACCAAAAATTAGAATTTGTACCCCTCAGGAATTGGAGATATAAAGCTCAAAAGAGTGCCTGAACCGGAAGTTCCATCTCCCTGGCCGACACCAATTGATTTTTGAGTTGAAACATATGCCAATATTTAGTACATAATTTGAACTAATTTGTACACCGAAAATTAGAATTTGTACCCTTCAGGAACTGGAGATATAAAGCTTGAAAGTCCGGTAGCAGAAGTTCCATCTCACTGGCCGACACCGATGGATTTTCGAGTTGAAACTTATGCCAATATTTAGTGCCAAGTTTGTACTAATTTCTACACCAAAAATTAGAATTTGTACCCCTCAGGAACTGGAGATATAAAGCTTGAAAGTCCGGTAGCAGAAGTTCCATCTCACTGGCCGACACCGATGGATTTTCGAGTTGAAACTTATGCCAATATATAGTGCCTAATTTGTACTAATTTGTACACCAAAAATTAGCATTTGTACCTCTCAGGAACCGGAGATATAAAGCTCGAAAGAGGCCCGGGACCGGAAGATCCATCTCCCCATCCGACACCAATAGATTTTCGAGTTAAAACTTATGCCAATATTTAGTACCTAATTTGTACTAAATTGTACACCAAAAATTATGATTAGTACCCCTCAGGAACCGGAGATATAGGACCATGTCGCTGTCCCGGCACCTGCGGAATTTCGAATTGAAACCTGTGCCAATATTTAGTACCTAATTTGTACAACAAAAATTAGAATTTGTACCCCTCAGGAACCGGAGATATAAAGCTCAAAAGAGTGCCTGGACCGGAAGTACCATCTCCCTGGCCGACACCAATGGATTTTCGAGTTGAAACGTATGCCAATATTTAGTACATGACTTGTACTAATCTGTACACCAAAAATTAGAATTAGTACCCCTCAGGAACCGGAGATATAGGACCATGTCGCTTTCCCGGCACCTACGGAATTTCGAGTTGAAAGCTGTGCCAGTATTTAGTACCTAATTTGTACACCAAAGATTAGAATTTGTACCCCTCAGGAACCGGAGATATAAAGCTCGAAAGTTGTTACCGGACGTTCCATCTCCCTGGCCGACACCAATGGATTTTCGAGTCGAAACTTTGGCTAATATTTAGTACATAATTTGTACTAATTTGTACACCAAAAATTAGAATTTGTACCTCTCAGGAACCGGAGATACAAAGCTCGAAAGAGTGCCGGGACCGGAAGTTCCGTATCCCTGGCCGACACCAATGGATTTTCGAGTTGAAACTTATGCCAATATTTAGTGCCTAATTGTACTAATTTGTACACCAAAAATTAGAATTTGTACCTCTCAGGAACCGGAGATACAAAGCTCGAAAGAGTGCCGGGACCGGAAGACCCACTCCCTGGCCGACACCAATGGATTTTCGAGTTGAAACTTATGCCAATATTTAGTGCCTAATTTGTACTAATTTGTACACCAAAAATTAGAATTTGTACCCCTCAGGAACCGGAGATATAAAGCTCGAAGAGGTCCTGGACCGGAAGTTCCATCTCCCTGGCCGACACCAATGGATTTTCGAGTTGAAACTTATGCCAATATTTAGTACCTAATTTGTACTAATTTGTACCTCAAAAATTAGAATCTGTACCCCTCAGGAACCGGAGATATAAAGCTCGAAAGGTCCGGGACCGAAGTTCCATCTCCCTGGCCGACACCAATGGATTTTCGAGTTGAAACTTATGCCAATATTTAGTACATAATTTGTACTAATTTGTACACCAAAAATTAGAATTTGTACCCCTCAGGAACCGGAGATATAAAGCTCGAAAGTCCGTACCGGAAGTTCCATCTCCCTGGCCGACAGCGATGGATTTTCGAGTTGAAACCTATGTCAATATTTAGTACCTAATTTGTACACCAAAAATTAGAATTTGTACTCCCTAGGCCGACACCAATGGATTTTCAAGTTGAAACATATGCCAATATTTAGTACATAATTTGAACTAATTTGTACACCGAAAATTAGAATTTGTACCTGTCAGGAACCGGAGATATAAAGCTCGAAAGAGTGCCGGGACCGGAAGACCCAACTCCCTGGCCGACACCAATGGATTTTCGAGTTGAAACGTATGCCAATATTTAGTGCCTAATTTGTACTAATTTGTACACAAAAATTAGAATTTGTACCCCTCAGGAACGGAGATACAAAGCTCGAAAGAGTACCGGGACCGGAAGTCCCATCTCCCTGGCCGACACCAATGGATTTTCGAGTTGAAACTTATGCCAATATTTAGTACATGATTTGTACTAATTTGTACACCAAAAATTAGATTAGTACCCCTCAGGAACCGGAGATATAGGACCATGTCGCTGGCCCGGCACCTACGGAATTTCGAGTTGAAAACTGTGCCAATATTTAGTACCTAATTTGTACTAATTTGTACCTCAAAAATTAGAATTTGTACCCTTCAGGAACCGGAGATATAGCGCTCGTAAAAGTGCCGGGCCAGCGACATGGTCAAATAACGTATCGATTTTCGAGTTGAAACCTATGTCAATAATTAGTACCTAATTTGTACACCAAAAATTAGAATTTGTACCCCTCAGGAACCGGAGATATAAAGCTCGAAAGATGCCTGGACCGGAAGTACCATCTCCCTGGCCGACACCAATGGATTTTCGAGTTGAAACTCATGCCAATATTTAGTACATAATTTGTACTAATTTGTACACAAAAATTATAATTAGTACCCCTCAGGAACCGGAGATATAGGACCATGTCGCTGGCCCGGCACCTACGGAATTTCGAGTTGAAACCTGTGCCAATATTTAGTACCTAATTGTACACCAAAATTAGAATTTGTACCTCAGGAACCGGAGATACAAGCTCGAAAGTGCAGGACCAAGTCGCACCTGGTCAATAACGATCGATTTCGAGTGAAACCTATGTCAATAATTAGTACCTATTTGTACACCAAAATAACAATTTGTACCCCTCAGGAACCGGAGATATAAAGCTCGAAAGAGTGCCTGGACCGGAAGTTCCATCTCCCTGGCCGACACCAATGGATTTTCGAGTTGAAACTTATGCCAATATTTAGTACATAATTTGTACTAATTTGTACACCAAAATTAGAATTTGTACCCTCAGGAACCGGAGATATAAAGCTCGAAAGTCCGGTACCGGAAGTTCCATCTCCCTGGCCGACACCGATGGATTTTCGAGTTGAAACTTATGCAGATATTTATTACATAATTTGTACTAATTTCTACACCAAAGATTAGAATTTGTACCCCTCAGGAACAGGAGATATAAAGCTCCAAAGTCCGCTATCAGAAGTTCGATGTCCCTGGCCGACATTAATGGATTTCGAGTTGAAACTTATGCCAATATTTAGTGCCTAATTAGTACTAATTTGTATACCAAAAATTAGAATTTGTACCTCTCAGGAACCGGAGATACAAAGCTCGAAAGACTGAAGGGACCGGAAGCTCCATCTCCCTGGCCGACACCAATGGATTTTCGAGTTGAAACTTATGCCAATATTTAGTGCCTAATTTGTACTAATTTGTACACCAAAAATTAGCATTTGTACCTCTCAATAACCGGAGATACAATGCTCGATAGAGTTCCGGGACCGGAAGTCCCATCTCCCTGGCCGACACCAATGGATTTTCGAGTTGAAACTTATGCCAATATTTAGTGCCTAATTTGAACTAATTTGTACACCAAAACTTAGAATTTGTACACCCTCAGGAACCGGAGATATAAAGCTCGAAAGAGGCCCGGTACCGGAAGTTCCATCTCCCTGGCCGACACCAATGGATTTTAGAGTTAAAACTCATGCCAATATTTAGTACATAATTTGTACTAAATTGTACACCAAAAATTATGATTAGTACCCCTCAGGAACCGGAGATATAGGACCATGTCGCTGGCCCGGCACCTGCGGAATTTCGAATTGAAACCTGTGCCAATATTTAGTACCTAATTTGTACTAATTTGTACACCAAAAATTAGAATTTGTACCTCTCAGGAAAAGGAGATACAAAGCTCGAAAGAGTGCCGGGACCGGAAGTCCCATCTCCCTGGCTGACACCAATGGATTTTCGAGTTGAAACTTATGCCAATATTTAGTGCCTAATTTTTACTAATTTGTACACCAAAAATTAGAATTTGTACCCCTCAGGAACCGGAGATATAAAGCTCGAAAGAGGCCGGGACCGGAAGTTCCATCTCCCTGGCCGACACCAATGGATTTTCAAGTTAAAACTCATGCCAATATTTAGTACATAATTTGCACTACATTGTACACGAAAAATTATGATTAGTGCCCCTCAGGAACCGGAGATACCATGTCGCTGGCCCGGCACCTGCGGAATTTCGAATTGAAACCTGTGCCAATATTTAGTACCTAATTGGTAATAATTTGTACACCAAAAATTAGAATTTGTACCTCTCAGGAACCGGAGATACAAAGCTCGAAAGAATGCCGGGACCGGAAGTCCCATTTCCCTGGCCGACACCAATTGATTTTCGAGTTGAAACTTATGCCAATATTTAGTGCCTAATTTGTACTAATTTGTACACAAAAAATTAGCATTTGTACCTCTCAGGAACCGGAGATACAAAGCTCGAAAGAGTGCCGGGACCGGAAGTCCCATCTCCCTGGCCGACACCAATGGATTTTCGAAATGAAACTTATGCCAATATTTAGTGCCTAATTTGTACTAATTTGTACACCAAAAATTAGAATTTGTACCCCTCAGGAACAGGAGACATAAAGCTCGATAGAGGTCCGGGACCGGAAGTTCCATCTCCCTGGCCGACACCAATGGATTTTCGAGTTGAAACTCGTGCCAATATTTAGTACATGATTTGTACTAATTTCTACACCAATAATTATAATTAGTACCCCTCAGGAACCGGAGATATAGGACCATGTCGCTTTCCCGGCACCTACGGAATTTCGAGTTGAAAGCTGTGCCAATATTTAGTACCTAATTTGTACTATTTTGTACCTCAAAAATTAGAATTAGTACCCCTCAGGAACCGGAGATATAGCGCTGGTAAAAGTGCCGGGCCAACGACATGGTCAAATAACGTATCGATTTTCGAGTTGAAACCTATGTCAATAATTAGTACCTAATTTGTAAACCAAAAATTAGAATTTGTACCCCTCAGGAACCTAAGATATAAAGCTCAAAAGAGTGCCTGGACCGGAAGAACCATCTCCCTGGCCGACACCAATGGATTTTCGAGTTGAAACGTATGCCAATATTTAGTACATGACTTGTACTAATCTGTACACCAAAAATTAGAATTAGTACCCCTCAGGAACCGGAGATATAGGACCATGTCGCTTTCCCGGCACCTACGGAATTTCGAGTTGAAAGCTGTGCCAGTATTTAGTACCTAATTTGTACACCAAAGATTAGAATTTGTACCCCTCAGGAACCGGAGATATAAAGCTCGAAAGTCCGCTATCGAAAGTTTGATCTCCCTGGCAGACACCAATGGATTTTCGAGTTTAAACTTATGCCAATATTTAGTACATAATTTGAACTAATTTGTACACCGAAAGTTAGAATTTGTACCCCTCAGGAACCGGAGATATAAAGCTCGAAAGTCCGCTATCGGAAGTTCCATCTCCCTGGCCGACACCAATGGATTTTCGAGTTGAAACTCGTGCCAATATTTAGTACATAATTTGTACTAATTTCTACACCAATAATTATAATTAGTACCCCTCAGGAACCGGAGATATAGGACCATGTCGCTTTCCCGGCACCTACGGAATTTCGAGTTGAAAGCTGTGCCAATATTTAGTACTTAATTTGTACTAATTTGTACCTCAAAAATTAGAATCTGTACCCCTCAGGAACCGGAGATATAACGCTCGAAAATCCGGTACAGGAAGTTCCATCTCCCTGGCCGACACCAATGGATTTTCAAGTTGATACTTATGCCAATATTTAGTACATAATTTGAACTAATTTGTACACCAAAAGTTAGAATTTGTACCTCTCAGGAACCGGAGATACAAAGCTCGAAAGAGTGCCGGGACCGGAAGTCCCATCTCCCTGGCCGACACCAATGAATTTTCGAGTTGAAACTTATGCCAATATTTAGTGCCTAATTTGTACTAATTTGTACACCAAAAATTAGAATTTGTACCCCTCATGAACTGGAGATATAAAGCTCGATAGAGGTCCTGGACCGGAAGTTCCATCTCCCTGGCCGACACCAATGGATTTTCGAGTTGAAACTCGTGCCAATATTTAGTACATAATTTGTACTAATTTCTACACCAATAATTATAATTAGTACCCCTCAGGAACCGGAGATATAGGACCATGTCGCTTTCCCGGCCCTACGGAATTTCGAGTTGAAAGCTGTGCCAATATTTAGTACTTAATTTGTACTAATTTGTACCTCAAAAATTAGAATCTGTAACCCTCAGGAACCGGAGATATAACGCTCATAAAAGTGCCGGGCCAGCGACATGGTCAAATAACGTATCGAATTTCGAGGTGAAACCTATGTCAATAATTAGTACCTTATTTGTACACCAACAATAAGAATTTGTACCCCTCAGGAACCGGAGATATAAAGCTCAAAAGAGTGCCTGGACCGGAAATACCATCTCCCTGGCCGACACCAATGGATTTTCGAGTTGAAACGTATGCCAATATTTAGTACATAACTTGTACTAATTTCTACACCAAAGATTAGAATTTGTACCCCTCAGGAACAGGAGATATAAAGCTCGAAAGTCCGGTACCGGAAGTTCCATCTCCCTGGCCGACACCGATGGATTTTCGAGTTGAAACTTATGCCAATATTTAGTACATAATTTGTACTAATTTCTATACCAAAGATTAGAATTTGTACCCCTCAGGAACCGGAGATATAAAGCTCGAAAGTCCGGTACCGGAAGTTCCATTTCCCTGGCCGACACCGATGAATTTTCGAGTTGAAACTTATGCAAATATTTATTACATAATTTGTACTAATTTCTACACCAAAGATTAGAATTTGTACCCTCAGGAACAGGAGATATAAAGCTCGAAAGTCCGCTATCGGAAGTTCGATGTCCTGGCCGACATTAATGGATTTTCGAGTTGAAACTTATGCCAATATTTAGTGCCTAATTTGTACTAATTTGTACACCAAAAATTAGAATTTGTACCTCTCAGGAACCGGAGATACAAAGCTCGAAAGAGTGCCGGGACCGGAAGTTCCGTCTCCCTGGCCGACACCAATGGATTTTTGAGTTGAAACTTATGCCAATATTTAGTGCCTAATATGTACTAATTTGTACACCAAAAATTAGAATTTCTACCTCTCAGCAACCGGAGATACAAAGCTCGAAAGAGTGCCGGGACCGGAAGACCCAACTCCCTGGCCGACACCAATGGATTTTCGAGTTGAAACTTATCCCAATATTTAGTGCCTAATTTGTACTAATTTGTACACCAAAGATTAGAATTTGTACCCCTCATGAACCGGAGATACAATGCTCGAAAGAGTGCCGGGACCGGAAGTTCCATCTCCCTGGCCGACACCAATGGATTTTCGAGTTGAAACTTATGCCAATATTTAGTACATAATTTGAACTAATTTGTACATCGAAAATTAGAATTTGTACAGCTCAGGAACCGGAGATATAAAGCTCGAAATTCCGCTATCGGAAGTTCCATCTCCCTGGCCAACACCAATGGATTTTCGAGTTAAACTTATGTCAATAATTAGTACCTAATTTGAACACCAAAAATTAGAATTTGTACCCCTCAGGAATTGGAGATATAAAGCTCAAAAGAGTGCCTGGACCGGAAGTTCCATCTCCCTGGCCGACACCAATGGATTTTCGAGTTGAAACTTATGCCAATATTTAGTGCCTAATTTGTACTAATTTGTACACCAAAAATTAGCATTTGTATCTCTCAGGAACCGGAGATACAATGCTCGATATAGTGCCGGGACCGGAAGTCCCATCTCCCTGGCCGACACCAATGGATTTTCGAGTTGAAACTTATGTCAATATTTAGTGCCTAATTTTTACTAATTTGTACACCAAAAATTAGAATTTGTACCCCTCAGGAACCGGAGATATAAAGCTCGAAAGAGGCCCGGGACCGGAAGTTCCATCTCCCTGGCCGACACCAATAGATTTTTGAGTTAAAACACATGCCAATATTTAGTACATAATTTGTACTAAATTGTACACCAAAAATTATGATTAGTACCCCTCAGGAACCGGAGATATAGGACCATGTCGCTGGCCCGGCACCTGCGGAATTTCGAATTGAAACCTGTGCCAATATTTAGTACCTAATTTGTACTAATTTGTACACCAAAAATTAGAATTTGTACCTCTCAGGAAAAGGAGATACAAAGTTCGAAAGAGTGCCGGGACCGGAAGTCCCATCTCCCTGGCTGACACCAATGGATTTTCGAGTTGAAACTTATGCCAATATTTAGTGCCTAATTTTTACTAATTTGTACACCAAAAATTAGAATTTGTACCCCTCAGGAACCGGAGATATAAAGCTCGAAAGAGGCCCGGGACCGGAAGTTCCATCTCCCTGGACGACACCAATGGATTTTCGAGTTAAAACTCATGCCAATATTTAGTACATAATTTGTACTACATTGTACACCAAAAATTATGATTAGTACCCCTCAGGAACCGGAGATATAGGCCCATGTCGCTGGCCTGGCACCAACGGAATTTCGAATTGAAACCTGTGCCAATATTTAGTAAATACTTTGTATTAATTTGTACACCAAAAATTAGAATTTGTACCTCTCAGGAACCGGAGATACAAAGCTCGAAAGAGTGCCGGGACCAGAAGTCCCATCTCCTTGGCCGACACCAATTGATTTTTGAGTTGATACTTATGCCAATATTTAGTACATAATTTGAACTAATTTGTACACCAAAAATTAGAATTTGCACCTCTCAGGAACCGGAGATACAAAGCTCGAAAGAGTGCCGGGACCGGAAGTCCCATCTCCCTGGCCGACACCAATGAATTTTCGAGTTGAAACTTATGCCAATATTTAGTGCCTAATTTGTACTAATTTGTACACCAAAAATTAGAATTTGTACCCCTCAGGAACTAGAGATATAAAGCTCGATAGAGGTCCTGGACCGGAAGTTCCATCTCCCTGGCCGACACCAATGGATTTTCGAGTTGAAACTCGTGCCAATATTTAGTACATAATTTGTACTAATTTCTACACCAATAATTATAATTAGTACCCCTCAGGAACCGGAGATATAGGACCATGTCGCTTTCCCGGCACCTACGGAATTTCGAGTTGAAAGCTGTGCCAATATTTAGTACTTAATCTGTACTAATTTGTACCTCAAAAATTAGAATCTGTACCCCTCAGGAACCGGAGATATAACGCTCATAAAAGTGCCGGGCCAGCGACATGGTCAAATAACGTATCGAATTTCGAGGTGAAACCTATGTCAATAATTAGTACCTTATTTGTACACCAACAATTAGAATTTGTACCCCTCAGGAACCGGAGATATAAAGCTCAAAAGAGTGCCTGGACCGGAAGTACCATCTCCCTGGCCGACACCAATGGATTTTCGAGTTGAAACGTATGCCAATATTTAGTACATGACTTGTACTAATTTGTACACCAAAAATTAGAAATTGTACCCCTCAGCAACTGTAGATATAAAGCTCGAAAGTCCGGTACCGGAAGTTCCATCTCCCTGGCCGACACCGATGGATTTTCGAGTTGAAACTTATGCCAATATTTAGTACATAATTTGTACTAATTTCCATACCAAAGATTAGAATTTGTACCCCTCAGGAACCGGAGATATAAAGCTCGAAAGTCCGGTACCGGAAGTTCCATTTCCCTGGCCGACACCGATGGATTTTCGAGTTGAAACTTATGCAAATATTTATTACATAATATGTACTAATTTCTACACCAAAGATTAGAATTTGTACCCCTCAGGAACAGGAGATATAAATCTCGAAAGTCCGCTATCGGAAGTTCGATGTCCCTGGCCGACATTAATGGATTTTCGAGTTGAAACTTATGCCAATATTTAGTGCCTAATTAGTACTAATTTGTAGACCAAAAATTAGAATTTGTACCTCTCAGGAACCGGAGATACAAAGCTCGAAAGTCTGCCGGGACCGGAAGTTCCATCTCCCTGGCCGACACCAATGGATTTTCGAGTTGAAACTTATGCCAATATTTAGTGCCTAATTTGTACTAATTTGTACACCAAAAATTAGCATCTGTACCTCTCAGGAACCGGAGATACAATGCTCGATAGAGTGCCGGGACCGGAAGTCCCATCTCCCTGGCCGACACCAATGGATTTTCGAGTTGAAACTTATGCCAATATTTAGTGCCTAATTTGTACTCCAAAACTTAGAATTTGTACCCCTCAGGAACCGGAGATATAAAGCTCGAAAGAGGCCCGGGACCGGAAGTTCCATCTCCCTGGCCGACAACAATGCATTTTTGAGTTAAAACTCATGCCAATATTTAGTACATAATTTGTACTAAATTGTACACCAAAAATTATGATTAGTACCCCTCAGGAACCGGAGATATAGGACCATGTCGCTGGCCCGGCACCTGCGGAATTTCGAATTGAAACCTGTGCCAATATTTAGTACCTAATTTGTACTAATTTGTACACCAAAAATTAGAATTTGTACCTCTCAGGAAAAGGAGATACAAAGCTCGAAAGAGTGCCGGGACCGGAAGTCCCATCTCCCTGGCTGACACCAATGGATTTTCGAGTTGAAACTTATTCCAATATTTAGTGCCTAATTTTTACTAATTTGTACACCAAAAATTAGAATTTGTACCCCTCAGGAACCGAAGATATAAAGCTCGAAAGAGGCCCGGGACCGGAAGTTCCATCTCCCTGGCCGACACCAATGGATTTTCGAGTTGAAACTTATGCCAATATTTAGTACATAATTTGAACTAATTTGTACATCGAAAATTAGAATTTGTACAGCTCAGGAACCGGAGATATAAAGCTCGAAATTCCGCTATCGGAAGTTCCATCTCCCTGGCCGACACCAATGGATTTTCGAGTTGAAACTTATGTCAATAATTAGTACCTAATTTGAACACCAAAAATTATAATTTGTACCCCTCAGGAATTGGAGATATAAAGCTCAAAAGAGTGCCTGAACCGGAAGTTCCATCTCCCTGGCCGACACCAATTGATTTTTGAGTTGAAACATATGCCAATATTTAGTACATAATTTGAACTAATTTGTACACCGAAAATTAGAATTTGTACCCTTCAGGAACTGGAGATATAAAGCTTGAAAGTCCGGTAGCAGAAGTTCCATCTCACTGGCCGACACCGATGGATTTTCGAGTTGAAACTTATGCCAATATTTAGTGCCAAGTTTGTACTAATTTCTACACCAAAAATTAGAATTTGTACCCCTCAGGAACTGGAGATATAAAGCTTGAAAGTCCGGTAGCAGAAGTTCCATCTCACTGGCCGACACCGATGGATTTTCGAGTTGAAACTTATGCCAATATATAGTGCCTAATTTGTACTAATTTGTACACCAAAAATTAGCATTTGTACCTCTCAGGAACCGGAGATATAAAGCTCGAAAGAGGCCCGGGACCGGAAGATCCATCTCCCCATCCGACACCAATAGATTTTCGAGTTAAAACTTATGCCAATATTTAGTACCTAATTTGTACTAAATTGTACACCAAAAATTATGATTAGTACCCCTCAGGAACCGGAGATATAGGACCATGTCGCTGTCCCGGCACCTGCGGAATTTCGAATTGAAACCTGTGCCAATATTTAGTACCTAATTTGTACAACAAAAATTAGAATTTGTACCCCTCAGGAACCGGAGATATAAAGCTCAAAAGAGTGCCTGGACCGGAAGTACCATCTCCCTGGCCGACACCAATGGATTTTCGAGTTGAAACGTATGCCAATATTTAGTACATGACTTGTACTAATCTGTACACCAAAAATTAGAATTAGTACCCCTCAGGAACCGGAGATATAGGACCATGTCGCTTTCCCGGCACCTACGGAATTTCGAGTTGAAAGCTGTGCCAGTATTTAGTACCTAATTTGTACACCAAAGATTAGAATTTGTACCCCTCAGGAACCGGAGATATAAAGCTCGAAAGTTGTTACCGGACGTTCCATCTCCCTGGCCGACACCAATGGATTTTCGAGTCGAAACTTTGGCTAATATTTAGTACATAATTTGTACTAATTTCTACAACAAAAATTAGAATTTGTACCTCTCAGGAACCAGAGATACAAAGCTCAAAAGAGTGCCGGGATCGGAAGTCCCATCTCCCTGGCCGACACCAATGGATTTTCGAGTTGAAACTCGTGCCAATATTAAGTACATAATTTGTACTAATTTCTACATTAAAAATTATAATTAGTACCCCTCAGGAACCGGAGATATAGGACCATGTCGCGGGCCCGGCACCTACGGAATTTCGAATTGAATCCTGTGCCAATATTTAGTACCTTATTTGTACTAATTTGTACACCAAAAATTAGAATTTGTACCCCTCAGGAACCGGAGATATAAAGCTCGAAAGTTGTTACCGGACGTTCCATCTCCCTGGCCGACACCAATGGATTTTCGAGTCGAAACTTATGCCAATATTTAGTGCCTAATTTGTACTAATTTGTACACCAAAAATTAGAATTTTTATCCCTCAGGAACTGGAGATATAAAGCTAGAAAGGGGCCGGGACCGGAAGTTCCATCTCCCTGGCCGACACCAATAGATTTTCGAGTTGAAACTTATGCCAATATTTAGTACAAAATTTGTACTAATTTCTACAACAAAAATTAGAATTTGTACCTCTCAGGAACAGGAGATATAAATCTCGAAAGTCCGCTATCGGAAGTTCGATGTCCCTGGCCGACATTAATGGATTTTCGAGTTGAAACTTATGCCAATATTTAGTGCCTAATTAGTACTAATTTGTAGACCAAAAATTAGAATTTGTACCTCTCAGGAACCGGAGATACAAAGCTCGAAAGTCTGCCGGGACCGGAAGTTCCATCTCCCTGGCCGACACCAATGGATTTTCGAGTTGAAACTTATGCCAATATTTAGTGCCTAATTTGTACTAATTTGTACACCAAAAATTAGCATCTGTACCTCTCAGGAACCGGAGATACAATGCTCGATAGAGTGCCGGGACCGGAAGTCCCATCTCCCTGGCCGACACCAATGGATTTTCGAGTTGAAACTTATGCCAATATTTAGTGCCTAATTTGTACTCCAAAACTTAGAATTTGTACCCCTCAGGAACCGGAGATATAAAGCTCGAAAGAGGCCGGGACCGGAAGTTCCATCTCCCTGGCCGACAACAATGCATTTTTGAGTTAAAACTCATGCCAATATTTAGTACATAATTTGTACTAAATTGTACACCAAAAATTATGATTAGTACCCCTCAGGAACCGGAGATATAGGACCATGTCGCTGGCCCGGCACCTGCGGAATTTCGAATTGAAACCTGTGCCAATATTTAGTACCTAATTTGTACTAATTTGTACACCAAAAATTAGAATTTGTACCTCTCAGGAAAAGGAGATACAAAGCTCGAAAGAGTGCCGGGACCGGAAGTCCCATCTCCCTGGCTGACACCAATGGATTTTCGAGTTGAAACTTATTCCAATATTTAGTGCCTAATTTTTACTAATTTGTACACCAAAAATTAGAATTTGTACCCCTCAGGAACCGAAGATATAAAGCTCGAAAGAGGCCCGGGACCGGAAGTTCCATCTCCCTGGCCGACACCAATGGATTTTCGAGTTGAAACTTATGCCAATATTTAGTACATAATTTGAACTAATTTGTACATCGAAAATTAGAATTTGTACAGCTCAGGAACCGGAGATATAAAGCTCGAAATTCCGCTATCGGAAGTTCCATCTCCCTGGCCGACACCAATGGATTTTCGAGTTGAAACTTATGTCAATAATTAGTACCTAATTTGAACACCAAAAATTATAATTTGTACCCCTCAGGAATTGGAGATATAAAGCTCAAAAGAGTGCCTGAACCGGAAGTTCCATCTCCCTGGCCGACACCAATTGATTTTTGAGTTGAAACATATGCCAATATTTAGTACATAATTTGAACTAATTTGTACACCGAAAATTAGAATTTGTACCCTTCAGGAACTGGAGATATAAAGCTTGAAAGTCCGGTAGCAGAAGTTCCATCTCACTGGCCGACACCGATGGATTTTCGAGTTAAAACTTATGCCAATATTTAGTGCCAAGTTTGTACTAATTTCTACACCAAAAATTAGAATTTGTACCCCTCAGGAACTGGAGATATAAAGCTTGAAAGTCCGGTAGCAGAAGTTCCATCTCACTGGCCGACACCGATGGATTTTCGAGTTGAAACTTATGCCAATATATAGTGCCTAATTTGTACTAATTTGTACACCAAAAATTAGCATTTGTACCTCTCAGGAACCGGAGATATAAAGCTCGAAAGAGGCCCGGGACCGGAAGATCCATCTCCCCATCCGACACCAATAGATTTTCGAGTTAAAACTTATGCCAATATTTAGTACCTAATTTGTACTAAATTGTACACCAAAAATTATGATTAGTACCCCTCAGGAACCGGAGATATAGGACCATGTCGCTGTCCCGGCACCTGCGGAATTTCGAATTGAAACCTGTGCCAATATTTAGTACCTAATTTGTACAACAAAAATTAGAATTTGTACCCCTCAGGAACCGGAGATATAAAGCTCAAAAGAGTGCCTGGACCGGAAGTACCATCTCCATGGCCGACACCAATGGATTTTCGAGTTGAAACGTATGCCAATATTTAGTACATGACTTGTACTAATCTGTACACCAAAAATTAGAATTAGTACCCCTCAGGAACCGGAGATATAGGACCATGTCGCTTTCCCGGCACCTACGGAATTTCGAGTTGAAAGCTGTGCCAGTATTTAGTACCTAATTTGTACACCAAAGATTAGAATTTGTACCCCTCAGGAACCGGAGATATAAAGCTCGAAAGTTGTTACCGGACGTTCCATCTCCCTGGCCGACACCAATGGATTTTCGAGTCGAAACTTTGGCTAATATTTAGTACATAATTTGTACTAATTTCTACAACAAAAATTAGAATTTGTACCTCTCAGGAACCAGAGATACAAAGCTCGAAAGAGTGCCGGGATCGGAAGTCCCATCTCCCTGGCCGACACCAATGGATTTTCGAGTTGAAACTCGTGCCAATATTAAGTACATAATTTGTACTAATTTCTACATTAAAAATTATAATTAGTACCCCTCAGGAACCGGAGATATAGGACCATGTCGCGGGCCCGGCACCTACGGAATTTCGAATTGAATCCTGTGCCAATATTTAGTACCTTATTTGTACTAATTTGTACACCAAAAATTAGAATTTGTACCCCTCAGGAACCGGAGATATAAAGCTCGAAAGTTGTTACCGGACGTTCCATCTCCCTGGCCGACACCAATGGATTTTCGAGTCGAAACTTATGCCAATATTTAGTGCCTAATTTGTACTAATTTGTACACCAAAAATTAGAATTTTTATCCCTCAGGAACTGGAGATATAAAGCTAGAAAGGGGCCCGGGACCGGAAGTTCCATCTCCCTGGCCGACACCAATAGATTTTCGAGTTGAAACTTATGCCAATATTTAGTACAAAATTTGTACTAATTTCTACAACAAAAATTAGAATTTGTACCTCTCAGGAACCAGAGATACAAAGCTCGAAAGAGTGCCGGGATCTGAAGACCCATCTCCCTGGCCGACACCAATGGCTTTTCGAGTTGAAAATCGTGCCAATATTTAGTACATAATTTGTACTAATTTCTACACCAAAAATTATAATTAGTACCCCTCAGGAACCGGAGATATAGGACCATGTCGCTTTCCCGGCACCTACGGAATTTCGAGTTGAAAGCTGTGCCAGTATTTAGTACCTAATTTGTACTAATTTGTACTTCAATAATTAGAATTTGTACCCCTCAGAAACCGGAGATATAGCGCTTGTAAAAGTGCCGGGAGAGCGACATAGTCAAATAACGTATCGATTTTCGAGTTGAAACCTATGTCAATAATTAGTACCTAATCTGTACACCAAAAATTAGAATTTGTACCCCTCAGGAACCGGAGATATAAAGCTCAAAAGAGTGCCTGGACCGTAAGTAACATCTCCCTGGCCGACACCAATGGATTTTCGAGTTGAAACTTATGCCAATATTTAGTACCTAATTTGTACACCAATAATTAGAATATGTACCCCTCAGGAACCGGAGATATAAAGGTCAAAAGAGTGCCTGGACCGGAAGTACCATCTCCCTGGCCGACGCCAATGTATTTTCGAGTTGAAACGTATGCCAATATTTAGTACATAATTCAAACTAATTTATACACCGAAAATTAGTATTTGTACCCCTCAGGAACCGGAGATATGAAGCTCGAAAGTCCGCTATCGGAAGTTCCATCCCCCTGGGCGACACCAATGGATTTTCGAGTTGAAACTTATGCCAATATTTAGTGCCTAATTTCTACTAATTTGTACACCAAAAAATAGAATTTGTACCTCTCAGGAACCGGAGATACGAAGCTCGAAAGAGTGCCGGGACCGGAAGACCCAACTCCCTGGCCGACACCAATGGATTTTCGAGTTGAAACTCATGACAATATTTAGTGCCTAATTTGTACTAATTTGTACATCAAAAATTTGAATCTGTACCCCTCAGGAACCGGAGATACAAAGCTCGAAAGAGTGCCGGGACCGGAAGTTCCATCTCCCTGGCCGACATCAATGGATTTTCGAGATGAAACTTATGCCAATATTTAGTACATAATTCCAACTAATTTGTACACCAAAAATTAGAATTTGTACCCCTCAGGAACCGGAGATATAAAGCTCAAAAGAGTGCCTGGACCGGAAGTACCATCTCCCTGGCCGACACCAATGGATTTTCGAGTTGAAACGTATGCCAATATTTAGTACATGACTTGTACTAATCTGTACACCAAAAATTAGAATTAGTACCCCTCAGGAACCGGAGATATAGGACCATGTCGCTTTCCCGGCACCTACGGAATTTCGAGTTGAAAGCTGTGCCAGTATTTAGTACCTAATTTGTACACCAAAGATTAGAATTTGTACCCCTCAGGAACCGGAGATATAAAGCTCGAAAGTTGTTACCGGACGTTCCATCTCCCTGGCCGACACCAATGGATTTTCGAGTCGAAACTTTGGCCAATATTTAGTACATAATTTGTACTAATTTCTACAATAAAAATTAGAATTTGTACCTCTCAGGAACCAGAGATACAAAGCTCGAAAGAGTGCCGCGATCGGAAGTCCCATCTCCCTGGCCGACACCAATGGATTTTCGAGTTGAAACTCGTGCCAATATTAAGTACATAATTTGTACTAATTTCTACAATAAAAATTATAATTAGTACCCCTCAGGAACCGGAGATATAGGACCATGTCGCGGGCCCGGCACCTACGGAATTTCGAATTGAATCCTGTGCCAATATTTAGTACCTTATTTGTACTAATTTGTACACCAAAAATTAGAATTTGTACCCCTCAGGAACCGGAGATATAAAGCTCGAAAGTTGTTACCGGACGTTCCATCTCCCTGGCCGACACCAATGGATTTTCGAGTCGAAACTTATGCCAATATTTAGTGCCTAATTTGTACTAATTTGTACACCAAAAATTAGAATTTTTATCCCTCAGGAACTGGAGATATAAAGCTAGAAAGGGGCCCGGGACCGGAAGTTCCATCTCCCTGGCCGACACCAATAGATTTTCGAGTTAAAACTTATGCCAATATTTAGTACATAATTTGTACTAATTTCTACAACAAAAGTTAGAATTTGTACCTCTCAGGAACCAGAGATACAAAGCTCGAAAGAGTGCCGGGATCTGAAGACCCATCTCCCTGGCCGACACCAATGGATTTTCGAGTTGATACTCGTGCCAATATTTAGTACATAATTTGTACTAATTTCTACACCAAAAATTATAATTAGTACCCCTCAGGAACCGGAGATATAGGACCATGTCGCTTTCCCGGCACCTACGGAATTTCGAGTTGAAAGCTGTGCCAGTATTTAGTACCTAATTTGTACTAATTTGTACCTCAATAATTAGAATTTGTACCCCTCAGAAACCGGAGATATAGCGCTCGTAAAAGTGCCGGGCCAGCGACATAGTCAAATAACGTATCGATTTTCGAGTTGAAACCTATGTCAATAATTAGTACCTAATCTGTACACCAAAAATTAGAATTTGTACCCCTCAGGAACCGGAGATATAAAGCTCAAAAGAGTGCCTGGACCGTAAATACCATCTCCCTGGCCGACACCAATGGATTTTCGAGTTGAAACGTATGCCAATATTTAGTACATAATTCAAACTAATTTGTACACCGAAAATTAGAATTTGTACCCCTCAGGAACCGGAGATATAAAGCTCGAAAGTCCGCTATCGGAAGTTCCATCCCCTGGCCGACACCAATGGATTTTCGAGTTGAAACTTATGCCAATATTTAGTGCCTAATTTGTACTAATTTGTACACCAAAAAATAGAATTTGTACCTCTCAGGAACCGGAGATACGAAGCTCGAAAGAGTGCCGGGACCGGAAGACCCAACCTCCTGGCCGACACCAATGGATTTTCGAGTTGAAACTCATGACAATATTTAGTGCCTAATTTGTACTAATTTGTACATCAAAAATTTGAATCTCTACCCCTCAGGAACCGGAGATACAAAGCTCGAAAGAGTGCCGGGACCGGAAGTTCCATCTCCCTGGCCGACATCAATGGATTTTCGAGATGAAACTTATGCCAATATTTAGTACATAATTCAAACTAATTTGTACACAAAAATTAGAATTTGTACCCCACAGGAACCGGAGATATAAAGCTCGAAAGTCCGCTATCGGA
Organism: Nezara viridula; assembly: GCA_928085145.1. Taxonomy (NCBI): domain Eukaryota; kingdom Metazoa; phylum Arthropoda; class Insecta; order Hemiptera; family Pentatomidae; genus Nezara; species Nezara viridula. The sequence goes on along the minus strand of OV725078.1, from coordinate 197,815,143 downwards.
AGTTCCATCTCGGAACTTATGCCAATATTTAGTACATAATTTGAACTAATTTGTACACCGAAAATTAGAATTTGTACCTCTCAGGAACCGGAGATACGAAGCTCGAAAGAGTGCCGGGACCGGAAGACCCAACTCCCTGGCCGACACTGAAGGGTACAAATTCTAATTTTCGGTGTACAAATTAGTTGAAATTATGTACTAAATATTGGCATAAGTTTCAACTTGAAAATCCATTGGTGTCATCCAGGGAGATGGAACTTCCTGTACCGGATTTTCGAGGTTTATATCTCCGGTTCCTGAGGGGTACAGATTCTAATTTTTGAGGTTTAATTTAGTACAAATTAGGTACTAAATATTGGCACAGGTTTCAACTCGAATTCCGTAGGTGCCGGGCCAGCGACATGGTGTTATATCTCCGGTTTCTGAGGGGTACTATTTATAATTTTCGGTGTACAAATTAGTACAAATTAGGCACTATATATTGGCATAAGTTTCAACTCGAAAATCCATTGGTGTCAGGAACCGGAGATATAGGACCATGTCGCTGGCCCGGCACCTGCGGAATTTCGAATTGAAACCTGTGCCAATATTTAGTACCTAATTTGTAATAATTTGTACACCAAAAATTAGAATTTGTACCTCTCAGGAACCGGAGATACAAAGCTCGAAAGAATGCCGGGACCGGAAGTCCCATTTCCCTGGCCGACACCAATTGATTTTCGAGTTGAAACTTATGCCAATATTTAGTGCCTAATTTGTACTAATTTGTACACCAAAAATTAGCATTTGTACCTCTCAGGAACCGGAGATACAAAGCTCGAAAGAGTGCCGGGACCGGAAGTACCATCTCCCTGGCCGACACCAATGGATTTTCGAGTTGAAACGTATGCCAATATTTAGTACATGACTTGTACTAATCTGTACACCAAAAATTAGAATTAGTACCCCTCAGGAACCGGAGATATAGGACCATGTCGCTTTCCCGGCACCTACGGAATTTCGAGTTGAAAGCTGTGCCAGTATTTAGTACCTAATTTGTACACCAAAGATTAGAATTTGTACCCCTCAGGAACCGGAGATATAAAGCTCGAAAGTTGTTACCGGACGTTCCATCTCCCTGGCCGACACCAATGGATTTTCGAGTCGAAACTTTGGCCAATATTTAGTACATAATTTGTACTAATTTCTACAATAAAAATTAGAATTTGTACCTCTCAGGAACCAGAGATACAAAGCTCGAAAGAGTGCCGCGATCGGAAGTCCCATCTCCCTGGCCGACACCAATGGATTTTCGAGTTGAAACTCGTGCCAATATTAAGTACATAATTTGTACTAATTTCTACAATAAAAATTATAATTAGTACCCCTCAGGAACCGGAGATATAGGACCATGTCGCGGGCCCGGCACCTACGGAATTTCGAATTGAATCCTGTGCCAATATTTAGTACCTTATTTGTACTAATTTGTACACCAAAAATTAGAATTTGTACCCCTCAGGAACCGGAGATATAAAGCTCGAAAGTTGTTACCGGACGTTCCATCTCCCTGGCCGACACCAATGGATTTTCGAGTCGAAACTTATGCCAATATTTAGTGCCTAATTTGTACTAATTTGTACACCAAAAATTAGAATTTTTATCCCTCAGGAACTGGAGATATAAAGCTAGAAAGGGGCCCGGGACCGGAAGTTCCATCTCCCTGGCCGACACCAATAGATTTTCGAGTTAAAACTTATGCCAATATTTAGTACATAATTTGTACTAATTTCTACAACAAAAGTTAGAATTTGTACCTCTCAGGAACCAGAGATACAAAGCTCGAAAGAGTGCCGGGATCTGAAGACCCATCTCCCTGGCCGACACCAATGGATTTTCGAGTTGATACTCGTGCCAATATTTAGTACATAATTTGTACTAATTTCTACACCAAAAATTATAATTAGTACCCCTCAGGAACCGGAGATATAGGACCATGTCGCTTTCCCGGCACCTACGGAATTTCGAGTTGAAAGCTGTGCCAGTATTTAGTACCTAATTTGTACTAATTTGTACCTCAATAATTAGAATTTGTACCCCTCAGAAACCGGAGATATAGCGCTCGTAAAAGTGCCGGGCCAGCGACATAGTCAAATAACGTATCGATTTTCGAGTTGAAACCTATGTCAATAATTAGTACCTAATCTGTACACCAAAAATTAGAATTTGTACCCCTCAGGAACCGGAGATATAAAGCTCAAAAGAGTGCCTGGACCGTAAATACCATCTCCCTGGCCGACACCAATGGATTTTCGAGTTGAAACGTATGCCAATATTTAGTACATAATTCAAACTAATTTGTACACCGAAAATTAGAATTTGTACCCCTCAGGAACCGGAGATATAAAGCTCGAAAGTCCGCTATCGGAAGTTCCATCCCCCTGGCCGACACCAATGGATTTTCGAGTTGAAACTTATGCCAATATTTAGTGCCTAATTTGTACTAATTTGTACACCAAAAAGTAGAATTTGTACCTCTCAGGAACCGGAGATACGAAGCTCGAAAGAGTGCCGGGACCGGAAGACCCAACCTCCTGGCCGACACCAATGGATTTTCGAGTTGAAACTCATGACAATATTTAGTGCCTAATTTGTACTAATTTGTACATCAAAAATTTGAATCTCTACCCCTCAGGAACCGGAGATACAAAGCTCGAAAGAGTGCCGGGACCGGAAGTTCCATCTCCCTGGCCGACATCAATGGATTTTCGAGATGAAACTTATGCCAATATTTAGTACATAATTCAAACTAATTTGTACACAAAAATTAGAATTTGTACCCCACAGGAACCGGAGATATAAAGCTCGAAAGTCCGCTATCGGAAGTTCCATCTCGGAACTTATGCCAATATTTAGTACATAATTTGAACTAATTTGTACACCGAAAATTAGAATTTGTACCTCTCAGGAACCGGAGATACGAAGCTCGAAAGAGTGCCGGGACCGGAAGACCCAACTCCCTGGCCGACACTGAAGGGTACAAATTCTAATTTTCGGTGTACAAATTAGTTGAAATTATGTACTAAATATTGGCATAAGTTTCAACTTGAAAATCCATTGGTGTCGGCCAGGGAGATGGAACTTCCTGTACCGGATTTTCGAGCTTTATATCTCCGGTTCCTGAGGGGTACAGATTCTAATTTTTGAGGTTTAATTTAGTACAAATTAGGTACTAAATATTGGCACAGGTTTCAACTCGAATTCCGTAGGTGCCGGGCCAGCGACATGGTGTTATATCTCCGGTTTCTGAGGGGTACTAATTATAATTTTCGGTGTACAAATTAGTACAAATTAGGCACTATATATTGGCATAAGTTTCAACTCGAAAATCCATTGGTGTCAGGAACCGGAGATATAGGACCATGTCGCTGGCCCGGCACCTGCGGAATTTCGAATTGAAACCTGTGCCAATATTTAGTACCTAATTTGTAATAATTTGTACACCAAAAATTAGAATTTGTACCTCTCAGGAACCGGAGATACAAAGCTCGAAAGAATGCCGGGACCGGAAGTCCCATTTCCCTGGCCGACACCAATTGATTTTCGAGTTGAAACTTATGCCAATATTTAGTGCCTAATTTGTACTAATTTGTACACCAAAAATTAGCATTTGTACCTCTCAGGAACCGGAGATACAAAGCTCGAAAGAGTGCCGGGACCGGAAGTCCCATCTCCCTGGCCGACACCAATGGATTTTCGAGTTGAAACTTATGCCAATATTTAGTGCCTAATCTGTACTAATTTCTACAACAAAAATTAGAATTTGTACCTCTCAGGAACCAGAGATACAAAGCTCGAAAGAGTGCCGGGATCTGAAGACCCATCTCCCTGGCCGACACCAATGGATTTTCGAGTTGAAACTCGTGCCAATATTTAGTACATAATTTGTACTAATTTCTACACCAAAAATTATAATTAGTACCCCTCAGGAACCGGAGATATAGGACCATGTCGCTTTCCCGGCACCTACGGAATTTCGAGTTGAAAGCTGTGCCAGTATTTAGTACCTAATTTGTACTAATTTGTACCTCAATAATTAGAATTTGTACCCCTCAGGAACCGGAGATATAGCGCTCGTAAAAGTGCCGGGACAGCGACATGGTCAAATAACGTATCGATTTTCGAGTTGAAACCTATGTCAATAGTTAGTACCTAATTTGTACACCAGAAATTAGAATTTGTACCCCTCAGGAACCGGAGATATAAAGCTCAAAAGAGTGCCTGGACCGGAAGTACCATCTCCCTGGCCGACACCAATGGATTTTCGAGTTGAAACGTATGCCAATATTTAGTACATGACTTGTACTAATCTGTACACCAAAAATTAGCATTTGTACCTCTCAGGAACCGGAGATATAAAGCTCGAAAGAGGCCCGGGACCGGAAGTTCCATCTCCCTGGCCGACACCAATAGATTTTCGAGTTAAAACTTATGCCAATATTTAGTACCTAATTTGTACTAAATTGTACACCAAAAATTATGATTAGTACCCCTCAGGAACCGGAGATATAGGACCATGTCGCTGTCCCGGCACCTGCGGAATTTCGAATTGAAACCTGTGCCAATATTTAGTACCTAATTTGTACAACAAAAATTAGAATTTGTACCCCTCAGGAACCGGAGATATAAAGCTCAAAAGAGTGCCTGGACCGGAAGTACCATCTCCCTGGCCGACACCAATGGATTTTCGAGTTGAAACGTATGCCAATATTTAGTACATGACTTGTACTAATCTGTACACCAAAAATTAGAATTAGTACCCCTCAGGAACCGGAGATATAGGACCATGTCGCTTTCCCGGCACCTACGGAATTTCGAGTTGAAAGCTGTGCCAGTATTTAGTACCTAATTTGTACACCAAAGATTAGAATTTGTACCCCTCAGGAACCGGAGATATAAAGCTCGAAAGTTGTTACCGGACGTTCCATCTCCCTGGCCGACACCAATGGATTTTCGAGTCGAAACTTTGGCCAATATTTAGTACATAATTTGTACTAATTTCTACAACAAAAATTAGAATTTGTACCTCTCAGGAACCAGAGATACAAAGCTCGAAAGAGTGCCGGGATCGGAAGTCCCATATCCCTGGCCGACACCAATGGATTTTCGAGTTGAAACTCGTGCCAATATTAAGTACATAATTTGTACTAATTTCTACAATAAAAATTATAATTAGTACCCCTCAGGAACCGGAGATATAGGACCATGTCGCGGGCCCGGCACCTACGGAATTTCGAATTGAATCCTGTGCCTATATTTAGTACCTTATCTGTACTAATTTGTACACCAAAAATTAGAATTTGTACCCCTCAGGAACCGGAGATATAAAGCTCGAAAGTTGTTACCGGACGTTCCATCTCCCTGGCCGACACCAATGGATTTTCGAGTCGAAACTTATGCCAATATTTAGTGCCTAATTTGTACTAATTTGTACACCAAAAATTAGAATTTTTATCCCTCAGGAACTGGAGATATAAAGCTAGAAAGGGGCCCGGGACCGGAAGTTCCATCTCCCTGGCCGACACCAATAGATTTTCGAGTTGAAACTTATGCCAATATTTAGTACATAATTTGTACTAATTTCTACAACAAAAATTAGAATTTGTACCTCTCAGGAACCAGAGATACAAAGCTCGAAAGAGTGCCGGGATCTGAAGACCCATCTCCCTGGCCGACACCAATGGATTTTCGAGTTGAAACTCGTGCCAATATTTAGTACATAATTTGTACTAATTTCTACACCAAAAATTATAATTAGTACCCCTCAGGAACCGGAGATATAGGACCATGTCGCTTTCCCGGCACCTACGGAATTTCGAGTTGAAAGCTGTGCCAGTATTTAGTACCTAATTTGTACTAATTTGTACCTCAATAATTAGAATTTGTACCCCTCAGAAACCGGAGATATAGCGCTCGTAAAAGTGCCGGGCCAGCGACATAGTCAAATAACGTATCGATTTTCGAGTTGAAACCTATGTCAATAATTAGTACCTAATCTGTACACCAAAAATTAGAATTTGTACCCCTCAGGAACCGGAGATATAAAGCTCAAAAGAGTGCCTGGACCGGAAGTACCATCTCCCTGGCCGACACCAATGGATTTTCGAGTTGAAACGTATGCCAATATTTAGTACATAATTCAAACTAATTTGTACACCGAAAATTAGAATTTGTACCCCTCAGGAACCGGAGATATAAAGCTCGAAAGTCCGCTATCGGATGTTCCATCCCCCTGGCTGACACCAATGGATTTTCGAGTTGAAACTTATGCCAATATTTAGTGCCTAATTTGTACTAATTTGTACACCAATAAATAGAATTTGTACCTCTCAGGAACCGGAGATACGAAGCTCGAAAGAGTGCCGGGACCGGAAGACCCAACTCCCTGGCCGACACCAATGGATTTTCGAGTTGAAACTCATGACAATATTTAGTGCCTAATTTGTACTAATTTGTACATCAAAAATTTGAATCTGTACCCCTCAGGAACCGGAGATACAAAGCTCGAAAGAGTGCCGGGACCGGAAGTTCCATCTCCCTGGCCGACATCAATGGATTTTCGAGATGAAACTTATGCCAATATTTAGTACATAATTCAAACTAATTTGTACACAAAAATTAGAATTTGTACCCCACAGGAACCGGAGATATAAAGCTCGACAGTCCGCTATCGGAAGTTCCATCTCCCTGGCCGACACCAATGGATTTTCGAGATGAAACTTATGCCAATATTTAGTACATAATTTGAACTAATTTGTACACCGAAAATTAGAATTTGTACCTCTCAGGAACCGGAGATACGAAGCTCGAAAGAGTGCCGGGACCGGAAGACCCAACTCCCTGGCCGACACTGAAGGGTACAAATTCTAATTTTCGGTGTACAAATTAGTTGAAATTATGTACTAAATATTGGCATAAGTTTCAACTTGAAAATCCATTGGTGTCGGCCAGGGAGATGGAACTTCCTGTACCGGATTTTCGAGCTTTATATCTCCGGTTCCTGAGGGGTACAGATTCTAATTTTTGAGGTACAATTTAGTACAAATTAGGTACTAAATATTGGCACAGGTTTCAACTCGAATTCCGTAGGTGCCGGGCCAGCGACATGGTGTTATATCTCCGGTTTCTGAGGGGTACTAATTATAATTTTCGGTGTACAAATTAGTACAAATTAGGCACTATATATTGGCATAAGTTTCAACTAGAAAATCCATTGGTGTCGGCCAGGGAGTTGGGTCATCCGGTCCCGGCACTCTTTCGAGCTTCGTATCTCCGGTTCCTGAGAGGTACAAATTCTTTTTTTTGGTGTACAAATTAGTAAAAATTAGGCACTAAATATTGGCATAAGTTTCAACTCGAAAATCCATTAGTGTCGGCCAGGGAGATGGAACTTCCGGTCCCGGCACTCTTTCGAACTTTGTATCTCCAGTTCCTGAAAGGTACAAATTCTAATTTTTAGTGTACAAATTAGTACAGATTAGGCACTTAATATTGGCATAAGTTTCAACTCGAAAATCTATTGGTGTCGGCCAGGGAGATCGAACTTCCGATAGCGGACTTTCGAGCTTTATATCTCCGGTTCCTGAGGGGTACAAATTCTAATCTTTGGTGTACAAATTAGGTACTAATTATTGACATAGGTTTCAACTCGAAAATCGATACGTTATTTGACCATGTCGCTGGCCCGGCACTTTTACGAGCGCTATATCTCCGGTTCCTGAGGGGTACAAAATCTAATTTTTGAGGTACAAATTAGGTACTAAATATTGGCACAGCTTTCAACTCTAAATTCCGTAGGTGCCGGGCCAGCGACATGGTCCTATATCTCTGGTTCCTGAGAGGTACAAATTCTAATTTTTGTTGTAGAAATTAGTACTAATTATGTACTAAATATTGGCAAAAGTTTCAACTCGAAAATCTATTGGTGTCGGCCAGGGAGATGGAACTTCCGATTGCGGACTTACGAGCTTTATATCTCCGGTTCCTGTTGGGTAAAAATTCTAATTTTTATTGTAGAAATTAGTACAAGTTATGTACTAAATATTGGCATAAGTTTCAACTCGAAAATCCATTGGTGTCGGCCAGGGAGATGGAACTTCCGGTCCCGGTCATTTTTCGAGCTTTATATCTCCAGTTCCTGAGGGGTAAAAATTCTAATTTTTTGTGTACAAATTAGTACAAATTAGGCACTAAATAATGGCATAAGTTTCAACTAGAAAATCCATTGGTGTCGGCCAGGGAGATGGGACTTCCGGTCCCGGCACTCTTTCGAGCTTTGTATCTCCGGTTCCTGAGAGGTACAAATTCTAATTTTTGGTGTACAACTTAGGCACTAAATATTGGCATAAGTTTCAACTCGAAAATCCATTGGTGTCGGCCAGGGAGATGGAATTTCCGATAGCGGACTTTCGAGCTTTATATCTCCGGTTCCTGAGGGGTACAAATACTAATTTTCGGTGTACAAATTAGTTCAAATTATGTACTAAATATTAACATAAGTTTCAACTAGAATATCCATTGGTGTCGGCCAGGGAAATGGAACTTCCGGTACCGGACTTTCGAGCTTTATATCTCCGGTTCCTGAGGGGTACAAATTCTAATGTTTGGTGTACAAATTAGTACAAATTAGGTACTAAATATTGACATAGGTTTCAACTCGAAAATCGATACGTTATTTGACCATGTCGCTGGCCCGGCACGTTTATGAGCGTTATATCTCCGGTTCCTGAGGGGTACAGATTCTAATTTTTGAGGTACAATTTAGTACAAATTAGGTACTGAATATTGGCACAGGTTTCAACTCGAATTCCGTAGGTGCCGGTCCAGCGACGTGGTCCTCTATCTCCGGTATCTGAGGGGTACTAATTATAATTTTTAATGTACAAATTAGTACAAATCATGTACTACATATTGGCATAAGTTTTAACTAGAAAATCCATTGGTGTCGGCCAGGGAGTTGGGACTTCCGGTCCCGGGACTCTTTCGAGCTTTGTATCTCTTGTTCCTGAGAGGTACAAATTCTAATTTTTGTTGTAGAAATTAGTACAAATAATGTACTAAATATTGGCATAAGTTTCAACTCGAAAATCCATTGGTGTCGGCCAGGGAGATGGAACTTCCGGTCCCGGGCCTTTTTCGAGCTTTATATCTCCAGTTCCTGAGGGGTAAAAATTCTAATTTTTGGTGTACAAATTAGTACAAATTAGGCACTAAATATTGGCATAAGTTTCAACTCGAAAATCCATTGGTGTTGGCCAGGGAGATGGGACTTCCGGTTCCGGCACTCTTTCGAGCTTTGTATCTCCGGTTCCTGAGAGGTACAAATTCTAATTTTTGAGGTACAGAATTAGGTACTAAATATTGGCATAGGTTTCAACTCGAAATTCCATAGGTGCTGGCTACCATGTCCCTGGCCCGGCACTTTTACGAGCGTTATATCTCCGGTTCCTGAGGGGTACAAATTCTAATTTTTGAGGTACAAATTAGTACAATTAGGTACTAAATATTGGCATAGGTTTCAACTCGAAATTCCGTAGGTGCCGGGCCATGCGACATGGTCCTATATCTCCGGTTCCTGAGGGGTACAATTATAATTTTTGGTGCAAATTAGTACAAATTATGTACTAAATATTGGCATAAGTTTCAACTCGAAAATCCATAGGTGTCGGCCAGGAGATGTACCCTGGCCCGGCACTCTTTACGAGCTTTATATCTCCGGTTCCTAAGGGGTACAAATTCTCATTTTTGAGGTACAAATAGTACAAATTAGGTACTAAATATTGGCATAGGTTTCAACTCCAAATGCCATAGGTGTCGGGCTACCATGTCCCTGGCCCGGCACTTTTACGAGCGTTATATCTCCGGTTCCTCAGGGGTACAAATTCTAATTTTTGAGGTACAAATTAGTACAAATTAGGTACTAAATATTGGCATAGGTTTCGACTCGAAATTCCATAGGTGCCGGGCCACCATGTCCCTGGCCCGGCACTTTTACGAGCGTTATATCTCCGGTTCCTGAGGGGTACAAATTCTAATTTTTGAGGTACAAATTAGTACAAATTAGGTACTAAATATTGGCATAGGTTTCAACTCGAAATTCCATAGGTGCCGGGCCACCATGTCCCTGGCCCGGCACTTTTACGAGCGTTATATCTCCGGTTCCTGAGGGGTACAAATTCTAATTTTTGAGGTACAAATTAGTACAAATTAGGTACTAAATATTGGCATAGGTTTCAACTCAAAATGCCATAGGTGCCGGGCCAGCGACATGCACCTGCTCCGAAGACTGTCTCTGCTGATCGGTCCTGCACCCGGTGTGGCATCGCGGCTTTGCTAAAGAGGTCTATGAGCGTGACCCACTTGTACCCTTTCCACGTGTACGTATCCACCTGCAAGTCGCTGAGCGGTGCCTCCACTGTGGGTGTCTCCTCCTGCATTGTTCTGGGGGGGTGTCTATCGTATTTCGTACTTAGGCAAATCTCACACGCCCCTATGACTTCCTCGATTGTTTTCTTCATACCCCACCAAAAATACCTACGACGTAACGCCTGGAATGTCTCTTGCACTCCGCGGTGGTTCGTTTTGCCCTGATGGTAAGCAAGAGTCACTTCTTTCTGTCGTTCCTCGTCCCGCACCGTTTCCACCATCAGCTTACACCGGATGAACGTCCTATCTATCCCCAATCGTTCATCCCCCCATAGCCTTTTTATCTACTCCCAAATCGTTTCATTCCCCACATATAAGTGGTGAATTTTCCTTGCTTTAGACGCGTCTTTTAAAGCTCTGCAGATCTGGTCCCCGCTGGCCCCTGGTTGTGACCAAATGGTTGTTATTCGGCTGTTTCCATATTTGCTGTATAGTATCTTCATCAGACCCGACGTCCTGGTCTTCCAGATAATCTGGCGGTTCTTATCGTTGACGATTTCCTCCCGTTCTTCCATATCCGCTGATCTCTCTTCCTCTGGACTTTCATGTCCTGGGGACTCATCTCCAATCTGACCTCCCTCTCCCTCTGGCGTCCACTCACTCAGGAACTGTCTCACATCCCTGGATGATTCTCCCGTGTCCTCCTCTATAGCATTTATGGTGATTGCCCTTGACAACCAATCTGCCACCACGTTCTCCTTCCAGGTTTGTATACGATGTCCAAATTGTATTGAGTCAGGAATTCCTTCCAACGTGTGACTCTAGCCGAGGACTCCTTCAGCTTGCCTGCCCATTGTAGAGGTCTATGATCCGTGTGCACACGGAACTTCCTCCCAAACACGTAGGGTCTAAAATGGTCGATCGCCCACACAATCCCCAACAGTTCTCTTTCCAGCGCGCTATATCTGGTTTCTGCGTCCGTAAGCCGCCTGCTGGCATACGCTACGGGGCGCTCCCCCCATTCCCTTCTTGTGACAACACCGCCCCCAACGCGTATTCACTAGCGTCTGTCGTTATGGTGAATACTTTCGAAAAATCCGGAAATGCCAACACTGGTTCCTCTTGCAGTTTCGCCATGCATCTCCTAATATTATCCTCCATCATAGGGATCACTATTACCTTTCTGCCTTTCTTTAATAAGTTGTTAAGGGGCACGAGGTATTCCGCCATTTCGGGCACGAATCTTCTATAATAGTTGAGGGTACCCAACAGCCTGCGAATCCCTTTAACATCCCGAGGTATCTCCATTTTCCGAATTGCCTCCACCTTCTGCGCGTCTGGTTTGACTCCCTCGCTTGAAATCGTGTGGCCTAAAAAATTGATGCGGTCTTGTCCCAGCACCGACTTCTCGTTGGACAATTTCAACCCAAATTGCCTCACTCTCTCGAACACACTCCGTAGGTGCTCCACATGCTCTGCCTCGGTTTTGCTAAACACCAACAAATCATCCATGTAAATTTGACAGACTCCTTCATCAATTCCTCTGAGAAACTCGTCCATCAACCGCTGGAATGTTATAGGGGCATTCTTGAGCCCAAACGGCATCCTAGTAAATTCGTAGTGCCCTCTCTCGAATGTAAATGCCGTCTTCGGCTGGTCTTTTGGGAGCATTCTAATTTGATGGTATCCCGCCTTTAAGTCTAGAGTGCTAAACACCGTTGCCCCGCTTAGCCTATCCAAAATGTCTTCAAACTTCGGGATTGGATATTTCTCATCTACCGTATTTTCATTCAATTTGCGGTAATCGATCACGACCTTATTCTCTCCCGGTGCGCTTTTCTTCTTCACTGCCCATAGCGGACTGTTGTAAGGCGACGTGCTATCCACAATTATGCCCTGGTTCTTTAAGCTCTGCAACTCTTCCCTAATGTGTTGACGAAGCGCCTGCGGATATCTCCTCTCTTTCACGTAACTCACCCTCTCGTGCTTTAAAGGGATCTCGTGCACCGTTTTACCTGTCACCCCCAATTTATCCCCCTCCTTAAAGAAAACGTCTTCGAACTCCCTTCTCACTGTCACTCTCCAATCCTCGGCTCGACTTATAGCTCCTATGCGCGCCCTATCGACCTCATACTTTACTGCTGCCCTGCTCGTGTAGTTCACATTCCCTATTTTTATTCTCCACTCCTTTCTCCTATTTGAGATTCGCACGCCCACCTTTCCCAGCATGTCACAACCTATAATTGCCTGATATTCCCGGGGCATTTCTCCCACCACATGCACCGTAAGTTTACCTCCCTTGGCCGCCCATCCCCTCAATCCTATCTCCACTTCCCCTTCCACTCCACACGGGCCACCCAGGGTGATTAACTTACAACTACATACCTTGATTTGGAGTGTCCTCTCTCCCCCGTACAGCTTCTCCAACACTCCACGCGTCATAATGGTATTGGAGCTCCCGGTGTCTACCAGGCACCTCACTCCTCTCGCCTCTATTATTGGTAACCAGCAGCTTTTCCCTCGAATGCTATAATTTACTAGCGTGCGGTCACCTCTCGCCTGACACTCTCCTCAGATCCTCTCCACTGCTGGCCGCCGTCCGCTTCTTCCACTGCCTCTCCGCCCTTCTCCGCTCCTCTCGTTTTCCCGGCTTACTGGGTCCTCTGGTTCTTCCTCGGTCTCGGTGGTTGCAGATTCTTCTGAAGCCTCCGTCGATGAGTCACGTCTCCTGGACTGCACCCTTCTTCTCCTCAAACCTTGCGCATTCACCTCCATCGGCTCTGCTCGTTGTGGGTCTCTGTCCCTTCGTGAATATATATACGGACACTGCCTCGCAATGTGTCCGTCTGTCCCGCACTCGAAGCATTTCGTGCGGAGACACTGTGCCACCAGGTGTCCGCTCTTCCCACAGCCGTGACATTTTCTGTCTTCTTTCCGTTGGCTAGCCCTCGCTCTATTTTGCCCTGGTCTTCGCTCCACTCCCATGTGCTTCTCTCTCCCGCTGTATGCGGACTCTCTCCTTCTCCAAGTCATCGGTGTACTCCTAGGCCTCCTATAGCCTACCCGATTCCAGCCTGGTTCCAGCTGGCTTTCTTCCTCTCGGGCGCTGGAGTCTACCATCTCTTGAGCGCACTCAATAAATAATCTTTCCCGGGGTAAGCCGTCCTTCTTCCCGGTTTCCTTCGCCAGTTGGACCTTCAATATTGTAGACAAAAAGGCCATTTTTGCTTCTACCTCCGGAGCGCCTGCTGTTTCCCGCATCTTTTCTGTAATGCGATTATAATGGGCTACGAGTGTCGCCGCATACTGCCCATTTGACTGCCGTGAAGACCTCATCTCGCGGAACATCTGGAAGATGTCTTCCTCGGTCGTCCATCTGCCGCCTCCATAGGCTTTCTTCAGTCGTTGCTTGACCGTCTCCCACGGCGTCTCTTCATCAGCCTGAATGTGGTTCAGTATACTACGTTTAACCCTGCACACAAGTGCTGCCTTGAGGGCCTCCGCATCTTCGACATTGATGAGATTCTCGTCTATCTTTGCATTAATCCTCGTCACGATTCGATCTCTCCCTTTTAGAAAGTGGTTTATTTAGCTCACCTGTTTCTCCAGTGAAGCGCTCGAGATCGGATATAGCCTTTCTCAAGTCCTGTGAAGTAGCTACCCTGATATTCATCCATTCAATTGCGTTCGCATGTGCTGCGGCTAAAGTTCCCTGTGGTAATGGAGGGATCTCCGGCACATTCATAGGAGCCGGCTGCCTCAGGTCGAATTCGGGCATCCTCGTAACAGTTTTTACTGACTGCGAAAAAAAAACGTACCTCTTTCACCGTCCCGGGTTTCGGCACCAGTTAAGCGTAGCGGGCTTGGAACACTTAAAAAAAAGTACTAGGGTTAAGAAATAACACGCATGAAGACGAAATCAAGACTGGTTTATTTCTCCTTCTAATCCTCTATAAATACATTCTGAGATTGTTTACATCACTGCATTTGGTATTAATGCTAATACTGTCCCGCTCCGTACCTTAACTTATATATATATATATATATATATATATGTATACATATATTTATTTATACCATTTGTATTTTCTTTTTAAATTTATCAGCAGTAACCTACCTGTAATTTAAAACGAACAAAAACATGATTCCCGCCACTTAAGACAACCAATAAATGTGCCCGCTGCTGAAAAAAGGTTGAGAACCCCTGACTAATATTATAAAATTACCTAGTATTTTATAATACCACAAATAAATTTTCCTTCATCGTGTGTTTCATCTACGAGATATATTTCAGTTCGGAGTCAATATCAACAAACTGCGACAGGAGCACAAGCCTTCGCATCGCATGGCGGTCCAAAACCTGCATCACTCTTTTCTTTGAATAGCTGCTTTTTGGAACTTTTTCGGAATTTTTTATCCATCATCCAGGGGAAGGGTCGTCCCCTTGCAGAATTCGCTACTGCTAGTCACGATAATATTTTTATATATTACATTAGAAAATTCGTCTATGAGGATGAATTTTTCTTATATTTCTCTTTTCATTAAAGAAGATGCTTAAAATATTAGTTTTCGAAAGGAAGGTTCTTCGGAGGATATTTGGCCCAGTTAAGGAGAATGGTGAATGGAGAATTAAACGCAACCATGAACTGGCTAACTTATACAAGCAGCCGAATGTGGTGAAATATATCTGGATAGCAAGGCTGAGATCGAAGGGCCAAGTTGTCTCTCGTCGAATGGACGACACCTCAATCTCAACGAAGCATGGAGCTGGTTGGAAAAAGAAAATTGGACAGACTGAAACTGAGATGGAAAATGGATTAAGTGCTGATGCCAGAATCCATGGAATCAGGTGATGATACTGATCACATTATAAAATTCGTCTTAGAGGACGATTTTCAATAAAATTTCTCTTTTCTTTAAATAGCTGTTTTTTGAATACTTTTTTTCGAAATTATTTTTCTACCATCCAGAGGGGAGCGCGCCCCCTCGTAGAAATTACTAGTGCTGGTCACGATAATAACTTTTTTTTATATTAAATTAGAAATTCGTCTATGAGGATGAATTTCTTCTATATTTCTCTTTTCTTTAAATAGCTGCTTTTTGGAATTTTCCCATTATGCCCCAACCATCCAGTAAAGAGAGGGGCGCACCCTTGGATGGTCCCGCTAGTACTGGTCACGATAATATTTTTTTTGTATCACAGAAAATTTGTCTTAGAGGATGAATTTATCCAATATTTCCCTTTTCTTTAAATAGGCGTTTTTTTTTTTCACCATCCAAAGGAGGGCGCGCCCTCTGGAAGAATTCGTTAGTGCTATTTCCAATTATATATATATATATATATATTTTTATTACATTCGGAAATTCGTGAATGAGAATTTTCCCTATATTTCTCTTTTCTTTAAATAGGTGTTTTTGTTACTTTTTCGGAATTTTTCCCCCATCTATGGGAGGGCGCGCCCCCTGGCAGAATTCGCTAGTGCTGGGAACGATAATAATTTTTTTTTATATTACATTAGGATATTCATCGTATATGAGGATGAATTTTCCTTATATTTCCCTTTTCTTTAAATAGCTGCTTTTTTGAATTTTTTTGCAGATCCCAGGTAGGCGGCGCCCCCTGCTGGATCCACTAGTATGCACATGTGCTCTTATATCTTTACTATCGTTTCTTGATGTTTATATGTGGCATACCATACTATTGTATATAGAATAAGTATCTTTTTTTGTTGTTTTTATTACCTTAAATATCTTTCTATATATCTTTAATTGTATATAGTAATTATGTTTAAATTCTATCTTTTTTCTTCATATTTTATTTCTTTTGCTTGTACATTGTATTAATTCTGTAAATATTTCTTTCTGTAAATAGATCTTTTAACCTTTTTTGCTGCTTTATAAAAATATCCAACCTAACCCCTTCTCACCTGAGCTAGGATGGTAGGATAAATGGTTAATCATGGCCAAATAATGGGTAAGTAACTTATATCCTCTAATATAATCTCTTTAGAGATCAAAGACTAGTAAACCCAGGCGCCCAACAAGTAATGATTCCAATAGAAAATTATATTTATTAAAAATTATTTTATTATCTTTTTATTTATTTATTTTTTTTTTGGTCATAACATTAAAAGTACACCACTAAGTGACCAATTGTAAATAACGAAAAAAATATCATTATTCTTATACTTTACTTGAAATTCCTGAGTTGAAGATTGATTAACTTTACTAGTTTTTTTTTGTTTTGTTTTTTAAACTTATTTATTGAAAAATCTGTCTCTAGGACATTTATAATAGAGTTCACAGATCACATTCACACTATATGTACAATAAATAAAATAAATTATACAGAAAAACAATATATATACAATAAATAAGAATAAAATAACCTAAAAATAAGTAAATAATAAGAACACGTACACACCTATATACAATATTTACAATTTGACGAGAGAACTCCAAACCAGACTTGTCCCTCCAACTGTGGAGGGAAAAGTATGACTCCAGGAGTTCCCTGCACTCCTCTCTCAACTGCGTCACTAGGGCTAAACCCAGTGGAGATTGAGCAAGAGTGCTTTAGCCACATACACTCATATCGTGAGTGGAGAATCTGGCCATTGCCAGAACTCCAATATTTACAAACTATAAAAGATCGCGGGGCCACTGCCGTTTTAACTCCAAGGAGGATTATATGGATGGGTGGTGCTGGATAGAGATTGTGCAAAGGGATTTGGATGATGGGTAAGGTTCTGGTGGAATTTGGAGAATTTTGCTGGTATAAGGTCTAGGACAAATGGGATATTAAGGTCATAGTGTAGGGTTTTGTTGGTTACATAGAAAGGAGCATTGACTATTGTTCGAAGGACTTTGGATTGGAAGGATTGGATGCGTTAGATGTTAGAAAATTTTGCTGTTCCCCACAGTTCAAGTCCGTAAGTCCAGATAGGTTTCAGTATTGTCTTGTAGATCAGTAACTTGTTTTCAATGGAGAGTTTAGATTTTCGGTTTAGTAGCCAGTATAGTTGTCCGTATCGTCGTTTTAGTTCCTGTCTTTTAAGTCTAGTATGAGGGTTCCACGTTAGTCGTCTGTCTAAGAGAAAGCCAAGGTACCAGACTGTGTCTGAGAAAGGAAGCTGAATGGAATTAAAGTGTACTGGTAGACAGGAACTGCATTGGAGCGTGAAGGTGATGTGTTGGCATTTGGATTCGTTTACTTTAATACACCATTTATTACACCAGTGCTCAATCAGGGAGAGGTGTCTTTGAAGGTTTAAGGATGCTATATCAGGATCTGAGTCGGATGATAGAATGGCGGTGTCATCAGCAAAAGTTGCATGGAAGGTATCGGAATGGACAGAGATATCGGCGGTAAAGAGGATGTAAAGGACGGGACCCAATACGCTACCTTGAGGAACACCTACCTCAATTGGATAGCAATTCAAAAATTCACTACCGCAGGGAACTCGGAAGGTACGATCTGAGAGGTAGGAACGGAGGACAAGGTATAAGGCTTGAGGAAGATGAGTTTTCAGCTTGGAAAGAAGCCCGGCGTGCCATACCCGGTCGAAAGCTTGAACTATGTCCAGAAATGCACCCGAGCAATATTGCTTGCTTTCCAATAACTTTACTAGTTTGTCCGATATATAAAAATGGGAGCCAAACTGAGTGTAGAAATTATCATGGAATATACCTCCTTGGGATAGTATACAAAGTGCTCTCTATAGCAATCAGCAGATTATTAAAATGGGCTGAGAATGTAGTAGGAGAATAACAATGCGGTTTTAGACCAGGTCGGCCTACCACTGATCATATATTCTCAGTTATGCAAATGCTGGATCAATCAAATGATTTTAATGTAACTCTATTTGTGGAAATGTTTTACCGATTTCAAACAGGCCTATGATAATGTTGACAGGGAGAATATATTCAAATGTCTGCATTCTTCAGGGATCCCCAGAAAACTTATTAGACTTACTCCCAGTGCTAGTTTGTCCGCTTTGACACCTCTCTTCTTCCCAGGAAACCCCCTCTGACCATACTGAACATCTTCCCTGCTGCTCCAATTCTTTGTCTATGTAGCTACTCTCATTGAGATGAGCTCCCAGATATTTAAAACTCTCGACCTGCTCTGTCCTCCAACCCTTAGTATCCTCATTATCCGGGGTTTCTTTCCTATTCTCATGCATTTAGTCTATTCCAGATTAATCTTCATATTTACTGTGGATAATTTCTCTTAGAAGACATTTATGTTATGTTGAAGGTCTCGATAATTGGGGGTTAGTAAGATGAGGTCATCAGCAAAGGCCAACAGGGAATATGTGGTAGGGTGCATATTTCTGTGCCTTAGCTGGAATTTCCTCATTATAGGCTTGGCTTTTCTTAGTACCAAGTCTAGAACCATGATGAAGATCAACGGCCTCAGGCTATAGCCCTGTCGGATACCCAATGTAGTCTCAAATTCTTTTGAAATGTGGTTTCTGGTTGTGATCACATTCCTCATCTATTTATAGAGACTTATCACCGCCAATGTTATTCCACAGTCTACACTCCGCTCAGACAGTGCCCTCTCTATGTCTTCTTTCTTCACTTTGTCAAAAGCCTTCTGGAGATCCACGAAGCGGATGGAGAGCTCATTGTCCTTCTCAACAGCCTTTTCTGTTATTTGTCTCATCGTGAAGATGAGATCCTGTGTGCTTCTCTGATTCCTGAAGCCATACAGATCTTCTCTTAGTTGGCAATCAACAATTTTCCTCACTCTTGTTTGTAGAATTCTAGAATAGACCTTTGGAGGCACACTGAGAGGGGATATTCTCCTATGGTTGCTGCACTCCCGATTGTCCCCCTATCTGTGAATGGGCACAATCACTGCTACTTCCCAGTCTCTGGGAATTTTCTTCTTATTCCAGAACAGGTTTTAAAAGATGGAGTAACATCTCTTGGCTTTTGCTGCCCACGTACTTAATCATTTCTGGGGTAATTCCATCGAGTCCAGCTGCCTTCCCTAGTCTTGTCTTTCCGATTGCATCTTGGAGTTCTTCTTCACTGAGTTCATCCCACACTTCCTCTTCATCATTCTGTGTTTCGCACTTCTCAACGTTTCTCCCCTCAAACAGGTTTTTAAAATATTTCCTCCATCTTTCCATGCACTCCTCAAGTCAGAAGATGTTCCCGTTTTTATCCTTTTTTCCTTTCAGGGCAGTTGGCCATTCCTTTGAGCACTCTGTAAAAGACTTTCTAGTTTTTCTTTGCATTTTCTTCCAGCTTCTGATCAAAGTTCTCCCAGGATCTTCTCTTCTTCTGAATTACTATTAATTTGGCTTCACTTATCGGACAAACAAGTCTATATAATTTGTAAACTTCACTCATATTCTTATATTCCTTGTTGAATTAATTTTGATCTGACTAATAGAAAAAATTGGTTTCATAAACACTGAACAAACAAAAAATTGAATTTTTAAATCAGGGATGAAACTTTTATAGAACCTTTTTAAAATTAAAGTTCTAAGGGAATTTTTTTGTAAAAAAAAAGTTCTAGGTTTATAGTAAAAAAGAGTAACTTTTATTATTCATTCAAGTTCTGATAAATGAAAAATAAACAGTAACTGGGCTTAGTTTGAATTATAATTTGTCTTAAATAAATTACATATGATTCTAATGTATCGTTTGTTTGAGTTGCTAAGAATAAAAGTATTTTTTGATCGACTTTTTAGTGAAAATTGACAGAACATATAAATAACTTTTTTTTAAATTTATTAAAACCTAATTAATTATTCTATAAAACCTATATTTGAAATGTTACAAGGGAAAAAGTTCTAGTTCCAAAAGAACTGAAAACTATAAACAGTAAAAATTCAGGTGGTACCAAAACTTTTTAAAAATATAAGTTTTTTTTGTCCATTTCAAGCCCTTGCAAAAACAACTATTAAGTACATAATCATGTTCAATTTGTACAAACTTACAGTCATGGGAATTGTTTAATTTGGTTACATTTCAATTTTTTTCTAATCAGGAATAGTAATATACACAATTATAACAAATGTGGAACTCATCCGCATTTTTGAACTCGATCATGCTCAAAGCTCCCAGTAATCAAATCCACAAATGTTGAGGGATTACTGTATTTTGAAAACAGCTCCTCCTAAAGATTTTATTTTTAAATGAAAAATTGAACTTGAAATATAGGTAATTGTGTAATATATGAAAATAGTGAGAAACTGATCTTATTGGCAGAGGTTTTATATTTTTGTTTGGGATGATTTTCATCTAGCTTTGTTCATAGAATAATATTATCCTAGCTGAACCATTTAATCTAGTTACATTAGTATTTTTTCCCTTATCTAAACTGCATTAGCTATATCACAAAAAAAAAAATCGTTGAAGTATTTTTTTTTTTTTTTTTGCAATGCAGTGACAGCAACAGACATTTGCCTCCCTCCCTTCCTTGACAATGACATCATCTCTCCCAAAAAAATTTAATTTGTTTATTAAGCTGTTTTATATTAAGTAATATTTTATCTTTTGAAGATTTCGGTGCTCTGCACCATACTCATCTAAATTTTTTTTTTTAACTAAATATATACAACTAAAATAGATAGAATTCCTTAGTCACTTAGGGTTTTGCCTTATTTCTGCATATCTTTTCACACACATTATATTCATTTTTGGATCACTTCATTTTTTTTTAATAACCTATGTTTCCGATGCAGACAGACAGATGGTTTCAATGAAGGAAAGAAAAGCATTTTTTTTTTTCCTGCTAACATGTTTATTTTCATTATAGAAAAATGATAAAACACTTTTAATACTCAAATATAAATTTTAAAAAAATTCATACAGTGATATGAAGACATTTATTCAAATAAATAAATACTGATTTTTTCCAAGCAATTAAAGAACATAATATCAATAATTTTTTTAATAGATTTAACCATAAATTTTAAATTTTTTAAACACTGCATAATGAAGATTAACAAATACTTTAGCAAATTAATTAATGAGATAACAATATTGATAGACAATTTGTGAAGCACGTGTATCACATTTTACAAATAATTAAACTGAAAAAAACATTACATTGTTTATTTCAAAAATTCTTATAATAGTTGTAAAATAGCTAATAGTTGAAATATTAAATATTTAATTTAACGCAATTATAAGAACAGATGATAAATGCAGAAATTAATTAAATCAAATTAATATAAGGAATTCAATAACTTTAACAATTTTACAATTATGTATTTTTCGTTGTATTTAAAGGTGTCTGCTTGAGCTGAAGAATAATGGAGCGCATCCTAGAAACATCTTTGCTGGTTCTGCTTGATTTGGGATTAAAATCACATAGCTTAGCAATTCGTTCCCATTCTGTGCCAGGTTCTATTGCTCCAGTATCAGCAACAAATTGTTTTTCAGCATTTCTAAATGATAAAAAAAAAAAAGAGGTCAAATCAGGAATATCCAATCTAAATTTTGTTTAATGTATATAAATATTTATACACAAACAGAAACATTTTGAAGGGAAGAAAGAAAAACAAATATGTTAGGAAGAGGAGTGAAATCTTTAGAGGTCATAGGCTGAATTGTAATGAGTAGCTGGACTTCATCATTAACATACAGGGTATCCCAAGGGGAAATATCAGAAAAATAGGAGATAGTCTCCCGAAGATTGATTTATTTCGGTGCCACGAACCAACATTCATTCCACTATTTGTTCATTTACAGTTCACCCATTAAACACAGAAAACAAGCATACACTAAAAAACTAACTCTGCCTACTTTGGAGCTCATCAAGCCGCAGGACATGGTCCTATCAGTCCGGATATTTTAATTTAGAGTCTAAAATCTTGTATTCATTTGAATGAATCAAATCGTAACATTAACATGACAATTAATACCTTCTTGGAGTTTTAGGATGTCATATGAGGAATCGGTCGGATTGAAGGAGAGGAGTGGTGCGAAACATGGGAACGTCTCAGGGTCCCAGTGACAAATCTTACAAAGGCATTCATAATTCTTTTCAGTCTGTCCCCGAGTTCCGCCGAGAGGCCACCGTACACCACGCAGCCGTAATCAAGGTGAGGGAAGACACTAGGAGTCTACATGTGAAAATGGGTAGATGTCGGAAGTGATGGAATAGTTTCAAGATACCAATTGACCGTTGGGAGATGTGAGCAATATGATGATTCCAGGTGATTTCCATTGGATTTGCTACAAAAATGCCTAATTTTTTTACTAAGGAGCTGAAGGTGATGGGATGGTCATTTAGGTACAGGATAGGAACGTTGGTATTGGATCTGAGAAGGGATTTGGAACCAGTGACAACGGCTTGAGTTTTGGCAGCGTTTAATCTTAATCCATTTAAGTTTGCCCAGGCACTGATCCGATTCAAGTTTTCTTGAATTTCGGCAAACGCATCATGCAACGCTAAGGGAGAAGGAAAGGTAAATTTGTGAATCATCGGCATAAAAGTGATGGGAACAGTGAAGGATTAATTTATGGATGTAGTTGTTATAAGAACTGAAAAGAAGACGAGATATGATAGAGCCCTGGGCCACTCCTGAGGACAGAGTAAGATAGGAAGACAAAGGTTGATTAGGGATAGCGATAGCTTGTGAGCGTTGAGAGAGGAAAGATTGAAACCACAGGATAGAGTTATTGGAAAAGGATAATGATTTCATAATGATGTAGAGTTGGTTGACCGTTGATATGATATGAGAAGGAATTAGTCGAGGGTGCGGTCAAAAAATAAAAAAATTAAAATATATAAATAATTTTAATTTTTGCCGACGTTTCGACCCACTTTGCAGGTCGTCTTCAGGGCTACAAAAGATACAAACATGTTTAAAAAATAAAAATAAAATAAAAAATAAATATAAGTATATATAAATTACGAAGAAGTTGTCAGATACAGAAATAAAAGATAAAGAAAATAAATACATGATAAGAAAATAGATAAAAGAAAATAAATATATGAATGTTAACGAATAAATGAATGTTAACGAATAAATTGATTGAAAATTGAATAACTATTGTTACAGTAAAGTTAAAATATGGATAAGATAACATAATAATAAGATATCAGTGGATAACAAGCAAGTGGAGGTTACCTTTAATTGTAAATAAACAGATAACGGGACCAAAGGTTAAGAAGTGAAGAAATTGAAAGATTAATAGGGTAACATTAGTGTAATATTGTTGGGATAGATTATTAAGTATAAATAACTCTATAAGAAAACAATAATTTTAAAAGAATACTTTAAAATGTAAGAATAAATGTAAAAACAAGGTTATGATGATAAAGAAACAAAAAACAGGTTGTACTATATATAGATGACAATTGACATTTAGTTTTTTGAAAGCGGTAATGGAATGGTAGGCTGTATGAAGATAATAATAAGGTGTATAGTTGAAGGATAGGTGTGTTAAGAATATTATTGAGATTCCTTTCTTAACACACCTATCCTTCAACTATACACCTTATTATTATCTTCATACAGCCTACCATTCCATTACCGCTTTCAGAAAACTAAATGTCAATTGTCATCTATATATAGTACAACCTGTTTTTTGTTTCTTTATCATCATAACCTTGTTTTTACATTTATTCTTACATTTTAAAGTATTCTTTTAAAATTATTGTTTTCTTATAGAGTTATTTATACTTAATAATCTATCCCAACAATATTACACTAATGTTACCCTATTAATCTTTCAATTTCTTCACTTCTTAACCTTTGGTCCCGTTATCTGTTTATTTACAATTAAAGGTAACCTCCACTTGCTTGTTATCCACTGATATCTTATTATTATGTTATCTTATCCATATTTTAACTTTACTGTAACAATAGTTATTCAATTTTCAATCAATTTATTCGTTAACATTCATATATTTATTTTCTTTTATCTATTTTCTTATCATGTATTTATTTTCTTTATCTTTTATTTCTGTATCTGACAACTTCTTCGTAATTTATATATACTTATATTTATTTTTTATTTTATTTTTATTTTTTAAACATGTTTGTATCTTTTGTAGCCCTGAAGACGACCTGCAAAGTGGGTCGAAACGTCGGCAAAAATTAAAATTATTTATATATTTTAATTTTTTTATTTTTTGACCGCACCCTCGACTAATTCCTTCTCAGATAATGATTTCAATTTGGAAAAGAGAATGGGATGGTTAATGGTATCAAAGGCTTTGGAAAAGTCAAGAAGTAAAAGGATCGTTAATTTGTTGTCATCTATGGCGAACTGAACATCACTAATGATTTTGATTAGGGCAGATTGTGTGGAGTAACCTGGTCGGAAGCCAGATTGTTAAGGGTCAAGTTGATTGGACTGTTCTAGGAAGTTGGAAACTTGGGATTGCACTATTCTCTCCAGGGGTTTGAAAGGTTAAAAAGGATTGAGATTGGCCAGGAATCTTATGGGTAAGTCAGGTTAGAATTTTTATTTAAAGGACGGACCATGGCTTTTTTCCATGAGGTAGGGAATACTTAATTTTGAAGGGAGAAATTATAGATGAAAAGGGTCACTGTAAGGATTTCAGGAAGGCATAATTTGATTAATTTGATAGGAATGCCATCTGGACCAATAGAATTAGAATGTGATTTCATCACGGCAGATATGAGGTCTGTGGGAGAAATATCTGAGAAATAAAAGTCGTCATCGTCGAAAGATGTTCCAGGAGAAAAGAAGGAAGAGGTGAATGGAGGAATGGAAGAGGAAGAAGATATAAAATAAGAATTTAAATCGTCTGGTAAAACTGGGAGCACTGCAGAGGGAGGGAATCTGGAAGATTCGCAAAGGGAGAGTTTACGAAGAAGTAGCCATTTGGATTTGGAATCGGGTGCTGGAGAAAGGGCTTCATGGAAATAAGTAGATTTGGCTTGTCGAATTGTGGTTTGTGTCAGATTGCGGAGATCTAAGATATTCATCAGAGAAAGAAATTCATTTAAAAGAAGTTGTAGAGACTTAAATTCCCTATTAGAATATATATACTTATGCAAATTTATCTCCAGTCTACAGTTATTTTTATTATATTCTTGGCCACAACATTTGTTAGTGTGTCTAATAATATATGTGGTCACACTTTAAATCCAATTATTAAATAAAGTAGAAAAAAATCATGTTAATTGAAAAAATTAATATTGTATTTTACAGATAATGAAAAGCTCATGATAAGTTTATTATATCTTGTTATATTAAATGAATACAATTACAAACCTCATTGTTATCACAGTTTTCAATAACATATTGATATTACACCCACAAATTTAGATGGATTCACGTTTTCACTCACTTTTTTTTTTTTTTTTTGAAATCTATTTATTGAATAATAATACAATCAGCCACTGCTGGAGGGCTATAAGCATCAGGGCTAAAAGTTCTCATTCATACAATATATACAAATAATAAAGAAATAAATATAAATATAAGAAGTAAATAAATAATACTGATGAAGAAGGTAAATAAATAAAAAAAATAAAAAAAATAAAAAAAAAAATAAAATAAAATAAAAACTTCTAAACACAATCATAACTATATACAATATATACATTTGCCCAAGAATCTCCGAGCCAGGCTTTTACCTCCACACGCGGAAGGCAAAGCAAGACTCCGGAAGATCCCAGTGCCACTTTTCCAGTCGCATCACTAGTATTAGAAGCCAGTGGAGACTGAAAGAGGGCAATACAGCCACAGACGCTCAGGACATGAGTGGAGAAGCTGGCCATTGCCAGGACTCCAAAGGCATATTTACAAAAGATCTCGAGGCCACTGCCGTTTCAACCTTCGAGGGGGATGGTATGGATGCTCGGAGCTGGATAGGGATTGCGCTAGAGGATTGGGATGATGAATGAGGTTCTGGTGAAAGTTGGAGAATCTGGATGGGATGATGTCATGGACATATGGGATGTTAAGGTCATGGTGTAGGGTCTTGTTCGTGACATAATATGGAGCATTGACTATTGTTCGAAGGACTTTGGACTGGAAGGATTGGATGCGTTTGATATTCGATGATTTAGTTGTCCCCCACAGTTCAAGTCCGTAGGTCCAGATAGGTTTCAGTATGGTCTTGTAGATTAATAATTTGTTTTCTGTTGAGAGATGAGATCTTCTGTTTAGTAGTCTATATAGCTGACCAAATCGTCGGTTAAGCTCTTGTCTTTTAAGTCTCGTATGTGGGTTCCAAGTCAGTCTTTTGTCCAGAAGGAAGCCAAGGTATCGGACTGTGTCTGAGTAGGGAAGAGGAATTGAATTAAAAAGGATTGGCGGACAGGATCTGCGTCGAAGAGTGAAAGTTACATACTTGCATTTTGATTCATTAATTTTGATGCGCCAGTTGTTGCACCACTGCTCAATGAAGGAAAGGTGTCTTTGCAGGTTCTGGGACGCTATTAGAGGATCCGAGTGGGAGGATAGGATGGCAGTATCATCAGCAAATGTTGCTAGGAAGGTATCAGGACTTGAAGGGATGTCAGCGGTGAAAAGGATATAGAGAACTGGGCCCAAGACACTGCCTTGTGGAACACCAGCCTCAATTGGATAATGTTTGGAGAGTTCAGTGCCGCAGCGGACTTGAAAGGAGCGATTTGAAAGGTAAGATTTGAGGACTAGGTACAAGGGTTGAGGTAAATGGGTTTTGAGCTTGAAAAGCAAGCCATCGTGCAACACCCGGTCGAAAGCTTGAGCTACGTCCAGAAAGGCACCAGTGCAATATTGCTTGTTTTCAAGTGCAGAGGATATGTGGTCCACAACGCGAAGGCCTTGTTGGACAGTGGAGTGTCTTGAGCGGAATCCAAACTGATGGGAAGGGATATTGTGGGATTCGAGTATGGGTAGGATGCGTTTGAGAAGGATTTTCTCAAAGATTTTGGAAAGGATCGGAAGTAAGCTTATCGGTCTATAGGATGATGTATAATTAACAGGTTTACTTGGTTTAGGAAAGAGGATAATTATGGAGTGTTTCCACACCAGGGGAAAGTGGGTTGTGCGGAGGATACAGTTGAATAGATATGTAAGGAATATAATTGCTTTTTTGGGAAGTTGTCTGAGGATCTGGGAAGTAAGGAGATCGTGTCCTGGAGATTTGCGAGGTTTTAGGTTCTTTAAAAGGAATTTGACCTCAGAGGGGTTGACGGCTGTAGGAGGTAAGGAGAGAGGAATCGATGAAGAGAGGAATTCTTTAACTTCAGCAGTATGGGAGGGATGGAGTTCAGGATGAGGAGTGAATGTGTACGATAGATGTTTAGCAAACTCTTCTGCTCTATTCTCATCTGACGAAGCCCAGGAACCATCATCACGGCGGAGGGGGTGGGAAAAGGATTGGAATTTAAGGATTTTTTTTGTTACATTCCAGAGGGAGTTATCACTTGCAGATAGTGAGGAAAGATAGGAATTATAGGATTGGGATCTAAACGTAGCCAGTTTTTGTTTTACCTGCTTGGAATAATAGTTATATGATTTCCGATCATCAGGATGCCTGGTTCTTTGCCAGATGGTCCTAGAGCATCGTTTCCTATTAATAAGGTCCAGTAGGTCTTGGGGTAGAGGATTTATTTTGCGGTATTTTTTAGAAGGATCAGGTGAAGATGCAGTCCAAACTGCTTGTTGGATCAAGGTAGTCATGGAATATACTGCTTCATCTAGGTCTGCAGGTGTTTTTAAGGAAACTCTGAGGTCAATATTATCATCCAGTATTTGACGGAAGAGGTTCCAATTAACTGGCCCCCTGATAAATGAAGGTGGAGGTGGTTTGGGAATTGGTGATGTGGAGACCGTTAGGATTAGGGGACTATGGTCTGAGGAAAGATCATCAAGTCTTGAAATGCTATAATTAAGGGACCCTAGACCTTTGTGGATGAAAAAATCTAGGAGATCGGGATTGCGGTTAGGATCTGTTGGCCAGTATGTGGGAGAATTGGGTGAGAGGATGTTGCTGTGATGGGAATTAAGTGCAGATAGCAATGTTCGTCCTCTGGAATTTGTGGTTCTGGCTCCCCATTGCTGGTGTTTAGCATTTAAGTCTGCACCTAGAAGGAAGTGGTGTCCTAAGGAGTTAAGGAAGGAAGTTAATTGGGATTCTGAGATAGGTATTTTAGGCGGGGAGTATGCTGCAACTACTGCTATTGGGTAAGGAGAAGTTTGGATTATCACGGCAGTGGATTGTAGGAAATTATGGGTCGGCAAAGGGAATAGGTGATGGGAAAGGGATTGATGGATAATTATGGCAGTGCCAGCATGTGCTGTTCCATCAGGATGGTCGGTTCGATAGATATGATAGTTGGGGATGTTAAGTGGTCGTTTGTTGGTAAGTCGAGTTTCAGTTATTAATGCTACATCAATGTTTTTGTCCTGTAATAAGATTGTTAGCTCGTTGATGTGATTTCGAATACCATTCGCATTCCAAAGGAGGACGGAGAGGGATTTGATTGGGGACATTTAAGGATTTCTCGGCAGTGGGATGAGGTTGGATACAACATTGGTAAGTAAGGAAATGAGAGGAGTGATGAGTGATCTGAATTCAGAGAGAAAAGAAGTCAATAGGCTTGTGAGGTCAGTGGCATTGGGAGGAGGAGGAATGAATGCCTGGTTATTAGGCCTAGGTTCAGAGATGGGATAAGGGTCTTGAGGTTGAGATGTGAATACTCGAGGTTGAGGTTCTTGTGGCAGGGCCTGAGTTTGTGTGGGTGCAGTATCTCCTTTGAATATCTGAGCATAGGACACTCTTGTATTTACAGTTCTAGAGGGTTGTCTTGGTGGCCTGGATGGCCGTTCTTCTCTTGGAGCTGAATAAATTCTTGCTTTTAGTTCCTTATATGTTTGGCAACCCTTGTAGTTCGCTGGGTGCCCTTGATGGCATAAAGCGCATACAGCTGGTGTTCTTCTGGACTTCTGGCAGTCCTCTGTTTTATGTTTATCACCGCACCGGACACATCTAGGAATGTGGTGACAATAGCGTTTCGTATGACCATAAGCCTGGCAGTTATGGCATTGTACAATGTCGCGCTTAGTGTAGGGCTTTTCTACAACAACGCTAGTGTAGTAAAGGCGTGTGACCTTGTAGATGTCTTCGACCTGGGGCGTTCGGTCAAGGTCAACGAAGAATAGTGGGAGCGGTATTTTATTTTTTGAGCCAGGCTGTTCTCTATCTTCCTTGAATATATTCACTATTTGGCGAACACGGAACCCCATCTCAGTTAGTTCTTCTTTAATGGCATCCAGCGGTGTTGATGGGTGTAATCTCCTGATCACCACCCTGAGCGCTCTCTCTTGGCGCAGTTGATATGTGTGATAATCCGCCTTAGTGTCAGATAAATACTTGACAATTTTTCTGTACGTATCTGGGGTGTCAGGCATTAATTTCGTGTCATTAATGCGGCTTTGGCATAAGTATTTACCTGAGCCCACTATATTATTTAATTGTAGACACATTAATTGAAAATTTTTAATGTTTCTAACGAATATTGGTGGGGGTTTAGGTTCACTAGGGATGGGTACTGCTTCCATTTGTTCATTCTGTGTGTTTGACAACACTTGGAATGGATTAGCTGTAAAAAAGGGCGATTCTTCTAACGTACCTTGTATTGATATAGCTTGTGTTGACATATTTTGTGATGATGTGCCAGGTTGATTTTCGACTTCGTCAACTGAGCTCTCTGGTGTAGCTGGTGGGGTATTTTTTTTAGAGCGTCTAGCCCTTTTCTTGATTGGTGAACTCTTTGTGGTATCTAGACTCCTAGATCTTAAAGTTCGATTGCTACCTTTGCTCGACATTACCATGTGAAAATATCGCATCTCATGTTAATTAATTAGAGGTAAATGTAATAGTTTGTAAAAAAAAGTCTTTTATCAATTACGTATATATTACGCAAATTTGTGGAATTCTGAGAAATGTAGATGTGCTTCCACCGAAGGGCAGCAGCCCACTGGTCGGATTAGCGAATGTATATGGCCGGCTTGTTATCTATCACTATCCTCAGGTCTATTTACATTGTTCACAATGCCGTTATAAATAAGTGATTACTCACCTTAGTTATGTCCAGTTTCAACTTAATTGTTAACTTAACAGTTCACACTACTTTTTCACAAATAACATGAATTATTTCACTGATAATAAAGTCACTTTATAAGAGACGAAATAAAGAGTGTATGTGTAGGGTTAACGCATGCGCAGAACTCTCATTCACTTTGGACATCTTGACAAGAGTTGTTTGTCCATGGCATCTTCACCCTCAGTAGTGGTCCATGTTGAGCCAGACCCCCTTACCCTACACTCCCCCACATCCCTATAAATTTCATATTGTTGAGTTTTTTGTAACTTTCGCCTCGAGATTTCCAGCCTCACATACCGTACAGCAATAGTCAAAGTGGGGGAATATTAAGGAACTAACCAGAAGCTTATGGGTTTCAATGGAAATAGGTGACAGAGATAATTTAGTTGCTTTAAGGTGGAAAAGACACAGTGGGAAATATTGGATGTATGGTTTTTCCAGGAAAGAGTTTGATCAAAGTTCATTCCAAGGTTTTTAATGGTAGGATAAAATTTAATGGGATTATCATTTAGATACAGGGTTGGGATAATGGGAACAGTTTTAAGGAGGTGATTGGAGCCTATTACAATTGCCTTTGTCTTCTCCTCATTAAACTTCAACTTATTAGCTTCTGCTCAGTCACAAATTAAGCCTTCTTGAAGTTTTTCTATAGCTTGTAATAGTTCGGAAGACAGGAAGGATAGGTACATTTGGAAGTCGTCATCATAAATACCATATTGGGAATGATGGATTCTTTGAGGAAGATCGTTAATATAGATAGTAAACAGAACATAGGATAGAGACAAGCCTTGAGTGTCTTGGACGGAACTTGAAATGGGACGATCACATACTGTGACCAAGATAAGAGGAAGGATTTGAACCAGGGCAAGGCACTTTTGGATAAAGGAAGGATTTGTAGTCTGGTGAGGAGGATGTTATAATAGACTGTGTCAAAGGCTTTTGAGAAATCTAGAAGGATGAGGATAATCAGTTTCAATTGAGTGTTCAATGGAGGTTTAGAGATCTTGTGATATTTTAAGGAGAGTGGATTGAGTTAAGTAGCCAGGACAAAATCCAGATTGGAAAAGGATTAATGAGTAATCGTTGTTCTAGGAAATTTATAAGTTGATTTTGTAAAAGCCATTCAAGAGGTTTTGAAAGGTTTGAGATGAGCGATATAGGACGGAAGTCGTGTAGTGAGGAAGGGTTTGCAGCTTTATTTAATGGTCAGATTAGGGCGGTTTTCCAAGGAGAAGGGAATACGGAGTTTTGTAAAGAAAAATTGTAAATATGATAAAGAACAGGAATGAGGGTGGGAAGACCGGAATTTATCAGTTTGGAACAGTGGTAAATAATTTGTTGTAAGACAATTGGGAGAAAAAGAAGTTTTCTGGGTGGAAATAATGGTGTTCAATATTGGCAGTTGGAGGATAATTAGGAGAAAACGATAGGAAATGGTCGTTGAGATCATCTGGGTTCACTGAGAAGGAGCTGATATGTTTCGTTTCTGGAATAGATAATTTTTGCAATATTTGTCACATGGATCTGGAATCGGAAGCATTAGAGAGTGCATTGTGGAAATGGAGAGATTTAACTAGTTGGACTGCAGTTTGAGTTTCATTGAAGCTTTTTAAAGACTCATAATCGTCTGGTGAACAGTTTCAAAGATACTTGCGTATAGCTGCTTCCCTTCCATCATTACTTTTATTTTGGTGGTCAACCATGGAGCAGTAGGACGGCGGATAGTTCAGCTTTTAAAAGGGACATGAATATCTAATACATACTGGAGATTTGAGATGAGGGAAGAAACCATGGGGTCAATAGCATCCTAGGAGTAAATGATATCCCAATGGATAGTCTAGGTCAGGTTGAAGGGATTCATAAGAAAGGAGGTCCAAACTGCGATATGATACCATTTTTGGAAAAAAGGATTTGATAAAAGGGAGATTGCAGGAGGATTTTGGCCTTGAGACTGTCATGGATATATAATCCAACACAAACTCCCATGTGATCAGATCTATCATGGTGTAGGAAAGAGTAATTGGGTAGAGAAATCTGGAAGGGAGGGAAAAAAAGTTTTCGCCAGGTTTCAGATACTGCTATTGTGTGATAAAAGTTTAGGATGTTAAGACATGATTCAGAATTTCTTCATCTTCTTCCATGGCCCTACAAACCATGTGGGGTCAAGGCCTCTTGTAACATTAAATCGGTTATATAAAATTCAGTTTTAATATAGCAAAACCTTACGCAATGTGATAAGAATGTTACAGACCAAATTATTATAAATAAATTTCCTGAGATTAAATAAAAACAAAAAAATAAATATGACTTAAATTGGAATAAAAATAAACAGAAAAAAGAAAAAGGTAACTTATCAAATAAAATAATATATCATTTGTGACAGGAAATAAAGATAATAAAAATAAGAACATCTTTGGTAAAAACAAACAGAATATTGGTAACTTTCATACAGAGTTCAGCTGAGAGCATCAAAGTAGCTAGGCTTGGCTATAACAACTGCCGGTTAACCATCTGACTTCCTACACCTCACTTTACCTCCACTGAACCAGATATATTAGCAGAAATCTTCTTCTGCCTGGCTAGCCAGTAGAGGTGTTTATTGGTGGGGGTCATCGCTTCATTCATGTATATGCGATATGCCTCGTTTTGGCCCCAGCCCAGGAGACGCGTAGAGAAGTCCCTCTTCGCTCTTCTCTGGCGCACCAGCTAGTCTCTCAGGATTTGCCTAACAAATCTTGCGATAACAGGACCTGAGGTCCCTTCCTGTTTAGGCCTGAGTCATGCTGTGTGGTCCAGATCATTCGGGCACAGCTTAACACTCAGAACTGTACCCATCATGGTCTCTCCAGGCTTCTCGGAAAAACCTCTTATTTCTATCGTGTTTTTTAACTGGTGCTGCTCTGTACTATTTAGTTGGTTCTCTAATTAAATTTTTCAATTTAAATTTTCTCTTTTAGAGAGTTATTTTTTACCATTGATTTTTATACTTCACTGTTTCAATTTTCGACAATCTCTCCATATTTTCAAAGGAAAGCTCAGTTTGTTTTTTCTAGAGTTTCCTAAATGTCTTTTATCGCGTCAATCCCTTGAAGTTTAGCATTAATTTCTCTAATCTCCTCAGCACTTTCATTAGGCATATTATTGTACTCGACTCGGTAGGTAGAAATTCATCAATACCGGTTCTAAATCAGGTCAAGCCCATTTTTAATATATTTTTTTAAACCCTCTGAATCCATATAATCACTATTAGTGGATTTTATGTGAAATAGATTTATAACATTTAATTTTAGTTTTCTCTTCTCCACTAACAGACTTCGTGCAGATTTTGAAATTAACCATTTTGATAAACATTTTAATTAATTTAAATGACTAGGAGACAAAGAGAAACAATAATAATAAAACACCTGTTTTGCCGGCGACTGATAGGATTAGGCTAGCAATTAGCTACTTCCTCCTCTCCTCTACTTCAACTCATCTGCCTCGTCCACAGATGCTAAATTTATCGCTATTTTAATAAACTATCAATTCAATAAAGCTGTATGTGTGTATGTAAACCTAAATACATAATTACTTTTTTATTTGACATAAAATCTACCCCCTACTTATTACATATATTAAATATATAGGATTCGTGAACATTATTTTATTAAAATTTTTATTTTTTTTTATTTTAACCTATTTATTGAAAAATATTACAATCTGTCTCTAGGACATTTATAATAGAGTTCACAGATCAAATTCACACTCTATGTACAATAAATAAAATAAATTATACAGAAAAATAATATATATACAATAAATAAGAATAAAATAACCTAAAAATAAATAAATAAAAAGAACACATATACACCTATATACAATATTTACAATTTGGCGAGAGAACTCCAAACCAGACTCGTCCCTCCAACTGTGGAGGGAAAAGTATGACTCTAGGAGTTCCCTGCACTCCTCTCTCAACCGTGTCACTAGGGCTAAACCCACTGGAGATTGAGCAAGAGTGCTTTAGCCACA
Organism: Nezara viridula; assembly: GCA_928085145.1. Taxonomy (NCBI): domain Eukaryota; kingdom Metazoa; phylum Arthropoda; class Insecta; order Hemiptera; family Pentatomidae; genus Nezara; species Nezara viridula. Next base: position 197,780,680 of record OV725078.1, on the reverse strand, counting down.
CACACTCATGTCGTGAGTGGAGAATCTGGCCATTGCCAGAACTCCAATATTTACAAACTATAAAAGATCGCGGTGCCACTGCCGTTTTAACCTCCTTGGAGGATTATATGGATGGGTGGTGCTGGATAGAGATTGTGCAAAGGGATTTGGATGATGGGTAAGGTTCTGGTGGAATTTGGAGAATTTTGCTGGTATAAGGTCTAGGACAAATGGGATATTAAGGTCATGGTGTAGGGTTTTGTTGGTTACATAGAAAGGAGCATTGACTATTGTTCGAAGGACTTTGGATTGGAAGGATTGGATGCGTTTGATGTTAGAAAATTTTGCTGTTCCCCACAGTTCAAGTCCGTAAGTCCAGATAGGTTTCAGTATTGTCTTGTAGATCAGTAACTTGTTTTCAATGGAAAGTTTAGATTTTCTGTTTAGTAGCCGGTATAGTTGTCCGTATCTGTCGATTTAGGTTCCTGTCTTTTAAGTCTAGTATGAGGGTTCCACGTTAGTCGTCTGTCTAAGAGAAAGTCAAGGTACCGGACTGTGTCTGAGAAAGGAAGCTGAATGGAATTAAAGTGTACTGGTGGACAGGAACTGCGTCGGAGCGTGAAGGTGATGTGTTGGTATTTGGATTCGTTAACTTTAATACACCATTTATTACACCAGTGCTCAATCAGGGAGAGGTGTCTTTGAAGGTTTAAGGATGCTATATCAGGATCTGAGTTGGATGATAGAATAGCGATGTCATCAGCAAAAGTTGCCAGGAAGGTATCGGGATGGACAGGGATATCGGCGGTAAAGGACGGGACCCAATACGCTAACTTGAGTAACACCTGCCTCAATTGGATAGCAATTCGAAAATTCACTGCCGCAGCGAACTCGGAAGGTACGACCTGAGAGGTAGGAACGGAGAACAAGGTATAAGGACTGAGGAAGATGGGTTTTCAGCTTGGAAAGAAGCCCGGCGTGCCATACCCGGTCGAAAGCTTGAGCTATGTCCAGAAATGCACCCGAGCATATTGCTTGCTTTCCAATACTGCGGAAATATGATCGACCACTCGGAGTCCTTGTTGGACTGTGGAGTGTTGTGAACGAAATACGAACTGATGGGAAGGAAGATTTTGGGATTCTATAAAGGGTAGGATTCGTTTCAGGAGGATCTTTTCAAAGATTTTTGAGAGAATCGGAAGTAGGCTAATTGATCTGTAGGACGTTGAGGTGTTGGGAGGTTGTCTTGTTTCGGAAACAGGATAATAGTGGAATGTTTCCACAAAAGAGGAAAGTGGGTGGTCCTTAGGATGGCATTATATAAGTAGGTGAGAAATATAACAACTTTAGGAGGAATTTGTCGAAGGATTTGAGAGGTAAGGAGGTCGTATCCAGGAGATTTACGGAGAGGAAGTTTTTGTAAGTGATGTTTGACCTCAGAATGATTAACTGGTTTAGGGGGCAAGGAAAGTGGAATGGGTGATGTAAGGAATTCTTCTACTGTTGTGGTATGGGTGAGGTTGGATTCCGGATGAAAGGTAAATGTTCTGGAGAGGTGTCTGGCGAATTCCTCAGCTTTATCTTCATCAGACGCTGCCCAGGAGCCATCGCTTCGACGGAGGGGATGGGAAATATGATGGGATTTTAGGATTTTGTTGGTGATCTTCCATAGAGAATTGTCATGAACAGAGAGGGAAGTAAGGTAGGAGTTGAAGGATTAGGATTTGAAGGTGGCCAATTCCTGCTTTAATTGTTTACTGTAATAATTATAGGAGCGACGATCGATGGGGTGTCTAGTACGTTGCCATAATAATCTGGCACGGTGTTTGGTATGGATTAGGTCCATGAGGTGTTGAGGTAACTTATTTTTCTAGGGAGTTCTTGAGGAGTGGTTTGGAGAGGAAGCAGTCTAGATTGCTTGATGGATAGTGGTGGTGAAAAGGTGTACAGTAAGGTAGGACCACTTGATATGAGTGGAGTAACTAAGGATTTAAAATCGGTAAGGAAAGATGCCAGCAAACTGGTGAGATCTGTTGCATTTGAAGGAGGAGGGATATGATGAATTTGTTGTTGATGGTTAGGTTTATTCGGATCAATAGGATTTTGAGGTTGGGATTGAGGTTGTTGTTGCAGCAGGGCTTGACAGTTATCGGTTGAGCTCTTACCTCTAAGTAGCTGGGAAAATGATAGACCATTGTTTACTATTCTAGAAGGCTCTCTCTTTCTTCTTGGTCTTCCTGCTTCATCTTGAATCCGGTTATTCTGGTGTCTGGATTTGAGATTCTTGTAAATTTGGCATCCTTTGTAGTTGGCCGGGTGTCCCTCCAGGCATAGTGCATACACTGCAGGATCTTGTATCGGTTTTGTGCACTCCACTGATTTGTGCTGTTCATCATATTTCACGCAACGCGGCAGATGGTGACAATAAGTCTTAGTGTGGCCATACACCTGACAATTATGGCACTGCATTATTTCTCTCTTGGAGTATGGTTTCTCTACTTTCACCATTGTGTAATATAATCTTGTGATATCGTATATTTTCTCAATATCGGGTGATGGCTCTAGATCCACGAAAAATAAAGGTAGTGGTACTTTATTTTTTACTCCAGGCTGCTCCTTATTCTCCTTCAGAACGTTGGTTACTTGACGTACTTTGAAACCAAGCGCCGCTAGTTCTTCTTTTATCACTTCAGTTGGGGTTGAGGAGTGTAAATTTCTTATTACTATTCGTAACGATCTCTCCTGCCTAAGCTGGTACGTATGAAAATTCGCATTCGTTTCTGAGAGGTACTTTACTATTATTCGGTAGGTTTCAGCAGTATCTGGTGTTATTTTTGTATCGTTGGTCCTGTTTAGACATGAATAAATGTTGGAGATGTTTCTTGTAGGCAGCGACGAGTTCTTTGTTAGGCTGGTGAGCTAACTCTGTCTGACCGAGTCCTCTTGGGCACCTTACTGGACATCACTTGATGAGTATAACGCATACCATAAGAGAAGAAAGAAAGAAAGAAAGGGGAAAAAAAATTATAAAAAATATGTCAACAGCAATATCAACTGCTCTGGTGTACACGTGAAATGTATTCAATGAAAAAATCAGAGAGATTCCGCTTAAAAATAGGCAAATACTGAGAGACCAGTTGAAAGCACAACCTTTTAATCAGCTGATCCACTGTCTTGGAGTGTAAATTAAAATAGATTCTAAATTTCTACAAACAAATAATTTTGACATTTAAACATACATTAAACATTTGTAGAAAATATAAAACAGTTAATACTTAAAACTGAAATGTAATAACTTATACCATCCCCAACCCAGAACTCGCTGACACCACTGTGTCCATTTGAGGTCACTTGTGCTTGTGAATGTGCCCGCCTATGTCTAACATAACTTTTAGCGGTCATCGCCTTGTCTACAGTTTTAATGTTGCCTGCTGCAGATCGAAAAGTTTTCTATTAAATGTTGAATATTTATTTTAATAAATATCTAATAATTAATTGTAAGTATGAATGCTCACTTTGAAAGTTGTAATTTATTTTGTATTTTTTAAATCATAATTTTTTAACATGGCACACTGCAGATAGACAAATTTTCAATTCACATGTTTTATAATTCATTTATTCAATATATGAATATTTAAAAATCTAACAAGAGTTTATAGATATAAAATTCAATAATAATTATTATTATTATTACATACATAATAATAATAATTCATTTATCGATGTAATATTATTACTATTGCTATCATTAATCTCTTTCTTTGGTAGAAAAACAATGAATGAAGCTGCCAGTAACATTGTATTTAACTTATTTTATAACTAGTTATAGGCCATGTCACTTTTAATTAATTTTCAATTTTAATTTGTAAATATGTTAATGTAATATAAGAAAACTATATGAAATTAATACAGTCATTACACTTGATGTTTTCGCCTTTTTTCATTAGTTTTAGAAATGATAAAGATGTGTGCTACTATATATATATATATATATATATATATATTGAAGGAAGCTTGTTGACTGTTCTACATATCATGGATGATAAATATTCAGGACGCAGTCATTATAAAAATTAATGACCCCCGTGGCAATATGGATTGGGTTCATAACATTTCTTCCATCGAACTCCCGCCTCACGTAAACATTATTCTTAGTCTCGGCCCAAATTTCAACACTCCTTCTCAATCTACTAACCTTGTCCCAGCTCTCCTTACTGATCTATAATATATCCATCAAGACTCCAACCTGATTGTTAAAGATGAGGAACGAACTATTTCCCGAACCTAAACATGCAATATTATCACCAACCATCTCCAGCACCCATCTGCAATACCGTCCCCTTTTTCATTACAATTTCTAAAAGATCTTTCCTCTACTCACTCCTTTCTAACTTCCACAATGACATCATTGTCACTTATACAGAGAAAGGTAACAAAAATGTCGTTATGGACTGCACCGAGTACATTAAAAAATTATTTGCACTCCTTTCCGACCAAACCACCTATCTCCCCACAAAACATGACCCCACACCATCTCTCACAATCATATTCAACCAACACCTAAAACACCTTCTTGATACTAAACAAATTAAAATCCCTACTTATAGAAAGCTCATCTCTTATAATTCCACTGTTCCCCGGTGCTACGGCTTGCTGAAAATCCAACCTATTATTTCCAACATTAATTATCCACCTTCTAAACTCAGTAAATTTCTTCTTTCTACCATTCAGTCTCTCAGTCAAAACAATCCATATGACATTAAAAATTCCTTCCACCTATTATATCAACTAAAATCCTTGAACATATACCACATTTCATCTTGGCCTCCCTTGATGCAGAAAGTCTCTTCACCAATATCCCCACAGACCGTGCTCTCCAAATAACTGAAGAAAATTGGTCCACCATAGAACCACACACTACCCTCAATCAATCCTCATTCCTTCAGCCCCTCTCTCTATGTTGTAACTCCGGCTACTTATGTGTTCAAAACAAATTTTTTCAATAAACTTCCGGCTTGGCGAAGGGTAATTGCCTTGCACCAGACCTCTCCAGTATTGTCCTAAACAACCTAATTGATTCTGTACAACCCAAATTTCCCAATGATATTTTTTTCATTAAAAAATATGTTGACGACCTTTTATTAATCCTCAATCCCCACGCTATTCCAAACATACTTTCTGCATTCAACTCATACCACCCTCGAATCCGTTTTACCATTGAAATATAATCAAATAATTACCTCCCATTTCTTGATCTCCTTGTTTCCAAAAATAATTATAATACCTTATCCACCAATTGGTACAAAAAACCTACCTACTCCAGCTGTCTCATATGCTATTTTTCCTAACACCCTTACCACCAAAAAATCAGGGTACCTAAAAACCTGATACACTGCCGTCTAACATTAACCGACCTGCAGTTCCATGGCAATAATCTAACCAAACTACACAAGATCCTGAAATCCAATACCTTCCCTGATCACATTATAAAACTTAATTAAAATCAATCCAAACCTCATCTTCACCAGTCTCCCACAAACTGCTCTCAATCTCCCACCACGATTCACCAATACAGATCCATTCCATACATCCCAGTCCTACCTCAAAAAATCAAAAAAGCTTTAACTTCCAAATTTCCCCATCTACAAATAGTTTTCAAAAATAACAGTAAATAAAGAAATCTATACACCAAACTCAAAGATCCTGTTCCACTCCAACAACTATCAAATATTGTATACCATATAACATGTTCTAGCTTAAACTGCAACTCTTCATATATAGGAGAAACCAAAAACTATTTAAAAAAATGAATATAACAACACAAATACCCGCTTAATATTGTTATTAAGCCTTGTTATTATAACCTGATTAATATTGTTATTCTTAAAATATTGTATAATATATTGTTCTACGTATCAATTCAATCCACTACAATTGTCTTTATTATAAACATTATTTGGCTAACCATTGTATGCCTTTAATCAAACTAAGTTATATTTATACTGATTGGAACCTCTTGCTTATGTTCATTTCTTTACTAGCCAATAGTCACAATTCTGTAACCATAAGAAACAACACCAATCTTGTATACATCTTGAATATTTAGTCAGCAAATTATTTACATTCTACAAAAAGAGATATTACCTCCCTCTCCCCCTCCATCTGACTATGTTTACCTACCTTTTGCTATTTGAAAAAAGTAACTGGAAAATCCTCCCCCGAACCTTTCACTTACCTACCAAATGCGTCAGTACTTGAAAACCCCTCAGTGCTCCCACAGTTAGCAAGAGAAAATATTACAAACTTTTATAAATGGATTATATACATTATTTTTAGTTTGTATAACTTTTTACATATTTCATTTTTAATATTGTGTATTGTAATATTAGTTAAGATTCATGCACCATCAATCACCATAGTTTATTATTTACCATTATCCATTCGTATAATATTATATCTCTGAGTGTATTTTAAAATTTTCAACCCTAATGATGATTAAGTTGAAACGTCGGCACAAATAAAAAATTTTTATAATGACTGCTTCCTGAATATTTATCACCCATGATATATATATATATATATATATATATATATATATATATATATATATTATTTTTTTTTTTTTTTTTTTTTTTTTTTTTTTTATTGATACCATTGAGAACCCCTGACTAATATTATAAAATTACCTAGTGTTCTTACTAATTTTAAATTTAAAAAAAAGTTTCTACAGTCTATTTTATCATTAAATACTTATTCAAAATTAAATTAATCTTACTTGTTACTCAATACTCACTTTGCTGCCTCCCTGTGTTCATGGATAGTAATAAAAAAATAAATAAAATAAATATTGAAACATACATGCATATTTTAAAACCTTATTATTCTAAAACATGTTCTTCCATACATAAAAGTACCTTAATTGAAAAATTGATAATGAAAAATATATTTCAATAAAGGTACATGCATATGTTACAGATTATAGAGAAACAATTTTTGGACAATAGATTTGTTTATAAAACCAGTTTCTAAAGTTTGGCATATGCTTGTCATTTTTTTCAAAGCAATACATTTTTTAATTAAGAAAAACTCACAATATAGCCTCCATGACATCACATCTTCCAGTTACCATGGTCAATACTATTATTAAAGTTTTTTCATTTTATCACTCCTCATAAAATGAAACATTTATGGAACTTTTTAGAAAGTTCTATTCCAAACAGATTAGGTGAAACTTTAAAAAAAAATGTCAAAATAAAAGTTCTAAGGATTTTTTTTGTAATAGTTCTTTAAAAAAAAGTTAAAAGAGAAATAAACAATAATTGAGCTTGGTTTACAAAAACAATTCATCTTAAATGAATTGCCTAATTCTTATATATTCTTTATTCAAGTGCTGCTTAGTTACCATTTTTTAGATTAACTTTTTGGCAAAAAAAGTTCTAGTTTCAAACAAAACAGAAAAAAAAAAGACTCATAATGAAACTGATTAAAAATATAAGTTAAATTTTCTTTTCAAGCCCTCCTTTTTATGGACTCTCATAAAAATCATGAATATGGCAGGCCAATTTATCAAATTAGCCAACTTTCAGTCATATAATGGGTGGGGAATTTCAGAATTTCTGGACCCTATATGGGGAGCTAAAGCTGACAGGAATGTACCAATTCTATTTCTACGTGTATGATTCTCTTATTGTCAATGTACTTGGACTAATACCTAACCTCTTGTTTGACAACTGTTGTATTTTCTCTAATGCAATAAACATTAAAAATACACCACTGAGTGACCAATTGTAAATAATGAAAAAAAATATTATTACTCGCACACTTTATTTGAAATTCCTGAGTTGAAGATTGATTAACTTTACTAGTATGTCTGAAAAGGGAAGACAAACTGAGTGTAGAAATTATCATATAATATACCTCCTAGGGATAGTATACAAAGTGCTCTCTATAGCAATCAGCAGATTATTAAAATGAGCTGAGAAAGTAGTAGGAGAATAACAATGTAATAAATTTTAGACCAGGTCGGCCTACCACTGATCATATATTCTCAGTGATGCAAATGCTGGATCAATCAAATGATTGTAATGTAAGTCTATTTGTGTAACTGTATTTACCGATTTCAAACAGGCCTATGATACTGTTGACAGGGAGAATATGTACAAATGTCTGCATTCTTCAGGGACCCTCAGAAAACTTATTAGACTTATTCGCATGGCTCTAAACAATACATCCTGTAAGGTCAAGATCGGATGGAGATGTTCTAAAGATTTTAAGGTAGAGAAAGGATTGCACCAAGGTGAACCACTGTCAGTTTTGCTCTTCAACCTTGTAATAAAAACAAATCCAGGTGGTAGTATTTTCAACAGACTGACACATCTGGCTTTTGCCAATGACGTGGTAATCTCAGCAAGAACACTTCAAGCATTATCGGGTGTACTGGAGGAGTTCCTGGGAGCAGCAAGGGAACCTGAGCTTGAGTAAATGATTATTTACAATTTAAGAGGCACTGGTGAAGCAAAATATAAACAAACATCTGGAAAGTGTGAAGTCATACCGACCTTAGTTATTAATATATTTAGAACCAATGAACATTTAAATGTTTTTTAATGAATGCAGAATAATAAAAAAAGAACAAATAAAAACATGCATATAACCCATTTAATTAAATGTATGCTCATAACATAAAAACTCTATAATTCTTAAGAGAAGTTTAAGTTCCATTTATTGAACATAAAGTTAGTGATATCTACCTAGATCTTTCTGATATCCACCTAAATCTACCAAATTTATATTGCAAAGAAAACAAATTTTTAAATTAAATTTGGGAAAGAGGGGAGTTAAGATACAAAACAGATGAAATTTTGTTGGTGATACTTAATAATGTAATAAACTAATATTGCAACATAACCGTCCATTATATATCTATTGCTTACATAAATAGAGAAATAAACCTTTTGTTTAGTAATTTATCATTGGAATATATTTAAGGTAAACAAATATCAATATTAACCTATTAGCTGATTTTGTTTTGGTAATAAGCTCTTCATGATGTTTATACCATTCTTCCAGTTCCTTTTTTGCAGCAGCTCTCCATTCTTCTTTCTTTATTTCCTCATTTTTATCTAATAAGCATAAAATTAATTATTTAACATAAATAAACTAATTTATTAATGAAATTTACAAACAATGGACTATCCCTATAATGAAATATCCCTATGATGGAGACCTACAAGGTTACTACCTACATTTTGTCTTATATAAAGTATCCACTAAAGGAAGGTAAAAAGAGAAAAAACTGATTTTTGGGAGTGTTACAATATATGATTATATACGTGTAATAATATTATTATATAAATTACAAAAAATGTTCACTCATACAATACTTCAAAAACCCACTGTCACCTTTAACCAATTGCACTTTTTTAAATATTTTATTGGATTACTCCATACCTCACCATTCCTGGCAAACGGGGAAGGGAGGTTTTTCTTGAGGTATGACCAAACCTATTCTAACCAGAGTGGGAAGGTTAAGATTTATTCTGAGGATCTGCCTCAAAATGAAAGTCAAATATAATTATAAAAAATCAAATATAATTATATCATGTCTGATATAATTTCATCATGAAGAATAAGTAATGTTATTACTTATTCTCCAATAGGGCCACTAAAGAATCAATTGGCCAATGGAATCCACTAAATTGCATTAAAAACTCTAAATAATCCTAGTGAATACAATCTTGTCCCCTTTCAGTACTCCTATTAGAATGTTAATAATATAGAGTACGGAATTTTTTCATGAAATTCGATAATCAGTATAAAAACCCTCAACCAATCCTAAGCCTGAATAAATGAGGAAGGATAGAGAAATAGCACCTCTCTAATAAAAAACCTTGGGTTGGTAAGTGATCCTAGAGAATAGGATGGTTTGGAAGCCCCTAGTTTATAAAGTGAAGGCTTATACATAATGAAAGCTGTCATGTACACCACCATCAGTTTGGAACTAGATTCATCATAAGGAAAAGGTATTGCGATAACTTGTAATTGATTTCAAAGCCGTGTCTCCAAGAGTATGCATTATATGCATAAAAAGAAAATTTACGAATAACTCAATACTAAATATACATTCATTAACTGAAACGTTCTCAGATACAGATAAAGATGAATTGTTTGAGATTTTCGACAGTATTAAAGAATGCCTCAGATATAACATGAAGGTAATTTCTAGAGACCTCAATGCAAAACTAGGGAAGATACTGTGCATACCTCAGTTATTGGTCAGCCAAGTTTGTATGATCTACAGAAGATAAGGTGGTAAACTTTGAAGCCTCAAATAATCAAATTAATGACAGTACAGTCTTCTCACCGAAAAGGATACATACTGGAACATGGATCTTAATGGATGGATCAACTGTGAATCAGATTAACCATATTCTAATTATTAACCAAAATAGGTCCAACTCAACAAATGTTAGGTCTTACAGAGCTGCTGTCACAGTTGGCAAAATGATAAGAATATAAAAGATAATAATATCTAAAAAAAAACAAACAAACAAAAATCTGGTGTGTCAACACACACGGCTTTCCTACCTATTTCAGAAAAGTTTTTATATCTTTACATATGTTCATGAAGAAACAAAAGATTTGAGTACAACTTATTAGATAAACTAAGGCAATGAAACCGGCTTAAGGTAGATCAGTGTAAAAATTTCAATACTCACTAATATTGCGGATCAAAAACTTTTTGCTATAGCTTAGTATTGTCAAACAATAATTTCTGTTAAAAGTAGAGGAAATAGTGAAGATTGTGTGATGCGGATTACAGTAAACTCATAATTGGAAATTGAATAGCTGTAACGTTAATAGTTGTCTAAAATGAACGATTTTTATATGGCTTTGTAGGGAATTTCATTACAACAGGCTAAACGGTGTGTTTTTAGGACTCAGAGGGCTGTGAAACGTATAGATCCGTCGAAAACCGCATGTCGGAAATTTGACCCGATTGCAATACTTTCCTTACCTAGTATAGGTAGGAAAGTAAAAAAAAAATAGGAGTTGGAATTGAGAGAGAGGTTACATCAATTGTTGTCAGATATTGAAAAAAATACATTTACTTTTTGAAAATTGTTTTAGTTGTTTTTGCTTAAAGTTGTCCTACTTTTAAATAAACTGATTTATGGAAAGATGTCAATCATTTATCAGCATCTCCAGAGAAGGACTCACTCCCTCCTCCCCCTCCACTTAGTAAACCCTCAGATATTGTAATTTCTTTAGCATTGAAAGAAACACTACAGCTGCTAGAGTTGATTCTAACTAGAGATGGGCAGTACTCGATTACTTTCATGATTTGAGTAATTTTATTAGGAAAAAGTATCAAGTAGTTTCTGTACTCCGCCTGGCAGCGGCGAGTACTGAGAGTACTCACGCTGCGTCAATCATGATTTAGTTAAGTACAGAAAATACTCGCGCTGTTATATCGAATTACAGAAAGTACTCAGCCCAATTCCTACAAAGAGTACTTTTTATTTTTCAACTACTCCGTCATTATTATAAAGAGTATAAATGTTTTCTTTTATTTCCTTCAATAATAGCGGCCATATTCGACCTGGCCAACCCCGAGCCTCCATTAATCGCTATTAGACTAACCATCATGTCTTGGGGGGCCCTTTTTATAAACATATACTGTCGGATTTTAGATAGTGCCCCCGGGCATCGAATTTTCATAACTTTTCCGGTTAAATCGATATATGGGTCGACTATTATGTTTTGGGGGGCGCTTTTTATGAAAATGCTATCGAATTTGAAAATGGGCCCCCCGGGCCCCGACTTTTTTTAACTTTTTGAATTAAATCGATATCAGGGTCGACTATTATGTTTTGGGGGGCGCTTTTTATGAAAATGATATCGAATTTGAAAATGGGCCCCCGGGCCTCGACTTTTTTTAACTTTTTATATTAAATCGATATCAGGGTCGACTATTAGGTTTTAGAGGGTGCTTTTTATGAAAATGATATCGAATTTGAGATTGGGCCCCCCGGGCCCGACTTTTTTTAACTTTTTGAATTAAATCGATATCAGGGTCGACTATTATGTTTTGGGGGGAGCTTTTTATGAAAATGATATCGAATTTGAGATTGGGCCCCCCGGGCCTCGACTTTTTTTAACTTTTTGGATTAAATCGATATCAGGGTCGACTATTAGGTTTTAGGGGGTGCTTTTTATGAAAATGATATCGAATTTGAGATTGGGCTTCCCCAGCCCCGACTTTTTTTAACTTTTTAGATTAAATCGATATCAGGGTCAACTATTAGGTTTTAGGGGGTGCTTTTCATGGAAATGATACCGAATTTGAGATTGGGCCCCCCGGGCCCCGACATTTTTTAACTTTTTGGATTAAATCGATATCAGGGTCGACTATTAGGTTTTAGGGGGTGCTTTTTATGAAAATGATATCGAATTTGAGATAGGGCTCCCCGGGCCCCGACTTTTTTTAACTTTTTGAATTAAATCGATATCAGGGTCGACTATTATGTTTTGGGGGGCGCTTTTTATGAAAATGCTATCGAATTTTAAAATGGGACCCCCGGGCCTCGACTTTTTTTAACTTTTTGGATTAAATCGATATCAGGGTCGACTATTAGGTTTTAGGGGGTGCTTTTTATGAAAATGATATCGAATTTGAGATTGGGCTTCCCCAGCCCCGACTTTTTTTAACTTTTTAGATTAAATCGATATCAGGGTCAACTATTAGGTTTTAGGGGGTGCTTTTCATGGAAATGATACCGAATTTGAGATTGGGCCCCCCGGGCCCCGACATTTTTTAACTTTTTGGATTAAATCGATATCAGGGTCGACTATTAGGTTTTAGGGGGTGCTTTTTATGAAAATGATATCGAATTTGAGATAGGGCTCCCCGGGCCCCGACTTTTTTTAACTTTTTGAATTAAATCGATATCAGGGTCGACTATTATGTTTTGGGGGGCGCTTTTTATGAAAATGCTATCGAATTTTAAAATGGGACCCCCGGGCCTCGACTTTTTTTAACTTTTTGGATTAAATCGATATCAGGGTCGACTATTAGGTTTTAGGGGGTGCTTTTTATGAAAATGATATCGAATTTGAGATTGGGCCCCCCCAGCCCCGACTTTTTTTAACTTTTTGAATTAAATCGATATCAGGATCGACTATTATGTTTTGGGGGGCGCTTTTTATGAAAATGCTATCGAATTCGAAAATGGGCCCCCCGGGCCTCGACTTTTTTTAACTTTTTGGATTAAATCGATATCAGGGTCGACTATTAGGTTTTAGGGGGTGCTTTTTATGAAAATGATATCGAATTTGAGATTGGGCCCCCCCGGCCCCGACTTTTTTTAACTTTTTGGATTAAATCGATATCAGGGTCGACTATTAGGTTTTAGGGGGTGCTTTTTATGAAAATGATATCGAATTTGAGATAGGGCTCCCCGGGCCCCGACTTTTTTTAACTTTTTGAATTAAATCGATATCAGGGTCGACTATTATGTTTTGGGGGGCGCTTTTTATGAAAATGCTATCGAATTTTAAAATGGGCCCCCCGGGCCTCGACTTTTTTTAACTTTTTGGATTAAATCGATATCAGGGTCGACTATTAGGTTTTAGGGGGTGCTTTTTATGAAAATGATATCGAATTTGAGATTGGGCCCCCCCAGCCCCGACTTTTTTTAACTTTTTGAATTAAATCGATATCAGGATCGACTATTATGTTTTGGGGGGCGCTTTTTATGAAAATGCTATCGAATTCGAAAATGGGCCCCCCGGGCCTCGACTTTTTTTAACTTTTTGGATTAAATCGATATCAGGGTCGACTATTAGGTTTTAGGGGGTGCTTTTTATGAAAATGATATCGAATTTGAGATTGGGCCCCCCCAGCCCCGACTTTTTTTAACTTTTTGAATTAAATCGATATCAGGATCGACTATTATGTTTTGGGGGGGGCGCTTTTTAAGAAAATGCTATCGAATTTGAAAATGGGCCCCCCCCAGCCCCGACTTTTTTTAACTTTTTGAATTAAATCGATATCAGGATCGACTATTATGTTTTGGGGGGCGCTTTTTATGAAAATGCTATCGAATTTGAAAATGGGCCCCTCTGGCCCCGACTTTTTTTAACTTTTTGAATTAAATCGATATCAGGGTCGACTATTATGTTTTGGGGGACACTTTTTATGAAAATGATATCGAATGTGAGATTGGGCCCCCGTGTCCCGACTTTTTTTAACTTTTTGAATTAAATCGATATTAGGGTCGACTATTATGTTTTGGGGGGCGTTTTTTATAAAAATGCTATCGAATTTGAAAATGGGCCCCCCGATCCTCGACTTTCTTTAACTTTTTGGATGAAATCGATATCAGGGTCGACTATTAGGTTTTAGGGGGTGCTTTTTATAAAAATACAGTCGGATTTGAGATTGCACCCAGTGGATTCACTTTTTGGAATTAGTCGATATCAGGGCCGTCTATTATGTTTTAGGGGTCGGATTTTATAAAAAAAAAAAACCGACATCGTTTTCATAAAGTGTTCCCCAAAACCTCATAATCAACATTGATATCGATTAAATCCGAAAGGTTACAAAAAGTCGGGCCCCGGGGGCACTATCTCAAAATGTATGAAAATGATTCGTAATCTGATATCATTTTCATAAAAAGCGCCCCCTAAAATATAATAGTCGACCCTGATATCGATTTAATCCAAAAAGTTAAAAAAAGTCGGGGTCCGGGGGGCCCAATCTCAGATTCGATATCATTTTCATAAAAAGCACCCCCTAAAACCTAATAGTCGACCCTGATATCGATTTAATCCAAAAAGTTAAAAAAAGTTGGGGTCCGGGGGGGCCAATCTCAGATTCGATATCATTTTCATAAAAAGCACCCCCTAAAACCTAATAGTCGACCCTGATATCGATTTAATCCAAAAAGTTAAAAAAAGTCGGGGCCCGGGGGGCCCAATTTCAGATTCGATATCATTTTCATAAAAAGCACCCCCTAAAACCTAATAGTCGACCCTGATATCGATTTAATCCAAAAAGTTAAAAAAAGTTGGGGTCCGGGGGGCCCAATCTCAGATTCGATATCATTTTCATAAACAGCATCCCCTAAAACCTAATAGTCGACCCTGATATCGATTTAATCCAAAAAGTTAAAAAAAGTTCGGGCCCGGGGCTCCCAATCTCAAATTCGATATCATTTTCATAAAAAGCACCCCCTAAAACCTAATAGTCGACCCTGATATCGATTTAATCCAAAAAGTTAAAAAAAGTTGGGGCCCGGGGGGCCCAATTTCAGATTCGATATCATTTTCATAAAAAGCACCCCCTAAAACCTAATAGTCGACCCTGATATCGATCTAATCCAAAAAGTTAAAAAAAGTTGGGGTCCGGGGGGCCAATCTCAGATTCGATATCATTTTCATAAAAAGCACCCCCTAAAACCTAATAGTCGACCCTGATATCGATTTATTCCAAAAAGTTAAAAAAAGTTGGGACCCGGGGGACACCATTTTAAATTCGATATCATTTTCATAAAAAGTACTCCCTAAAACCTAATAGTCGACCCTGATATCGATTTAATCCAAAAAGTTAAAAAAAGTCGGGGCCCGGGGGGCCCAATCTCAGATTCGATATCATTTTCATAAAAAGCACCCCCTAAAACCTAATAGTCGACCCTGATATCGATTTAATTCAAAAAGTTAAAAAAAGTCGGGGCCCGGGGGGCCCAATCTCAAATTCGATAGTCATTTTCATAAAAAGCGCCCCCCAAAACATAATAGTCGATCCTGATATCGATTTAATTCAAAAAGTTAAAAAAAGTCGGGGCTGGGGGGGCCCAATCTCAAATTCGATATCATTTTCATAAAAAGCACCCCCTAATAAAACCTAATAGTCGACCCTGATATCGATTTAATCCAAAAAGTTAAAAAAAGTCGGGGCCCAGGGGGCCCAATTTCAGATTCGATATCATTTTCATAAAAAGCACCCCCTAAAACCTAATAGTCGACCCTGATATCGATTTAATCCAAAAAGTTAAAAAAAGTTGGGGTCCGGGGGGGCCAATCTCAGATTCGATATCATTTTCATAAAAAGCACCCCCTAAAACCTAATAGTCGACCCTGATATCGATTTAATCCAAAAAGTTAAAAAAAGTTGGGGCCCGGGGGGCCCAATTTCAGATTCGATATCATTTTCATAAAAAGCACCCCCTAAAACCCAATAGTCGACCCTGATATCGATTTAATCCAAAAAGTTAAAAAAAGTTGGGGTCCGGGGGGCCAATCTCAGATTCGATATCATTTTCATAAAAAGCACCCCCTAAAACCTAATAGTCGACCCTGATATCGATTTAATCCAAAAAGTTAAAAAATGTTGGGGCCCGGGGGCACTATCTCAAATTCGACAGCATTATCATAAAAGTCAAGTGGTGTAAAAAAGAAAAAAAAAATGGTCCCCAAAGTTGATTAAATCCAAAATATTTTAATAATTCTTTATTTTATCGATTTACATTAAATCGATACTATTTTAAAAAACTATACCCGCATAAGATAACAATGGACTTAAACATGGAAGAAATATTAAATATTCTACTCCTGTAATTTTTATAATGAAGTACTCGATTACTTTGAAAAGTACTCAGAGTAAAATATTGCTGAGTAGATTTGAAAATAGAAAGTACTCAGGAGGACAGCTGATTACTTTTTGTACTCGTCAATCATGAGGTCGAGTAGTGATTGAAGTACTCGATACTCGAACCAGGCGAGTATTTGAGTAAATTACTCTGTAATTGTACTTTTTACTCAGAGTACAATTTTGCCCATCTCTAATTCTAACCAATCACATTTTATTGATTCTAATCTAAAGTTTGATGACTGGAGTAAGGAAAGAAAAAAATGATATGAAGAGTCATCCTAGTCATTCTAGAATATGAGTTTTATGAGGGTTATATGATCCTGGATCATGTTAGGGCAGGTCGCTCATTATGTTATAGTGAGACACAGTAGTCTTTATCCTGTTCCAGAGGATAAAAAAGGGGTTTTAAATTAGTGTCCCTTCCGTTGACGAGCTAAAGGGTCCTGGCGAAACCATCGTTAATTTACCTAATCTGGATAACATGTAAATATATTGTGTAGATAACTTTGTAAATAGTATAATTAGGTTGTTGGTATAGTTATGATCGGGATTCTAATTATAAATTTCATGGATAGAAGGTAATGGACTTCAGCGTAAATTATTTATTTAGATTGGATTAAATAACTAAAATATAAATATGATTTATGATTATAATATTTAAAAGTTTAATAAGCCGTTATTTGTTTTGGCCGGATATTGCTAGGTAGAATCCATATTTTAGAAGAAAGTTAGAAATAGCTTTAATTAATTAGCGTGCGCTCTCTGTTTATTCCTGTAATAAAAGTTATTAATATGTTAGAATGTTAAATCAATAATACAAGAATTTATTTTGTAAGTTAATTGTGTATAAGATATGGAAATTATACTGTAAAGTTTTTTGTAAATAATGTATATAGCTTATTTTGCTACTTATATATCAATCTATTTTACTTATTTTTCTTGTGCATAAGTTATATGAACAAGTTATGTAATCAGTGTATGAAGTTTGTATATTGTGTAAATTAATTTAAAATTAAGGTATGGTCTTCAATTTAATTTGAGTATTCATATGATACTGTAGTTTGTTTTGTTTTTTAAATTTTAAGGCTTCAACCACTTGGGTCATTATTCCCTTATTTTCACTGAGAATTAGATTTGATTTTCAAGCTTAGAACGTTTCAGAAAAGAAAATAGTTTATCGACCTCATTCGTATTGTCCTGTAAAATGGAGTGTAAATCGTTTGTCAAGTCACAAGATAGTCTAAATGTTTCGTAAACTCTGCATTCTGTTAAAATGTGTTTCACTGTCAGAGTCCCACAAGTTTGGCATATTGGCGAAGAATCACAGGGCATCAGGTATCCAAGGGTAAGGTGTGTATGACCTATACGCAGGCGCATAACAATTACTTCCTCTCTACGGTTATTCCTATTTGACGATGCCTAAGAGGAAATGTTACCATAACCTCCCTCAATTTATTTTCGGTTAGATTCGACCATATCTGTTCCCATTTTGTTCTTCATTTTCTGTTTGATGACAGTTATAAAATCCTCTACAGGTACTCCTCGATAAGGTATTCCATCAGTAATGGCTTTTTTGGCAGCTCGATCAGCCAGTTCATTACCGGTTATTCCACAATGCCCAGGGACCCAGACAAAAATGACTGATATATTATTTCTATTTGCGCACTTTATTGAGTACAGGATGTTTTGTATTATGGCGTTTGATGAGAAAACATTTCCTAGACTAATTAGAGCGGATAGAGAATCTGTGCATATGACCATTTTTTGTTTAGTGGGCTGTATAACATTTAAACCTTTATGTATTGTAACCAATTCAGCAGTATAATTATTACATAGTGGTGAAAGCGAAAAAACATGTTGACGTTCATTACATATAATTGATGCTCCCACGCCTGCGGAGCTCTTCGAGCCGTCAGTGTAGATAAAGTCAGAATCACCTAGTCTGTCTTGAAGTGAGAAATTCCTGTTTATATACATAAGGCATTGTGTTGTTTTTAATAAATTTGGTGGTTAGGGGTGAGAAAAAGAAGAATTTTTGGAGAAGGAAGTCCCCAAGGATAAATTGGCGAATCTGCAGTTCTTGAAAAATAGGAAGTTCAATATTTATATTATTTAGTAAAGTTGAAACTCTGATTGTAAAGGGTGTTCTATTTGGTAATTCAGTTTGTTGTTCATTAACGTATTGCATATTTGAAAATAAATCAGTCACGATCAGAAGCATCAGGATTAGAAGTAGAACGGATCTTAACAAAGTAAATGAGGTCAAGTTGTTGTCTCCATATGTCAAGTGGAAGCTCCCCAGCTTCGACACTTAGGCTATTTGCAGGGCTGGATCGGAAAGCACCAATAGTTATTCTGAGGGCGGCGGCATTTTGCACAGGATCTACAATTTTTAAAATGGTACTCGATGCTGAGTTGTAAGCATTACAGCCATAGTCCAATTTCGATCTTATAAGTGTCCTATACAGGGTTAGCTAAATTTTTCGATCGGCACCCCAGCTAGTGTTACTGACCATTCTTAAGAGATTCAGGGAGCGGAGGCAACTTGCTTTTAATTGTTTAACATGCTGAGTTCATCTGAGCGTTCTATCGAAGGTCATTCCTAAGTATAGTACAACGTGGGAGAAGGTGACTGATTGATTTTTTATGGTCAGTGATGGTTAAGTTGGGCCAAGCTGTCTTTTGCTAAACAGAATCGCAACTGTCTTACTTGATGAAATTTTAAAACCATTATCAGCGAGCCAGGTACTGACTTTGTCCAAAGCAGTTTGTATGTTATCTTGTAAGTCCATTACATGTTTTCCCTTAGTATACATTACAAGATCATCAGCATAGAGCAAGCCTATGCTGAATAATTTAAGGACAAGGAAATAGTATAAAAATGTTTAGCTAAATTGTTCGCTAGACTTACAGGATCAGTTTGATATTGATCGCGATCTTTTAAGCACTTTATTGAACAATATCCTAAAGCCATTATTTTTCTAATCGTTTGCCAGAAAATAACGCTCGCGGTGTATTACAGCTAACTTTACTGAGAAAATTCTACCATGATATTTTTTTGCTTTTTTTAATTACATATCTCGCATTTTTTCGAGCAGATTTATATATCTCTAACTTTTCAGAAGATGGTCTGCGTATAATATTATTTTAAGCTTTTTTTATGTCTTTTATCGCCTTATCACATTTATCAGTCCACCAAGGAACAGGGGCGTGTAAACTATTATTTGTGGTGTCAGGTGTGAGAAACTATATGGAATCGCTACCTGAGCCGCTTGTAGCAATCTATTATTTAATTGGGCAATTAGTTGATCAGCATCAGATTCAGATAAATCAATGTCCGCAAGCTGAGCTACCTCTTGAAAAAGGGCCCAATCAGCTTTTTTAATCAGCCACTTGCTATGTCTGCTGGGTGAGAAGCATTTATCAAAAGAATTAATTATGATGGGGAAGAGATCGCTACCGTGTGTGTCATCTAGAGCATACCATTGGGTCGATGCTTGTAATTGGGGGCTAGTAATTGTCAAATCTATTGCAGAAAGTTTTCCAGATCTAGCACAGAAGAGAGTTTGGTAAATACGGTTATTTATAATATTAAAATTACATCTATCTAGAAAAGATTCTATTAATTTATCTCTCTCATCCAAGTGATCACTACCCCACATTAAGCTGTGAGCGTTATAATCTCTGGGCAAGATAACAGGAGGCGGCAACAAATCAAAAAAATCTTTCAGTTGTTCAGCCGTGAATGTTCGACCAAGAGGGAGGTATATAGAACAGATTGTGAATGCACAAGGTTGAGATAAAATTCTTATAGATACCGCTTGTAAGCTAGAATTGATATTAAGATCAATAAAAAGGATATTGTCATTAATTATAATACACACCCCGCCACAAGCAATTCGACCATCTGTATAATCTTTTCTCCTTATTGCATATTCCCGGAGATCAAAATTTTCAGTAGGTTTTAAATTGGTTTCTTGTAGACAGGCTACAGAGCAACCCCCAGAACCCTTTCACTTCCAAACTATCAGAACATGCCTTAACCCTCAACCATTCATTTGATTTTAAAAAAACCTCAATTCTTGCCAAGGTCCCTAACCATGAAAAAAGACTCATTTCCGAATCCATCCATATTCACATGGAGCAGAATCCTGTTAATCATAAAGTAGATAAAAACTACATTTCTTTAACATATAAACACATTTTAAATCTTATAAGTGAAAAATAACTTATATATCACATCCTATTATTTTTATCTACTTTCAATTTTTATTGATTAATTCGATTTAATAATTTAATTATTCTAAGTATTTCCGCTTTGTATGATCTCTCTTTAATTTAATTTTAATTTTATATTTACATTCTACATCAATGTATGATCATCCGTTTTCACTTTGTATTCATTTTACTTTTTAACCATTATGCCTCAATATTATCTAATATTTAAATGTAATTTTCTTACATATGTACAACTAAGTATAATTATAATTATTCATATTTGTTATATGAATTTATTTATTTATTATTCATGTGTTTCTTCTCTATACTTCTAAATTAGTTCTGAAATGTATGATCTCTTATTTTTATATTTATATTTTACTTCTATGTACGTTTTACTTCTTTCATTTTTGTTTTTATTCACATTGTACTTCTATCTATAATTTCTTAATTCTATTTTATATGTATTTATAATTTATTAGTTCATAGATATAATATTTTCTTGTGTATCCATCCATATCTTCAAATTTTAGGTACTGTAATATTCCAGGTTTTTTTTTACTTTTATTACTTACCCCCTCACAATTCCCCAACCAGGTCAGCGAATTTCCCCAATACTTACCCAGGTTTTCCAGTTCTAAGTGAAACACCTGTAAGTCTCCATTTTTATTCTTCTAATTTTATTTACTTATTTTTTGTTTTTCTTCTTCTTTTTTCTTTCCTTTCTCCACATCCCTTTATGTCCATTATTTCATATTATATCCTTTTTCCTTTTCTTCCAATCTCTCACGTAGATTAACAATTGCATATATTATTATATATTATACTACAACAATTGTTAGCATCTATTTAGTTCAGTTTAGGATCTTGTTACTCAGATTACTCTGTTTATACAACTTATTGTTCTTAATATTTTAATGTACTTACTCTTTATAATTTTAATAAGTTTATTCACATTGTTTATAATTTTTTATCTAAATATGATGTAACTTCCACAATTCTCTATATCTTTTTTTATCTTGTCCGTTCCAGCCCAGAAGAAGACCTGCAAAGTCGGGTCGAAACGTTGGCTTTTAATAAAATAGTTTTGCCACTATTTAGTCTATTTGTGACTGCCACCCCGGACTATCTCCTTCCTTAATAAAGTATAACAGTTGAGAACTATAAATGATTAAATAGTTAAACTAATAATGGACACTGAATACAGAAAATAATGAGTTGTTAGTGACTATAGTGGTAATCAATAAATATAAAACTACCAATGACCATTAAACTACAACAAAAAACATATTTCTACAACTATAAAAACAGATCTCTACAACTAAGATCATCAGAGGTCATAGACATAACGCTGACCTCAAGTCAGGTCATGTCAAAAGTAGAAAACTGGCATGTATCGGATGAAGAAACATGCTCAGACCATAAATATATCAAATCTGACTGGTCTGATAACACAAAAATTCTTGAGAAGTATAGAAACCTAAAGTCTACAGACTGGAAAGAGTACTCCTCATACCTAGAAGAGGCATGTATATGCTGCCCAAAAAACATAAATAATACCTGGCAGCCAGAATGCCTCAATTCATCTTTAACAGATGCTATTATTATCTGAGTAGTAATGATATCCAAACCAAGGTATCCAAAAGAGGGGTATCCTGACGGAACAAGGACTTAGAGAGGCAAAGAAGATTGTTCAATGCTGCAAAAAGATATGGCAACAGGGTGGTTTACAGAACCGCCCTCACAGAATACCACAAATCTGTGAGGAAAGCAAAAAGACGGTCTTGGAAGAACTTCTGCTAAGAAATGACAACACTCCTATGGCAAGTAGGATAAAAAAAAATATACTTGCTAAACAGAAAGACCAAGGAATACTGGGAACACTCAGGGTCAATGGCAAACATACTAGTAATGAGATTGAAACCCTGAGAGAACTGGCAATACCACACTTTCCTGGGTGTAAGATTATGGAAAAGATTTGTACTGAAACTACAATTCCTAGCTAAACAGCTAATCGAGAAGTGTGGATTATTGTTACAGTAAATAAACTGGAATGGGCAAGAAACACATTGTCTCCCTACAAATTTGCAGGTTTGGATGATATCCTACCAATACTGATTCAAAAGAGACTTTCAATAATTAAACCCTATCTCTTAGAATTATTAAGGGGCAGGATAGCTTTTGGTTACCTTCCTACAGAATGGAGAGGATCCAAATTGTGTTTTATTCTAAAACTTGGAAAGGGATGATATGATGATCCTAAGTCATTCAGGCCAATATGCATGTCTTTTTTTTAATGAAGACACTGGAAAAGATTTTGGACAGGCATATAAGAGAACAACTAGTGAATTCTAATTCCTTACATTTCAATCAATTCGCGTACTAACCTGGGAAATCATATGAAGCTGCAATACATAATCTGGTTTCAAGTACTGAAAAATCCATGAATCAGAAGAAAATAATGATTGGTACCTTTGTAGATATAGAAGGTGCCTTCGATAGGACTCCTTACAAAACTATCATGGATACTTTAAAGACAAGAAAAATAGATCCACTTCTCACCAAATGGATTGGCAACATGTTGGATACAAGAATTCTAAAAACTGAACTAGGATACGCCGTAATGTGGCTCAAACCTGGGGGAGGTTGTCCACAGGAAGGTGTGCTCTCTCCATTACTGTGGTGCTTGGTGGTGGACTTCTTGCTCTTAAAACTAAATACTGCAGGCTTTTATGCACAAGGATATGCGGGTGACATCGCTATTTTTATAGGTGAAAAATATCTTCTTTTCTAAATTCAGTGGAATGTTCTTTCTGATCTGTTGAAGAATTCTACAGGAGTCTTGGAGGGATGTTGCCGGTCTAGTGGATTAAATGTCAACCCAGCCAACATAAACATCTTCACAAAGAAGAAAAGAGTAGAAGTAAGACTACCTAAAATAAACAACATCCAGCTAACAGTAAGTAAGGAAGTCAAACACTTAAGTGCTACACTGTACAATAAAATGATGTGGAGTACACAACTAATTAAGCACTAAAATGCCTTTGGGCATGTAAGAATGCTGTTGGGAAGGCATGGGGACTTAAACCTCAGATGGTCTACTGGCTGTATGTCACAGCGGTTAGACCTGTGCTTTTATATTCAACTGTTGTATGGTGGCATAGGGCAAGAGTGGGCCACAACAGGATACAATTGGAAAAATTACAGAGATTAGCCTGTTTAATGATAACAGGCGCAATGAAAACTATTCCGACTGCAGCCATAGAAGTTAGGTCTATTATTACCTCTGCAATTGGAGATTGAAAAGCAGGCCTTTAAAACTTTTTACAGGCTACAAAAATTAAACTTAGGTTCAAAGATAAACATCCAGGAGGGACATTGGAAAATAATTTAAAAAATTGAGGAAGACGGGTGCTTACAATGAATTCTGACACTTAAGACTAGAGAATTTCTTACAAAGATGTATAATGTAAAAATAGACAGCTCAGGAGAATATAAACCCATTAATGGGATTAATGGTTATACTGATGGGTCACTTATGACATTCGGATCTGGTGCTGGCTTTTAGAGAAAGGATGAACCAGAGGAAGGCATGTCAATACCACTCGACAATTATACAACAGTGATCCAATCTGAAATGCTGACCAATCTCACTGTGCCTCAAAAATGTTGCTTGACAGGTTAGTTAGGAGGAGAATTTCAATATATACTGACAGTCAAGCGTTCATACGAGCACTGGACAACAGTACAACTAGATCTAAGGCTGTTGAGGATTGTGTGAGAATTCTCTATGACTTATCCAGACTTAATAAGGTAAACATTGAATGGATTTCGGGTCATTTTGGAATTCATGGTAATGAGATGGCGGATGAACTAGCCAGACTAGGCTCACAAAAGATTCCCATAGCTCCTGAACCTATCTGTGGAATTAGTCAGTGTATAATAAATAACAGAATTGGGGAGATTTATGGTGCTGAAGCTAAAAAGAACTGGTGCTTGAAAAAACAGACTCACTCTAGATTATGCCTGGAAGGAATCTGTCAGAAAAGAAGGAACCTACTAATTAATTTGAGCAGGGGCTCACTTAAGAAAATTACAACAGCATATACTGGACACTGTAAACTAAATTATCATATGTTCCATCTCAGGCTCATGGAGTCGTCTCTTTGTAGGTACTGTGGCCAGGAGGATAAAAAGCTTGTCATATCATTTGTTGGTGCGACAGATTCCGACTATTCGGCATTGATAGGGTGATTGATCCCTAGGCAAACGAGCTCATCAACCCAACAAGCTTACTACAGTTCACCGAGACTGCAGGAATTACACTCTAAATAGGAGTGACTTCAATAGAGGCGTACAATAGGCCTTCATGGCCCAGAGCAACTATTCACCTCAAAAACAAAAAAAAAAATACATAATTTTCCAAGATTAACAAAATAGCATTAAGTACAAAATTTTTTATTTACATGCAAAAATCAAAATTATATTGGGCAGCAAGATGTCGGATGGTTGAATGACCAATGACTATGGGATAGGAAAAAAAAAAAAAAAAATTTATTTTTTTGTTATATCCATTATATACAATATATAAATACAATATAATCAATAGTCCCTGTCAATCAATAATCAAATGTATATACAAAGTCAATAGGTACCCTTTAGTTATTTTATCGCTCCCGTCACCTACTACCACAACCTATCCGCAAGCTCCTTGTATTCTCTCTTATTTTCCCCCACTTTGAGTATGGCTGTGTGGTGTATGAAGGCGACTTATGAACTCCTGCTTAAGATTTGTCTTTGATACTTAGAGGCGGTTGTATGCGTCCCAGCTTTACAATGAGTTAAAGTGGCTCTTCCCTTCTTACTGTTGACAATATTTCTTTGGATCTTTCCAATTCCAAATGATCAACATCCAACACCCTTCCTACATCTACAGTCTCCTACAGTTCAAACCCGTGATCCACTCCCAGAAAACAAGATCCCGTGTTTCCGATCTTTATACCCCTTCCCATAGAACTAAGACATTTGAATATTCCTCTATTGCCCGATCCACTGCCTTCTGGAATTGTTTGCCATCTGACATCTGCCATGCCTCTTCCTTGTCCTCATTCAAATATCATCTCTACCGATTCCTTCTCATATTCCAAAATGACATTGCACAATGAAATAAATATTATGAATCAAATTTTGACTGAGGTGAATGGTTGTTGAAATTGTTTGAGTTTTAATTTTAAGAATCAACCTATAGTGCTTATATCATTTTGTTTTTTATTTCCTCTGATTTCTGTTTTTCTTTTCATTTCAATAATGTTTTTTTTTCCAAAATGGTTTTACTTTTTTTTATTTGTTTTAATATATTTTCACTGAAGATATAGTATATATATTCTTTAATTTTGATTAATGTAATTTTTGGCCAGTTGTGCTTTTACTTTTTGTTTATAATTTTTATTCTTAAGGAACCTCGTCTTAGAATAAAGTTTATTTTCTATTTCTATAATCAATTATTGAATTTATATATATATTTAATTTCAGTGATCCAAACCCCATACAGTCAACACCAATTGATACATTTACCAGTACACTATTACACACTTATAGATCAATGGGTAATATTTGTCTCACAATAAATTACCGTGATCATGTATATATAATGTAGGAAACTTAACAGTTATTTGTTTAGTAGACAAATGTGTACCAATGTGTACCAAAATCAGCATTCAGTCAAATCCTAAATTAAAACAAAAAAGAAAAAAATATAAACTTATTAACATTTATTTGATGTATAAAAAATTTAAATAGAATATAAATAACATCATGTATATGACACAAATAACAGAGAAAGGACATACCTTGTGTTCAGAATAAATCTGCAACTGGTAGCTTCCAAATGGTCAGAATCCCGAACAACCACACTGAGTCAGGTACAGAGGACTAATGAATGCACCGACCAAGCCATAAATCAAATGGTAAAGGTGGGACTTGCTCCCTACCTCTTTAAGTGGCAAAAACCAAGGGGGGAAGGCATATAAAGAGAATTTTCTATGTGACATTCTACAGAACTAGATATTATATTTGGAACGAAAGGCCAATATGTTGAAATATAGGTTTATCGCTCATTTATTTGTCAAAATTTGTACATAGGCAGATGTGTAGATTTATTCTTTTATTTAGCAATAAGTAGGAAATTTTATATGAAACTTTTCAAGCCAAATTTCAGCTAAAATTTCGACACTGGTCCATCCCTAGTATTGAGTTCAGTTGAACTTGACTTGACTGAGCCTCTTGGCTGGTTCACCTTGAGCTAGGTTCAAATAATAACCTTCATTTGTACAACTGGATTTACATATCTGACTGTAGTTCAAGGTTGAACTCTAATTGTAAAACTGGCCCAAAGAACTTATATAAAACAATTTTGCAAGAACTTACAAAAACAGAACATCTATCAAATATTTGTTTTGATGGAAGTTTTGAAAAATTTTATTCAAGAAATTGCTTTTAATATGTGTTCTTATTAAACTTGTATGTTAAAACTTAAACTGTAAAAATGTTTGTAAAACAGTAAACTGAAACTTTTAAGTTCAATAACTGATTAGAGCCCTGTTATAAATAGCAGACCTTGAAGAGTTTACAATATATTTGAAAATTGGAAAAAAAAATCATGAATGAATACCCTTTTCTTCTAATAATAATTTTTGTTGCTCTCTCCATTTCTTAATTTTTTCTGGTTCTTCTCTCGGAGCCTGCTTCATGGGTGTCGGGCTTAAATTTCTGACATCTAGAAAGAAAAAGTGAACAAGATAAGTAAGCTATATACTAAATCACGAAACTTTTATTCCAAATAAATACTTATCATAGGTGTATTTATATAATTATATAAGAGAAAATATTTATAAATAGAGATCACTGACATTTACTTTATTTAAGGAAATATAAAAAAATATTTCTTAAGGTATTAATAACCAGAAATAATCAATTACTGTAATTATCATGCATAGTCCGCGGGCCAGACCCCCCTACAGTGCAACCCCCTCAACTCTCCCACATCCCTATAAATTGCACATCATTGTGTTCCTTGTAACTATTTATTAAATAAAAAAAACCAATGTTTCCACAAAAAAAAAGTCCTAAAATGGCATCCAAACATGGGGGGATTGACGTCTTAGACTTGAGATTCAGCAGTTGGCTTAATTTCATCATAATTGGATTTTTATTAAAGCTGAATAATCAGAGAATAATAAAACATCAAAAAGTTAGAAAGAAAAATTTCTCTTGGTAATAAAAAATAGCAAAC
The DNA here is from genome assembly GCA_928085145.1 of Nezara viridula. Classification (NCBI taxonomy): domain Eukaryota; kingdom Metazoa; phylum Arthropoda; class Insecta; order Hemiptera; family Pentatomidae; genus Nezara; species Nezara viridula. Next base: position 197,752,538 of record OV725078.1, on the reverse strand, counting down.
AATAACGAAAAACTCCTTGAAATAAAAAATCTAGAGAATACATTTCTCTTTCTAAATCACTGATTAATTTTTAAAACATTTGAAACAGTTCTTTAGAAAATGCAATAAATTATTTTGATTGTATTAATGTACAAATATTAATGAAATCATTTCTTTGTCCAAAACATTTTTTTTTTATAACTTCCTACATTCTTATATTCTAGGACATTTAAGAATTCTTGAAGGAAGTTAGTCGACTGTTCTATATCATGGGTGATAAATATTTAGGACGCAGTCTTTTTAATTTTTTTCATTTATGCCAACGTTTCGACCCAAAAATGTGGGTCATCTTCAGGGCGTGGTTTGAGCACTGAGGATGTTCAAGTACTGTTTTTCTGGTTTGAGCACTGTGGGTGTCCGAGTACTTGAACTTGGAAACAGTGCTCAAACCACACCCTGAAGATGACGCACATGTTTGGGTTGAAATGTTGGTATGAATAAAAAAATTTAAGAAGACTGCGTCCTGAACATTTATCACCCATAGGACATTTAAGACCTACTATAAAAATTATATTTTCAGTATATTTATTGAATTTTATAGGTTAGCTAATTTTATGTACTTCCCGGAAATGAATCATATTATGTCTGAAGTGTCTTTGAAGGAGGTTGATCTGGGACAACTACATATTGGGATCGATCGGAAAGGAAGGATTTGAACCAATGCAGGACACTGTTCGATAGAGGAAAATTTTGCAATTTGGTAAGAAGGATTTTATGGTCAACTGTATCAACCGCTTTGGAAACATCTAGAAGGATGAGGTGTTTTGGTATTCAATGGAGTTTTGGAGGTCATGGGTTATTTAAGGGGGGCAGATTGCGTTAAATAGCCTGGTCGAAAGCCAGATTGGAATGGATGGATGAGGGAACGTTCTTCTAGGAAGTTGGAAAGTTGGTTTTGGACAAGGCGTTCCAGTGGTTTTGAGAGGTTGGAAAGAAAAGAAATAGGACGGAAGTCGTTCAGTGAGGAAGAGTTAGAAGATTTATTCAAAGGTCGGACTAGTGCAGTTTTCCAGGAAGAGGGGAAGATGGAGTTTTGCAATGAAAAGTTGTAGATATGATAAAGTACTGGAATAAGGGTAGGAAGGCTGGATTTTATAAGTTTTACTGGAATGTTGTCAGGACCATAATCATTGGTGTGGGATTTTCGGATACTGGAAAGTACTTCGTCGTAGGACACATGGGAAAAAAAGAAGTTTTCAGGATTGAAATTTTGGTGTTCAATATCATGAGTAGGAGAAGGATTAGAAGCAAATGATAAGAAATGGTCATTAAGATCATCTGGAGTAACAGGGAGGGAAATGAGATGATTAGAATCTGGTAGGGATAGATTACGAAGTATTTTCCACTTTGATTTGGAATCGGGAGCATTGGAAAGGGCATTATGAAAGTAGTTGGATTTAGAAAGTCGGATTGTGGATTGGGTTGCACTGAGAAGTTGTTTGAAAGACACATAATCAGTAGGTAAATGGGTTTGACGGTATTTGCGCCTTGCTGCATTCCTTCTCTTTATTATTTCCTTTATTTCAGGAGTCAGCCAAGGAACAATGGGACGACGTAAGATTCTGGTTTTCAGAGGAGCATGGATATCTAATATGGATTGTAGGTTTGAGGTAAGGCTGGATATCATAGGGTATCATGGAGGTATAGGAAAATATGGTATCCCATTGGGCAGAATCAAGCTCAGGTTAAAAGGATTCATATGAAAGGAGGTTTAAATTGCAATGTGACACTATTTTGGGAGTGAATGATTTCACGGGTAGGTCGTATGAAATTTGGATCAGGTCGTGTGATGATAGAAAGGGTATGGGGTGTTGAGAGAAGAAAAGAATTTTAAGGGGTGAGTTAGAGATGTGGAGTTCTAACCAGGTGTCAGAGAACTGCATGTGATGAGTGGGAGAATAAGGAACAAGATATAGATTGAGAGAAAATATTAGGTCGGCGAGGAAGTATTTTTCCGGAGATTCTGGAGCATATTTACATTAAAATCGCCGGAGATGATGACATTAGAGTAGTTGGAAACCAGATTGACAAGGGAGGATTCAAAAATATGGTCGAATGGTAAACGAGGAGGGCGGTAGACTACAACATATAATAAAGGTTAGGAAACAGGGGAAATTTCAACAAACATAGTCATGAGAGAGCGACTGTAAAAGGATTTTGGCCTTAAGACTATCATGTACATATAGTCCGACACCACCTGCCGTGCGATCAGATCTGTCATGGCATAGGAAAGAGTAATTAGGGAGGGAAATTTGGGAGGAAGGAATAAAAGGTTTCAGATACTGCTATTGTGTGGTAAAAATTATCGAGGAAATACTTTTGGAATTCATCAAAGTGGGCATTATGGGATTGAGCATTACGTGATCCAGATTGTCTGGATTCAATTTGACCCCCAGACCCGCTCCGACACTGAGGATGGTGCCAGTCATGGTTTCGCTCGGCTTCTCTGGAATTCCTCTAATTTCTATAGTGTTCTTCAACTGATTTTGCTCAGTAAAATTTAAGCGGCTTTCTAGATCTGATATTTTCTTCTTTAGTGTGTTGTTTTCGAGGGATAATTTCTCTACATGTTTTTTCTGCTCTTCCAGAAGAGTTTCTATTTTTAGTGACCGTTCTGGCAGTGACCGTTAAATGGCAGTTCTGACTGTTTATTGAGGGTGTCTTTTATGTCCTTTAATTCTTCGATGCCCTGAAGCTTGGTTTTCATCTCTCTAACCTCCTCGGCCAGGCCCCTCAGTAGTGTGATCATTGTACTATGTTCAGATGCTGGTAATGCACCCGATTGACAATCGGTGCATATCCATTTTTTACTGATTTCCTTAAAGTCTTCTGAGTCTGAGATATCAATTTTCATGCATTTAGCATGGAATAAATTTGTACATAAAGTACAGGCTAATTTAGCCTTATCTTCTCAGGCTACTGATTTACCCCACGTTTTGCAATTCACCATTTTAATGACAATTTCTATTAATTTAAATTATCATAGTTCAAATAGAGAGAGCTGAATAAAAACAATAATATTATTAGCATACCTGTTTGTTTGTGTGTAGGCTGCTGGGATTTAGGTGATGCCTGATAAGCTGTTCCCCACCACTCCAACTCCGCCTTCTTTGTCACAGACACTTGGTTTTATTAATATTTACTATAATATTAAGTAAGATAAGACTTAATTTTCTCATTATACAATTTTTTATAAACAGTACTAAATATCAGTGTTTTTTTTTTTTTTTAATTTAACAGTAATGTCTATAATAACTATTATATTGATATATTTAGCGAGAGCACACAATTGAGGTCTTGATTGAACGAGTTATTATATAGCGTCAATAATTTTTACTTTCACCTAGCCTTTGTCTGAAAGTACTTATTTCTGCTAAGAAGAGGTTAGTAAGTATAAGTTGTGTGATGCGAACCAGATTTTGTGGTCAACCTGAACTGAAAAACCATGTATCCAATATCTCCCGACGTACCTTTTCCACTCTAAAACACTTAAATAGCCTGCGACATCTTTTTCCTTTTGAAATCCGTAGACTCCTGGTCACCTCCTTAATATTTCCCCACTTCGACTATTGCTGCACGGTAGAAGTATTTCCTGGCATCCTTCCTCTTCCAAGTAATTCACTCCCGCCGTCCTTCATACATCTCCAAGCTCCTTCAATTTAAATCCTCTTTCCACTCCCACAATACGTGTTCCCGGTCTTCAGATTTATATATAATGGCCCACCGAACCGCTGCTTTTGATAAATCTTTTATTATTCGATCCTCAACCCTATGGAACTCCATCCCTCCCCACATCCGTCAATCCAAAACTCTTCCTACCTTTAAATCCTGACTGTTTAATCATTTCTAATCCATCCAGCCCTCATAAAATTGTAAACAGTTACTACTGTAAATATGTATATAAAGTAAGGAGGGTTATCACTATCTTTCTTTATTCTTAATTTTATTGATTTAGTTGTACTTTACAATGTTTATGTCTATAAAACATCTAATTGTAGTTATTTTGTAGCGTTTTTCTCAAATTTAAAATACCATATTAATAAATAGCAATAAGCTAATAGTTAACTGCAAGACTCTTGCACAAGACCAAGACTAAGCGGGCAAGATCAAGACCAAGACCATGAATAAGTGTGCAAGACCAAGACCAAGGTTCGTTGATGCAAGATCAAGATGAGACTGAGGCGGTCTTGGTCTTGGTCTTGAGTTTGGGCAACACTAGTAGAAAACTCAAATCGAAAATTTTCACGATCGCAAAACTTACCCTTGTTATATATTGCATATATAAGTAAGTGAAAGTAATACAGTGAGCGTTGCTTTGGGGGTGCCAAAGAACAGGTTCACACTTCTGTGCTGCTTGAGTATATCATGGCCAATGACCACATCAGAACATAGGTCATGAAGGACAGATAGTCAAATATTTTTATAATAGTGTCCTATCATGTTAATGTCAACTACACATTGGTCTAAAGTTCCAGAACAGAGAGAAGTATATGCCATTTACCAGAGATTTTCAACATTTTGAAACCTTTGGGTATCAGCTGTATGTTCGTGTACCGTACTATAAATAGATATAATGAGACCCTATCTGTATGTGACAGACCTCGACCGGGTCGTCCCAGCACTGTGAGAACAGCAAATACAGTGAGAGCAGTGGCTGCTCAAATCAGAAGAAATTCCATTCGAAAACAACAGATCATGTCTCGGGAAATGAGAATCTCTGCCAGATCAATGTCTCGCATAATAAAAAGTGACCTTAGGATGGGTGAAATTTGAAGAATGACAGGACAAAGGCTAACCACTTCTCTAAAAAAAATTAGAGTGGATAGATACAAAGTGCTCCTTGGCCGTTACACCAATGGCCTTCATTGAAAAATTTTATTTAGTGATGAGAAAATTTTTACAATTGAAGAAAAATTTAATCGCCAAAATGATCGTGGGCACGCACACAGCTCTAAAGAAGCCCATTCCCATGTTCATCTTAGCCTCGGACTGGCCTTCAGGAAGGCCTGATCTCAACCCACTAGATTATCGGCATTTGTCCTAACTGGAGAGGATGGCATGCCACAGACCACACCCTAACTTGGAAAGCCTCAAACAATCTCTGGTCCGAGCAGTTGATTGTTTCCTCAAGAAAGACTGGCCACGGGTATTAAATGACTGTGTCAAAGCAAAAGGAGGAAATTTTGAGTAATTTCTTTTTTGTTTTACTCTCTATAGATAAACATATTATTTTCTAATAAAGTTTTTGAAAAAATAATTTTTTTTTCTTGAAATGTATATATTTTTCCATGTAACAATGTTCTTGACAGGAATAGGTAGAAGAATATAAAAAAAGAAAGAGATTAATTCAGGCAACAGACAATTAAGCGGATCAGAGAACCTACTGGCCGGTTCTCAATCTGTCCACTAGACACCATAGTCTAAGCATTCAATAAAATATGTTTAAGACAATATTAAATAACTTATTAATAAGTAAAAAACAAAACATTTCGATGATGAGCTTGAACAAATGAAGAATTCATTTTATTTAACAAAACCAAAAGAATAAAGCTTACCATTAGTCTGAGGAAGATCAAAGCGGTCAGGTTGCCCAAGTCCATTTATCATTTCAAAACTTCCAGTAATTTCACTCATATCAGGATCAGTACCTAAAATTTACATATAACATAAGTAAATAAACTCAAATTATTCACTAATTTAATTTTCTAAAAGGTTACATGATGATTTTTCAGAATAAATGGACCACAGATACTTAATTATTTAAATATAATATCACATCTAGAGTTATTCGAGAACCCTAACAAAATACAGTAAATATATTTAAAGTTATAAACATATCCATGAAATATTTTCATACTTCATACCTTCTTTTACACAAGTACAATGAAATAGTATCTTAAACAGTGTCATTGCCTTAAATCTCTGGATTTTAAATATTTTTTCAAACTAAAAAAAAATGTTAAAAGTTTACATTTATTAAGAAAATTTCATTTAATTTCCTTCAAAACACGTGATTTGCTTTAAATAATGTTAGTTTTTAGAAATTATTATTTATATTTTTTTAGCCATTCTCCGTTACCTTCTACAATTTTCTATATTAGAGAAAGAAGTTAGTCGACTATTCTACATATCATAGGTGATACATATTCAGGACGCAGTCTTTTTTTTAAAAAATTTTTTTTTATTTATGCCAACTTTCCAACCCAAACATGTGGGTCATCTTCAGGGATGAAAATTTTAAAATACAATCTGAGATATATTATACGACCGATAATGGTAAATAATAAACTATAGTGATTGCTGGTACATGAATCTTAACTATTATTACAATACACAATATTAAAAATTAAATATGTAAAAAGTTATACAAACTAAAAATAATATATATAATCTATTTATAAAAATTTGTAATATTTTCTCTTACTAACCGTGTTTCGAGCACTGAAGGCTTTAAAGTACTGACTGATTTGGTAGGTAAGTGGAAAGGTCGGGGAGAGGATTTCCCAGTTGTCCTTTTTCAGATAGTAAAAGGTAGGTAAACATAGTCAGAGGGGGAGGGAGGTAACATTTCTGTTTGTAGAATGTTAATAATTTGCTGACTAAATATTTTAGGTATATACAAGATTTACGTTGTTTCTTATGGTTACAAAATTGTGAATATTGGCTAGTAATGAAATGAACATAATTAAGAGGTGCATAATCAACATAATCAATATAAATATAACATTGTTTGATTAAAGGTATACAATGGTTAGCCAAATAATATTTATAATAAAGACAATTGTAATGGATTGAAAACATACGTAGGACAATATATTATACAGTATTTTGAAAATAACAATATTAATCATAATAGAAGTATGTATTATATTAAGGATTACATAGTTTTAATAGTATGACTATAAACATATCTGTGTCTGTTTATGGTATATATTTATATTGTTATTTGTCATTATATGTATATATATATGTAATAAACGTAGGAGTAATTACCGATGTAAGTTGACGGGAAAATGAAAAACAAAATTTTAATTATTGTAGTCTATTGTTTTAGGAGGCGGAAAATATTTGAATATTTGTTGCAGATCTTTTCTTTGTCTACTTTGTGGTTTACCGGGTTATTTTTTTCCAAATTGATGAATATAGCTTTAGAAAGTAGTCATTTTTTGTGATTGGAAACTGTGGCAAGTATGGTTGGGTTTTGAAAATTAAATGTGTGGTTGAGGGTTATGGCGTGGTCAGCAAGTTTCGAGGCGAACGGGTTTCGTGTGGAGATGCTGTATTTGTGTTGATATATTCGTTTTTTAAAATAGTTTTTGGTTTCTCCTATATAAGAAGAATTGCAGTTTGGGCTAGAGCATGTGATATGGTATACAATATTTGATTGTTATAGGAGCGGAACAGGAACTTTGAGTTTAGTGTATAGATTTCTTAGTTTACTGTTATTTTTGAAAACTATTTGTAGATGGGAGAATTTGGAAGTTAAAGCTTTTTTGATTTTTTGAGATAGGACTGGGATGTATGGAATGGATCTGTATTGGCGAATCGTGGTGGGAGATTGAGAGCAGTTTGTGGAAGACTGGTGAAGATGAGGTTTGGATTCATTTTTAATTAGGTTTTTTATAATGCGATCAGGAAAGGCGTTGGATTTCGGGATCTTGTGTAGTTTGGTTAGGTTATTGTCGTGGAATTGAGGATCGGTTAATGTTAGACTGCGGTATATCAGGTTTTTAGCTACATTGATTTTTTGGTGGTAAGGATGATGAGAAAAATGGTTTAGGAGACGGCCGGAGTAGGTAGGTTTGGTGTACCAATTGGTGGATAAGGTATTATCATTATTTCTGGAAATGAGGAGATCAAGAAATGGGAGGGAATTATTTGATTGTATTTCAATGGTAAAATAGAGTCGAGGGTGAAATGAGTTAAATGCAGAAAGTATGTTTGGAATAGCATGGGGATTGAGGATTAATAAAAGGTCGTCAACATATTTTTTAATGAAAAAAATATCATTGACAAATTTAGGTAGTATCGAATCAATTAGGTTGTTAAGAACAATACTAGAGAGGTCTGGGGCAAGGCAATTACTCATCGCCAAGCTGGAAGTTTGATGAAAAAATTTGTTTTGAACACATAAGTAGCCGGAGTTACAACACAGAGAGAGGGACTGAAGGAATGAGGATTGATTGAGGGAAGTGTGTGGTTCTATGGCGGAACAATTTTCTTCAATTATTTGAAGCGCACAGTCTGTGGGAATATTGGTGAAGAGATTTTCTGCATCCAAAGAGGCCAAAATGAAATTTGGTATTGTGTTCAAGGATTTTAGTTGATCTAATAGGTGGAAGGAATTTTTAATGTCATATGGATTGTTTAGACTGAGAGACTGGATGGTAGGGAGAAGAAATTTACTGAGTTTAGAAGATGGAGAGTTAATGTTGGAAATAATAAGTCGGAGAGGATTGTCTGGTTTATGGATTCTCGGTAAGCCGTAGCACCGGGGAGCAGTGGAATTATAAGGGATGAGATTTCTCTAGGTAGGAATTTTAATTTGTTTAGTATCGAGAAGATGTTTTAGGTGTTGGTTGAATTTGGTAGAGAGAGATACTTTAGAGGTAGAGATAAAAGTACTTTAGAGGAAGACAAGATAATTTTGTGATTTTGCAAAGGGAAAATTCATCAAATTATTTACTAATTTGATTTTTTTTTTGTTTTTGTAGGAGTACTAATTATCAATTTTAAATCTTGATAATGAAGTATATATAATAATTATTAATTAAATGTTAGAGCACTGACAAAACAAGTACCTGTTTACTTATAATAATAATTTGTAGTTTAATTATAATAAACTTTTAAATTTGCGTTGAAATCAGTAACATCTATATTTATAAAAATCCAATATTCATCTCATATTGCGCGAACCATTCACATCACACTTGCGGAACCATTCAAGGTTTTGTTATGAACATTCACGCTAACGTTTAGGCCATCGTGTGACACCTACCACCTTAAGACAAAAACTGAAGTTCTGAAACATCCAACACTTTAGGGAAGTTCTACTAAGATAATGATAGGTATTTCTTGGCAAGGAATGACAACTTATTTTGCCTTTTTAAAATAGTCAATCTCAAGTATAACCAATTATTTAAAAACATTAAATTAATAGATTCAGTAATTATTTATTATGAAAGTAACACCACCACTTTTGCATTCATTGTCTCATCTAATTATGAATTTAATTATTTATTTATTTTTTAGTTGTACTATGTCAGTGAATTTTCATTTGCTAAAGTTATGAATACATATAAAAAATATTTCAGATTTTGTGTGGTTTATTATTTTTAGAGATGTGGTTATTTGTGTTTTATATTAGGAAAGTAATCTTTGACTTGTTGGGGAAAGTAACATCAACAAGACTATCCACAGAATTCTTACAAAACTCTCCTCAAACAAATCGGTTATATTATATGATTGGACTTAAAAGAATCATTACGAAATCTGAATTTAAGATAGTAGGTGTACAAAATTAATTGATGCATTATTTTATTGGTTGCAATTTCAGGCTACACTACTGTTTCCCCTGTTGTGTTTTTTCATTATGATCTGTTAATACATCTCACATTAATTTAATACTAGGTAAATATCTATTCAATAACAGATTATTTCTTATTGATTTTATGACTCGTGTTGATTTAATATTAGCACCTGTTTGGAAGTACTAGTACTGAGGATGTCAGTTATAATAATAATCTGGAAATATGTAACATATATTCTATTTCATTTTCAGTCACTATTATCAGTAATACTATTATCATTTTTATTTTGTTTATTAATTTCCTCAAGATTGATAGTTAATTTCTTATATTTATGTATGCTCCATAAATTAGTTTGTTCAATAATTCTTTTCGACTTATGCCAACAGTTTATGTTCACTGGTTATCTATATGTCTCACCTAGAATGAACCATATCATTAGGTAGTAAATAGTTTACTAGAACACTATTCCTAACTGTAACTTTTGCTCTAGTTCTATTCATCTAAATGATATCCATAGTTGATACAATTGTGTCTTACAGTTGTAATTGGGCAGTTTAAATGTGGTCTTTGTGTGGTTGTGCTTGCATACATCATGATGAAATAAAAATATGGTGGAAAATAGCTATTTTCCTTGTGTCATTTTCGTATGAAATTTGAACCTTCTGACTTCCAAAATTATATTTTTTATTAGCGATTCTTGAGATCAGTATAACAGATGTTCTATTCCATTGCGAAAATCAAGTAATTCAACTTAAGCATAAATATACTACAATACTTTATACTTTTTTATTACAGTTAGTATTATTTATTTGACATTTTTATATCTAAAAGATTTATTTTTCCGTTTTACTTAATTTGTTTTGTTTGATTTTGTAGGAGCAGTCCGTTAAAATGATAGAACATCCAACATTACAAATTGTAAGAATGAAAAATACTCAGGATATGCAGTCAATAATCTTGTTTATTAAGATTGATTTTATTAAGCAAACTTAACATAAACCATTATTGACTGCATAACCTGACTATTTTTCATCCATCCAATACTTCAGACATAGAAATACAATCTGCTGTTTTAAATTGGTTCTGGTTTAGAACAACCAGTCAGAGAAGGTGGAAGAGAAGAGAGAAGTAAAGTTCAATAATTAAAAATTATCTTATTAATTGAGGGTTGGTAGGTATTCAGTCATCTTTTGTTAAAATTGTTTGCACTGTTGGTAGAAATGGTATAAATCATTTGTAGTTAATTTTATTTTTTTTTTTCAGTTAATTTTTGTTACCAATTAAGATTATGTAATATATATATTTTATATTTAAAATTTATCATAATCATTTCTAATGATGGTTTTAATTATAAGGATTTAGTATCCAAAATAATGTTTTTTACATCATAGACACTTAGAAAACAGCCCTATAAGAATTTTGTTACTGTGAATTTGCACAGTAAATTTATCTATTTATTTATTTATTATGAAAAAATTTATATAATGATTTAAGGTGTAGTATGTGTTGCTCATTTGATTCCCTATCTTATTGAAGAGGCACCTGCACAGTAAATAATATATTATTTATTGTGCACAAAATATAACAATAGTAATGCTAGTAAATAATTTTAGTTGGCAGATGGTTAGGTGGAAAGAAAAATTTGTTTGCCCATTGTTGTTAAAAGTATGTGGGCCATCGTTGGAGAATGGTTGTTGGCCAGCAGTTGTACCTGCGACCAATTCTAACCGTTGCCCAATCGAAAGTGAAAACCATTTCGAAACGTTGGGCCAATCATTTGTGCTCACTGGGTAATTACACAGTATGTGTCATTAGTTTCAGTGACTGTTGCAGGCAAGTGGATATAGCCCAACTTTTCTATGAAGAAAAAATAAATGCCTTAGCCCACATCTTCTAAAAAAAAGTTAACTAATATTTCCGCAATTCCATTGGTATCTAAATAACTCAATTGTATGAATTCATATTAATAAAAAATAAATTCCCTTTACAGGTTTATCCAACAGGTAATAAACATCTAACCAGAGTGAGGAGGTCAAGATTCATTCCATGGGTCCACCAAAAAAACACTTTAACCTGCCCATACTGGATTAGAACCATTGCCGCTAGCCATGAGTTTGCTAAGATTATGACATCTTAACACTCTCAGCTATCACGGCCTAATCTTATAATATAAAGATTGAAAATTAAAATAAAATCACCATTTACAGGAGGCGCCACCACTTGTTTTAACTCATCATCAAGGGCAGCCAACTCAGACTGCTCCCTAGCTAAAAACTCCGCAGCAGGGTCAACTTCATTTTCATCAAAGTTGTCACCGAAACTGTCCATTTTATGATCACTATCTATTGAAAAGAAAACAGAAACAAATATTAATAAATATATATTAGTCACAGATTATTTTTGTCAACTTTTATGAAAGGGAAGCCTAGTTCTAATACAGGGTGTCCAGCAATTCTCCTCCAAAACATTCCTGTACATTTCCCGGTTTTTCAGATTTTCACCATTTTTTTCTTAGTTCTTCTAGTTTTTTAACTGTAAATACTACTGTTTCACAAGAGGCGGTTGGTTTCAAAAGAGATTACATAGATTTATTTAAAAAAAAAAAAAAAATTATTTTTCACAAGTGTTAAATGTTTATTTTTATAAATTTAGATGTATTTGTTTCAAAACCAGTTAGATCTTCCCAAAAGATTCAATTTCCTATCAAAAGTGGTTCTATACAACTTTTTTTGAACAGTTCAAAACCGGAATCGAATGAAAATGCCGAGAGAAGCGATGCCAGCTCGCCAATAAGCGCATTTTTCAAGTAATGCATTTTACTTATCGGCGTCAAATGGGTATTATCGTGGATTAGGGACACGTAGGTGTCAGGAAACCGCGTCCACATCGACAAATCCCCGTTAAAAACCGGTATCTCTATGATCGGAAGTTGAGGCGGATAAACCGAGGGGGTTGAGCCAGACTTGGCGTTATTATCAACCGCGGCGCGATGCGAGCTTAACCTCCGATATCCCGCCTCTATTTTCCGTACTTCTCCCTGAATGGCGACATAGCCCGTTTCCCAGTCAGGCGGGTAGGCTGAAGCACCCCGGGACGTGTAGAGAGCATCCAACTCCTTCCATAGAATTTCGAATTTATCCCACATTAGTTTTGCCTCCTCATAAATTACTTCGCATTCGAAGAAGTCTCCACCGCCGATATCCGCGGCTTGGTAAATAATTTGTTGAGACCGCGCTTGAGATGGCGAAGCTTACGCTCAAGCGGGTCACCGTGACCAGAAAAATCGCTAACCTGTTCGTTACCACCACTCATGGTTCCGAATGAATTTATAATTTGAAAAGATAAATACTGAATATATTTTTTAAAAATCGTAAAATTTTAAACGTGTTGTGCAAAACTTCGAAATTTGCCTGATTTAAATTTCTGTAAGAAAGTTTTGAGAGAACGAAAAATTTAAAGATTTAGATGCAAATGTAAGGTACGATAAATTATCATATGACGAAATAGAATACCACTAAATAAATATTCATGCATATAAATTAATGATAGATAAATAATTTAATAAATATTTATGCATATAAACTAATGAAATATATACAACTTAATAAATATTTGTAACAATAAATCAAACATGCACAAGGATTAAGTTCATAAATATATATATATATATATATATATATATATATATATATATATATATATATATAATATATATATATATATATATATATATATATATATGAAAATCTACAATATGAAATAAATACAAAAACATGCACACAATAAACAGTAATAAATATATGAAAAATATATCAACAATCAAATAAATATAAATAAGTTCTAGTAAAATCGTTTATATAATTATTTTAATAATGATGCAACAACTTTAATAAGAACAGTTGTGTTGCAATATTCTGCACGTATATGAAGCAATATAATTTTTTTTTTTTTTAAACCTGATCACACGAAATACATTTAAGCTGCTAGCTGAAACAATGTAATACTCATAAACTATATGGCGAGATCTGAATTACTTGGATGCTGGAGACTTAAATACGAACAAAAGGAAACATTAGATGCATCGGCGGAAGTAAGCACAACTTTTTTGCTCACTGGGATTAGGCAGCCGTAAATGTTGCTTCAAATGGCATTAGAGACAGATTCACCTGCTGGCTGTTTAATATTTAAGTTAATTAATAGCAACATTGGCGTTAATATTGAAAGCCATTAATTATTCAACTTAAAAAAGGTAACCGAGAATTAAAAGGAGCATTAAACAAATTAAATTATTGAAACGATGGGCGTATGTTTACAGTATTTTTATTCACAAGTATTCCACAGCCGGGGTACCATATGTACAATATTGGGGGCCCGGTACATGCTATATGACCGGGAGCCCTGTTCTTGTGATATATAAAAAGAAATGTTCTGTGGAGGAATACTTGTGAATGAATAAAATGATTACGTAAAGTTTGATGAGGGGGCCGGTCTCGCGCCTTCTCTCTCTATCCGCCGTTCGCCTAAAGTCTTGGAGCTGGTGTAGCCGAAGGGCTGTAATTCTTGAGGTCTGATTATCAGGTAGGCCGTAAGCCGTGCGGTTCTTCACTTCGTCCGCTAGCATCTGACTTTTGGCCGTAGATAAGGCCGTCTTAGAGAGGAGGTAGGACAAGATGAGACCGGATGTTCCCCGTGTTATTTATACAACCCAAATAAGAATATGATGATCAAATAATATATATTTATACAAAATTGTTTGATGTAAATTCAACACTCAGGTTGAACTTCAAGGCATAACCTTTCCTTTACAAGGGCATAATCAATTAAAAGACCCCCCAAATATTTGTAGTTGAAAGCTTTCCTGACAACCTTCCATCCTTTATCAACAAAAATGTCCAAGAATGACTTCTTCCAACTTTCCCAATGAACATCTATACCCATTTTCTTCAGATTTATTACAAACCAATCTTTTGCTGGGCCGAAGACAAAAAAATTCAAAGCTTGAATTTAACTATTGTCCAATTATTCCACCAGAAGAACTACTTTCCTCTATCCTAAAATCCAGAACAAATGACTATGGCCTGGATCTAATTCCTTTAAATTTAATCAAACTATGTCTCCCTGCCATCTTTCCTATCCTACTGCATATCTACAATTTTTCCTTACAAAATTCCAGTTTCCCATCAGTCTGGAAAAAAGTTATTGTCTGCCCGTTGAACAAAGTTCCACTTCCCTCCAAAGTTTCCGATTTCAGACCCATCCCTATGCTCTCCAACCTCTCAAAACCTCTTGAAAGAATTTTCCACTTACAGCTTAACACCTTCCTAGGACAAAAAGCTCTCCTCAATCCCCTCCAGTCTGGTTTCCGATCCCGGTTCTCCACCCAGTCTGCTTTGTTGAAAATTACTCAAGACCTTCATTTCTCCATAGACAAACAAAAAATCACTATCCTGGTCCTCTTTGAATTCTCAAAAGCATTCGATTCAGTCAATCATGAAATCGTCCTCTCCAAACCTTTCCATATCAAATAGTGCACTAAAGTGGTTCTATTTCTCCTTGTATCAAAGATCCCAAACAATCATCATACCTAATAAAACTCATTCCTGACCCCTCTTACTATCCCGCGATGTTTCTTAGGGATCTTCGCTCTCTCCAACTCGTTTGTATATCTACATCAACGACTTTCCTGATTCCATTCATCATTCACAATATCACTTATACGCTGATGACCTCCAAATATACCTTCCCTTTCATCCTACTAAGATGCTTGAGGCGATCCGAAGGCTTCATGAAAACATTGATAATATCAACACTTGGGCAGTTTGCAACGACCTAAAGCTGAATGTTGAGAAGACCAAAGCCATTCTCATTGGTTCCAAGCATCTGATTGATTCCATTCCTTATTATCCCCTACTCTACCTCAATGGCCTACCTATCGGTTTCCACACTTCCATTAGAAACCTTGGGGTAATGTTTGATCAATATTTGCCCAGGAATAATCATATTTCCATAATAATCTGAAAATTTATTGCTATCTTCAAAAAGTTCCTAAGATTCCGTGATTCCATGCCCTTAAAATCCATCAGCTCCTAGTTTCCTCACTCATTCATTCCCTCGTTTCGATTATAGCTGCATTTTATACAATGGAGTGTCTGGTGGGCTTGATACCAGATTAAAGAGACTAATGAATTGTTTCATTAGATTTATCTTTGGAGTCCCCAGGCGCTCTCACGTCTCCAGTTGGTATGCCTAGTTGAAGTGGCTCTATCCAGTCTTCCGACGGCAATACTTCCTAGATGTATTCCTTTTTCGAACCTTTTCAACCAAAAAATCCTCTTACCTTCTCAATTTGTTTACTCCTTGTTCCTCTGTCCATTTGTTCAACATGAGATCCCAGCCCTCAAACCCGTTTATTCCTTCTCAAAGAACTGTATCCTTTAAAAAACCCTTTGCCATACATGCTACATTGTTTTGGAATTCCCTACCAACCTCCATACACAAATTCTCATCCTTGACCTCATATAAACATAATTTATCTATCCATCTCCTCAGCAATCAATCTTCCGAATATATGTAAAATAATGTTCACGTTTCTCCGACCTGTCTGTAGCGTTTAATGTTATCCTACAGATAATTATATATCATCCACATTATTAATTTGTACAAATATGTGAACTTTCACATCAGAATTTATCTATAATTTCATATATCTACCAGTGCCTTTTCTTTATTTTAGTTTTTAATTTTAGATCTAGATAACCTTGTAATTTAATTTATTCCTAATTATTTCTAATGGCAGAAAATTGTTCATTGAAGTTATTCTAGTGGACTTAGTCCCAGAATAAAATTTATTTTTCTTCTTCTCCTATTGTCAAAATTTATCTGAAAGCGACTACACTTTTCTTCAAATCTATTTAACCATTCTTCAGATAACACACTGAAGGATGCAACAGTGTTGTAGTACACTGTAGCAAACTTACATATATAATAATAAATAATGTAATGTTTGAGTTATGTCCATGTGGATTGATTAGTATGCTGTCTCTCCTTTATTTTGTTCTGAGGTTGGGCCATATCGCAATCAATTATTCTGATATTAAGCATGATACTATTGACTATACTTATATTCAGAAACTCAAGATACTTATAGGCACTCTTACTCATCTTCAGGTAGAGTACTATAGAGAAGTCCATTGAGCCTGTGTATGTACTGATGCATTTCATGAGTTATTTCCCTGCTGACTTGCCAATTCTTTCCTATAATTCTTCATTGCTGATAACGTCTTCTTCATTAGAGTAAACCTTCATCGGCCCATGCTTTTCATCTGAACTGAACCAGTTCCATGAAATATTCCTACACTTTACTGCTTATGCACTGCAGCATTTCAGGAGTTATTTCCCTGCTGATTTGCCAATTCCTTCATGCTGATAACTTCGCCTTCATCAGGATAAACCTTTATCGCCCTCTGCTTTTCATCTGAACTAACCCAGTTTCTTTCTAGTAGTTCTTTGAAATACTCTCTTCATTTGTCTACTACATATTCCTTCCATCAAATAATGTTTCCATTATTATCCTTGTTTTCTTTTCAGAAATTTTGGTGATTTTTTCCTCGTAATACTAATGTATGTTTCTAATTTTCTGGTCCACTTTCATGGTTTTCCAAATTTTGAGTGTTACGGATTCTGGATTCTAAATATATATCTGTATCGAATGTACCATCAGATGAACGGTCCATTCAAAGGGTTATTTTAACAGCAAGATCAAAACAAGCTCTAGAGAACATTATAAAATACTAATCAACTACTTTTCTACTAAAAACTATAATTTTCATTTTTATCAACTAAGACAAGAAAAGGCATATCGGGTGGTCTTGAGAGGTCTACATTCAACCACCCCCATATCCGTTATCTAAACAACCCTGAAAGAATTAAATCACATTATGCACATAATGCTACATCCAACACAAAACTATTCATTGCCATTATTTTTCGTTGATTTGGAGCTTGCTAGTAAAAACATTGAAATATTTCAAGTTAAGAGGCTTATATATTCAGTAAAATTCAACAGTAAAATTTGAGGAGCGAAGATAAAAACCTATGATAGTGCAATGCATTAATTGTCAATACTTAGGGAACAAAAAGACCTATTGCCATCATAAGCCATGTGCGTGAAATGTGCCGGCCCACACTCATCTAAAACATGTCTGAGTCCTCGCGATCAGTCTGCAAAATGCGCTCTTTGTGGCGAAGAACATCCTGCAAGCTACAAAGGACGCAAAGTTTATAAACATTTCTATAAGCTGAGATCTCAAAATATAGCTTTAAAAAGCGTAAATTATAAACAGAAAATTTACAACTAGTCACCAGAAATCGAAAATCTTACACCCAAACCCCATCAAGAAACAGCAGCCTCGACGTCAGACACCTCAGATGTCCCAATCCAAACCTCATACCTCCCATTATCAATTTTAACCTCCACGTTAACAAACCCCTTCCCATCATCTACCTCTACGGGCCAAATTATGGTCTCAGCATCTTCATCTATCCCATTCTAATGTACAGAACAAAAACCCATCACAAGTACCTTCAAATGAAGAACCACCTTGCAGACACACCAACTAGGGTGGTCTAGACCTCAGTACAGTTAGCTTACAACATTTATTTTGTTCTTGCCTAGTTAGTGTTCTCAGTAGTTTTAAGTCTGAGTTTTGTAGAGCTTTTTGACTAATTATATCTAGTAATTGTGCTTCTTCTACTGGCGAAGGTCAAATCTTCAATTTACCCAGGTCCCAAGTAGAAAGAAGTGACGACACCAAGTTGAGATTTAATAGAATTATACAGGTACTTCACCATCTTAGTTATTTCAAGGAAAGGGAAGCGTATGCTTAGAGATAAGGCATACAGTTTGTTGTTATCTACTTCTATCCTCTCTGTCAAGGTTGAGGGTACGTCGCACGCTGGGGCTGATCGCCGATCTAGGAGGACAAAAACAACTTTCAAATTATTATTAATTTGCTCAACAGTCCCTTAACGGACCTGGGCCTCAGAAACAAGCTTCCCTATCGGCAGCTATTCTTCTCCATTTTCTTATACCCATACGGCTGAGGTCCTCTTCCACGTCGTTGATACACCGCAGCCAGGGTGTTCCTCTAAGACGTGCTCCTCTTGGGTAGTTTTATAGATATAGAAGTTTTCTAGGCAACCTTTCCGCCTCCATTATCTTTACACGGCCTAGCCATTTGAGCCGGCTCCTTTTGACAGTGGCTACAATATCGCCGTTATTATACAGCTCATCATCTTTCCGTATTCGCCACTGGTCATTTATTTTCTTCGGACCGTATATTCTCCTTAGGACTTTTCTCTCCCAAATTGTCAGTAACCTCTCACTCGCCTTTGTCAAAACCAATATTTCACGCCCGTAGGTAACGACTGGCCTCATAATGGTTTTATAAATTATTACTTAGGTATTCCAGGTCAGTTCCTAGGATTTTGGATTTTTTGCCAGGGCATAAAAACACTCATTGCCAGCTGTAATTCTGGCCTTTATTTCGGCCTGCATTTTGTTCTGGTCAGTTACTATCACCCTGAGGTATTTGAATTCTGTTCCCATTAGAAAAAAATGCTGATTAATTTGAACACATTCATGCATAGCTAAATTATTCCTTGAGGACTTCATGTACAGACTTTTCCCTTCATTTATCCTCAGGCCAATTTGCATTGCTGTCGTTTCGAATTCTTTGATCGATCCCGCAAGATCCGACACTGTGTGAGCGCTGATTACAGTATAGTCCACGTATGCAAGTCATTGAGTAAGATGATGGAACATAGTCCCTCCAGGATTGGTCCTTATTGCTCTAACAGCTCGCTTCAGGGCTAGAGTAAAGAGGACTGGCGATAAAGAATCTCTCTGCTTAATTAATTCTTCTCCTTCATTCTTTAATAGCTCTGCCGGTATTTCATCCACACTCGGTGATTTGTTGTTCTTTAAGGATATAATTATCAAGACAGCGATTGAGAGATATGGATAGGGAAAGGAGCAAGGATAGGATAGGTAACTGGTCAGTGATTGGAAGGAATGATAATAAGGTCAACGGACAGTTGCCCCTTTATATGCCTTCTACAACAAGCGGTTAAACACTATGGGCCTATTCTATTATCCCCAAACCCACATGGGTATTACAATTACACTTGAAAAATGGCTTTGATCAATTCTTTGAAATACATAAATAACGCTTATATAGTCTATGAAATACCCTTTCCTGTATCCTGCAACAATTTTTTTTTCCATTTTGTAGCACTTTTCATATTCTTTCAAAAAATAATCATCAAATTTTGCGCAGCTTTGCGCTAATCACATTTTTTTTTTAATTATTTCAGAAAATGTAAATTTAAGTTTTAGAATAAATTTTTTGTAATCTTATGAAAACGTTATGAATGACATAGACCTGATAACAATTGGTAACAACTAACAGTCTTCTAGAGGTTTCAAGGGAACAGGGAAGTTTCAAGCAAATAATGTTTTTGTTTGCTTAGAAAAACTAATCAGCGGAAAGTAAAGGGTACAATATAATAGGTGTGCCCAGAAGAGGCCTGCATACCGCCAACAATTTTCGGATATCTAGAAGAACATTTAGCTCCATCTTTCTTTGAGCAGATAGAATAAAACATTTATTATAAAAATATCATAATTTTATATATGAAAATAGCAGTATATGGCCCAACCTCAGAACAAAATAAAGGAAGTAAAAAAAATTAAATTAATTTTTTTGATTATTGATACATGATTTTAGCTCAACTGTCCGGTAATGATTCATTATATATCATTCAGTTTAAGTATATATTTTAGTTCATAAAACAGATAATAATATGATTTATTTCCGGAAATTTCATAAAAATTAAAGAACCTCTAAGAATCAATAAATATACAAAAAATCTTAAATTGCTAAGTATTATTGTATTAAGTTTTATTATTATAATTATACATATATATATTTTTTGCAATAGAGGCCGCCATAAACGTCCTCAATAAAGAATACAGGAAGTAGTAAGACAAAAAATATATAATTTTTTTGGACAATTAAATTATAGTATTAATATTTTTCTTTAATACAACCAAAATAATATACCAAAAATGTTATTTTAGTATTATAACTATACCATTTATGGGTACTGAATGGTGTGGCAGAAGACAGTAAGCAATTATGGCAGATCCACCAATTAAGTGGATTTAAGGAACTTCAACCTAATTCAGAAATATCCGTTACCTTTATTCTTCGTTGATTTAGAGCCTGCTAGTAATAACCCCGAGATATTTCAAGTTAACCTGCTTATATATTCAACAGTTAAATTTGAAGAGCCTAGACATAAATCAGTGATAGTGCAATGCACTAAGTGTCAAGAACTGCATAGTCTACAAAAATCATTACAAGCTGAAATCAAGGAACATAGCCTTAAACTGAATAATAAAAGTTACACCCAGCCACCAGTAATTGAAAATATTTCAAATTACCCTGAATTACCGAAAAAAAAATTATTAATGTTACCCAACAAGAACCGTCAACTTCAACTGACATCGACCATCCTCATCAGGACTCCAGCGAATCGTATACCAAAACCACCATCAAGAAGCAGCAGCCTCAATGCCAGGTGCCTCACACCTCCCAATCCTCAATCTCATCCTCCGCATCTGTAAATTTACCCTCATCATCTACCATTATGAGTTAAATTACCGCCACAGTATCCTCATCCATTTCATCCTAATATCCAGGAAAAAAAAGAAGCACAAGTACCGTCGAATCCAGACCCACCTCGCAAAAAACAACGACGGATCCCACCATCAGTTAACACTCCTTACCCAACACAAGAACCTATCCTAAATCCACTTCACAACCCACATTCATCTAACATAACATCCAAACTATCATACTTCCTATTGGACCTCCAAAACACTATAAAACCTCTTATCACTCTGCTCACCAGAATCCTGATCGAAACTCCATTTAATTTCCCCTGATGAGCACAAAACCCCTAACTATCCTTTTATGGAACGCTAACGGACTACACAACCACTGAGATGAACTTGACATATTTCTTCATGACAAACACATTGACATTGCTCTACTGACTGAAACTTATTTCACTAAACGGACATATTTTCACATACGAGACATCACTTAATAGATCTGATCACCCAGACAACACTGCCCACGCCGGTTCTTGCATCCTTATACATAAATCTTTACCGCATTCCCTTATTCCTTCCACTTCAACTGATGCCATTCAATCAACATCTGTAATCCTTTCAACTCGCCCTTTCCAAATCACATTCTCAGCTGTATACTGTCCTCCTGGTAATTCCCTCTCCTATAAACTCCTTGATTCCTTATTCTTTATTGCTGGAGGAGATTACAATGCTAAACACCAAAGATGGGGTTGTCGTCCAACTCCCGCGGTAACATCCTTTCACATTTCTCATCCTCCAACTGTTATTCAATCCTCTCGCCCATGAATCCTACATATTGGCCAACACCTCAAAAAACATCCCGATATCCAGGATATATTTATCATCTCCCAGATTTCCCCCTCCCAAACCACAATCAACTTCCTGGATGACCTTTCCTCAGACCATAGTCCAGTTCTGCTTTCAATACATTCAAACTTTGCTCCTAAACCATCACCTCCTTAACTGATTACAGGCCGAGTAAACTGGGAAAAATTTCGTGACAATTTGGAAAACAAACTAGACCTAAAAATTCCACTAAAGACAAAAGAAGACATTAATGTAGCCATAGAAAAACTAACGGCATCAATAGCATACAGTATAAATAATAACACCTTCATTAGTAAAATTAACAATTCACAAAAGACTAACTTACCACAGCATATTCGTATCTTATTAAAGGAAAAATGCAGAGCAAGATCGAAGTGGCATAGAACTAGCTATCCAACAGACAAAGCTCATTACACCCATCTGACTAACAAACTAAAATCAGAAATTCAAAAATACAAAATTCAAAATTTACTAAATTTTACTGAAAACTTACACCTACCAACAAATCACTATGGACGATCACTAAAAGGCTCCTGAAATTTAAAAACTGTAATCATCCACTTCTTACTGAAGCCCAAACCTGGTCCAAATCCGACGAAGAAAAATCCCTAATATTTGCTCACCACCTCTTCAAAACCTTTAGTCCACATCCCGATATTCTTAACCCAAATCATCTTGAATGTATTGAAGCAGAACTGGATATCCCCCTCCAAATGGCTCTTCCACCTAAAGCCTTTCATCTTTCAGAAATTTCTAATATCATTCACAGATTACCTTCCTGTAAAGCTCCTGGACACGACCTAATTACATCTCAGATCCTAAAACTACTTCCTCGGAAAGTCATTCTATTCCTTACTTATATATATAAATATAATGCTGTACTCCGATCCACATATTTCCCTGACCCTTGGAAAGTTTCTATTATCAAAATGATACACAAACCCAAAAAGCCACCAGAATACCCATCCTCTTACCGTCCTATCTAGCTTTTAACCATCATGGGCAAAATCCTGGAAAAACTCATCCTAAAACGTCTGTATCCCATCCTAGATTCGAATCACATAATCCCAGATCACCAATTGGGATTCCGTAGATCCCACTCCAATATCCAGCAATGCCATTGTGTGGTGGATGTTATCTCCTCTTCATTGGAGAGCAGAATGTACTGCAAGGGAGTCTTTCTCGATGCAGAACAGGCTTATGACCGAGTCTGGCACCGAGGACTGCTTTACAAACTCCGTAAATTCCTAGATCCTACGCACTTCCTCATTATTAGTTCCTACTTAACTGATAGGTACTTCAAAGTAAATCACAATAATGCTTATTCATCCCTTTTTTCCCAATCCGATGGTGTTCCTCAAGGTAGTATCCCAGGTCCTATCCTTTACACAGTTTATACAGCTGATATCCCAACACTGTCATCACCACGTATGCTGATGACACATGTGTCCTATCAGTTAATAATGATACAATAATTGCATCCCAAACTCTCCAATCACACATCACAAACCTCGAAGAATGGTGTCAAAATTGGTGGATTAAAATAAATTACAATAAATCCCGTCAAATCACCTTTACCCTTCGTCGTAAACCTATGACTTCCTGTCCTACAGTATCCTTTAATAATACCCCGCTTATCCCTGTTGAACAAATCCGGTACCTTGGACTCCACTTGGACAAACGTCTAACTTGGAATCCTCATACCAGACTTAAACGACAAGAAACCGCTCGACGTTTCCGACTACTCCAGCACTTACTAGACAAACGCTCTAAGCTTCCAGTTAATTACAAAAGACTCATATACATGACTACAATAAGACCTATCTGGACATACAGAGTTGAGATTTGGGGGTCCACAAAGCCATCGAATTCCTCACGCATCCAATCCTTACAATCCAAAATCCTTCGTAAAATCCTCAATGCTCCTTACTTTGTCACTAATAAAATCATCCATAAAGACCTTAATGTTCCTTATATTTCCGAATTGGCCCAATCCAGATACCTATCCTTCCATAATAAACTTCAGAACCATCCGAACCCTCTCGTTTTTAGCCTTGCTTCCTATTCGATCCCTGGTAACCCTCTGAGGCATCTGAAAAGAAGATGGCCTCGAGATCTTCCATTGTAAATTCATTTTTTTTTTAGAGTGCTACCAGTGGGTAGTTTCTTAACAAGTGTTTTCATGTTTTTATTTCCTGAATAAAAACATGTAATCAACAATAACATCATGTAAATATCACATTTACTTGATGTATTCTTTCTTAATACAGTTGTAAATAACATTAAAAAAAAAAATTAACTTTACTGGTGTTTTTTTAATGCATACTTTTTTTTTTTCACGGAACGGCCATAGAGACCACGCGAATATCATGACATACTTTATTAATAATCAATTATTTTTTTAATGTGTTGTTATTTTCTGATTACTCAGCTTCAATAAAAGGCCAATAATGACAAAATTAAGCCAAATGCTGAATCTCAGGGACCCAAAAAATAACTCAAGCAAAATGGTCTGGGTGTATGAATGATATCAGTCTAGCTCAAAAACGAAAAGTCCTATGAAAGTGAAATTGCATATTTAAGATTTTTATAAGCTTTTGATGTTACAGCAACATTTTCGTCGAAATCGGCACACTGGCACTGATACTATCTATAATCAATTGAACACATTTTTACGATTTTCTCAAAAATTGCTCTAACGATAAGCAGTTTTAAATATGATACAGGCTTTATTCTCATTGATGTTCTCTATCAGGGCTTAAATGGCTAATTTTCAATATTAGCTTCCTCTAAAGTACCTTTATTTATTTTTTTATTTGATTTAATAAAATGATATAATTAACCATTTCGCATTAATCTTTGATATAAAAAATGAACAAATTTGATAATTAACTAAAGAAGAAATAACATAAATATAGCGTAAATAATTTTTACTTCCCCCTTGTCTGAAAATACTTGTTTCTGGGACCTCAATCTAATGCTGCTAAGCCTCAAAGTTCCTGCTGATTTTTTTCACATGTTGGCGAGTTTTTCCTCCAATCCTTTGGATTTAATCTTCATACAAAATTCTAGGCCTTCAGTGTGGCCTCTTGTCATTAGATCAAGGTTCCATAACTATCCAGGTTCCTGACCCTAGTTCATTTGATAAACATGAACGAACCAATTGAACTGTCTTTTTCTAAAGGTGGAATTTAGTGAAGGGATTTTCAGCTCCTAGCTAATCCTTTCATATCTTAAGCGGTCTTTTCCTGCAGCTCTACTTAAGTACTTCATTTCAGCTCCTGTGATACTGTTTATCTGGTTGAACAGCATGACCCAACTCTCGCTCCTTTAGGTAATAGTAGGGAAGTATACTGATTTTTAGATATGAAGCTTTGTTTATTATTTTAACATTTGATTTATTATAGTTTTTATATTATTATAATTTTCCTCCCATCCATCATTGATGGATTAATGTCTAATTTTTTCTTATTCAATTAATTCATACTAGTAGTGGGCTATTTAGTAGCAATCTGTTTAATTTAAACAGTTTCTTTTCATTAAACACATATATTCAACATTATATATATATATATATATATATGTATGTATCGATAAACTCAGCACTGAATTTAGGAACTTACCCAAGACATCTCTCAGTACAGTTTAGAAGGTGGAGACAACAAAACTGAGGGTAACACTAAATAAGTTTAAATTAAACATCTTCTTGCAACAGATAAAGAAAGATGTTTAATTTAAAGAACTTCTTACAACAGATACAGAAAGCTGATTAATTTAAACAGCTTCTTGCAACAGATACGTAAACAGTTTTCTAAGACAGATACAAACAGCTGTTTAATTTAAACAGCTTCTTACAACAGATTCAGAAACAGTTTTCTGAATTAGATAAAGCTCTCTGTTAGAGATTCAGCCACAGCTCCCTACAGCAACAAAATTAAACTTACACATACACGTACTGTTTAACTGTTTTGACAAGTTTCTATAAAACACCGGCCATAGCGCTGTTGCTACTGAAAATTTGGCTGTCAATTCCATTAGTTTGATAATTATCTGCAAATATAATTTTTTTTGTTTGCCCCAAAGTAGATATAATACAAAGGTAAAATAAAAATTTAACAATTATATTGATAATTACTTCAGAGATAAAAAATAAATTCATTGAAATCTAATTATATATTATTAACAGGAAAATCAATTTCAAATAGTGAAAAGGTAACAGAAGACAGGGTATTTTTTTTTTTTTTTTGGTTTGTCAAGTTTTAAAACAGTTGTATTTCCTTTTTATAAACTGTTTTGGTACTTGTCCATTAGGAGGCATGGACGAAACCTCCCTTGTTATCTAATGTTACATCACATAACCTACCTTCTTATCTTGTGAAAGCTTTGAGTTATTCCATTGCTTATTTTTGTTCCATTTGTTATTTTCGTCAAATTATGAATGTTATTACATTCTGGGGTATGCATATATACATACATATATGTGTATACATACATTTATTCAATATTCGTACCATTTGTAACAAAAAAGTTCCTATAAGGAAAGGAACGTGGTTAGTAAGTTCGAGGATTTCGTTTTTAACGGCTTTAAAATTTATTTATTGGTGGTCCTATAATTTAATGAGAGCAATGGATGTTTGTCGGAGTTTGCCAAGAAACAGATGAGTGTTTTATCGGCAAATCTGGGAATTACATTTGTTTTCGTCTATTTAATATATATGTTGTAAAATAAAAGTTTTTTTTATTATTACATTTGTTTTTGTTTACAATTTCAATAATACGAATAAAATACAATAAATATGAATACAAAGATAGCAATTATGAGAAGCCTTATCAGTGTCTTATCAGAATTATCAGTATTTAGGTTATAAACATTGGCAGATAGCAGTCCGTCCCGCCCGGCTAACCAACAAGTACCACTGGTTTTTTGAAGTAGCAGAAACTGTTGCAACTGCTTATCATGATAAGCAGTTTTGCCCATCACTAATTCATACTGTACAATTTTTTTACCATGTAAGGTTTAAAAGTATCCAAGATAAAACTATTTTGAAAGTTATTAGTTAACTTTCAAAACTATAGTATAGTGATAACAACTGACCTTCAACAAGATATAACATTAAAAAACATAAAAAATACAATTAAGCTTAATATCAAACACCTCAAGAAAAAAATATTAAGTTTAAAGTAGATATGGTCCGAAAATTCTTTGTTAATACAGTCATAATCTTTCATATTAACCAATTCTATTTAAACCAAATCACGAGAGAATATGAATAATTTATACAATACTCGATCAAATTCTAAAATAATTTATAAAAATCACTAATTCCAACATTAATACACTTAACTAGACAGATATTTATAGAATAAAACAGTTCATTAAAAATTTTAAAAATGATAAGGTATAAATTAAAAATATTTTTGTTTTACAACTACTACATTAATTTATGTCTCAATAACAAACATTAAACAGTATTCATTTACATAAGAACAGATAAGAATCTCATACTGAGTTTTAAAGTTAAGATTTAACATAGATTAGAAATAATCATGCATATTGCAAGAAATGTCAGAAAGAATAATTGATTTTCATTAGAAATAATCAATTAAAAAAAGATAATAAAAAGAATAAAATTAAATTAACAAATTCAATATAACCTAATAAGTAATTTTGTTGATCATGGTTCCTTATGATAAATTAAGGAAACATAGGAAACAGATGTAAATATCATGACTAATCAGATCCAAATAAAATAAGAGCTATAAACAACATTACAACTATAAATTCATTTAGTTCCAATAAACACATACTTAACCCACAACTCCTCAAAGCCAGGTGTCAAACTAACAATTAGTCAAATTGAAACACAAAGAAGTAGGAAGTATGTACAAAGAATAAATAAAGTAAATAACCAACATTTTTCCAAATTCTTTAAAGATAAAAACTAAAGGAAACTGTAACCAACCGATAACTACTACAGAATAGAACATTGAAATAATTTAATTAACCAATAATTTTCAAAATTCGTCGTCAAATCTTATTTCCAACACCCCAAAGTGAACTGTTGAGCAATCTAGCTGGACAAAATTCAAAACAGTCATTTATATTAAAAACTACGAAATATTTATAAAATAACTGATTATTATTCAGATAATAAAACATTTTTTAATCAAAATTTCACTTAATATATTTTTCTTAAATTTACAATCTTTCTTTCTTTTTAATTTTTTAAAATATTTTTTGATAAAGTCATCTTATTTTATTAAACATATTAAAAAAAAATTGTTTGTAATAAAACTACTAGGATTTTTATTTTGGCCACTTCAAATATAAAAGACTATATTAAACTACTAAGTAAGCTATGAAGTAGTCCGTAATATATATCTGTATGGAATGTACCATCAGATGAACGGTCCATTCAAAGGGTTATTTTAACAGCAAGATCAACACAAACTCTAGAGAACATTATAAAATACTAATCAACTACTTATCTACTAAAAACTATGATTTTCATTTTTATCAAATAAGACAAGAAAAGGCATATCGGGTGGTCTTGAGAGGTCTACATTCAACCACCCCTATTTCCGTTATCTAAACTACCCTGAAAGAATTAAATCATTACGTTATGCACATATTGCTACATCCAACGCAAAAATATCCATTGCCATCCATATCCATGCTAGTAAGAACATCGAAATATTTCAAGTTAAGAGACTTGTATATTCAGTAAAATTTGACACTAAGTGTCAAGACTTAGGGCACACAAAGACCTATTGCCATCATAAGCCATGTGTCGGCCCACGCGCATCTAAAACATGTCTGGTCCTCGCGATCAGTCTGCAAAATGCGTTCTTTGTGGCGAAGAACATCCTGCAAGCTACAAAGGACGCAAAGTTTATAAACATTTCTATAAGCTGAGATCTCAAAATATAGCGTTAAAAAGCGTAAATTATAAATAGAAAATTTACACCCAGTCACCGGAAATTGAAAATCCTTCACATTTTCCAGAATTAAATAAAATTATTATTCACCAATTCACCCATCAACTTCTACATCAACTGACATCGACCATCCTAACCAGGACTCGAGAAAATCTTACACCCAAACCCCATCAAGAAACAGCAGCCTCGACGTCAGACACCTCAGATGTCCCAATCCAAACCTCATACCTCCCATTATCAATTTCAACCTCCACGTCAACAAATTCCTTCCCATCATTTACCTCTACGGGCCAAATTATGGTGTCAGCATCTTCATCTATCCCATCCTAATGTACAGAAAAAAAAACCCATCACAAGTACCTTCAAATGCAGAACCACCTTGCAGACACACCAGTTTTGTAGTGATTTTTGACTAATTATATCTAGTAATTGTGCTTCTTCTACTGGCGAAGGTCAAATCTTCAATTTACCTAAGTCCCAAGTCGAAAGGAGTGACGACACCAAGTTGAGATTTGATAGAATTATACAGGTACTTCACCATCTTAGTTACCTCAAGGAAAGGGAAGCGTATGCTTAGAGATAAGGCACACAGTTCGTCGTTATCTACTTCTATCCTCTCTGTCAAGGTTGAGGGTACGTCGCACACTGGGACTGATCGCCTATTTAAGAGGACAAAAACAACTTTCAAATTATTGTTAATTTTCTCAACAATCCCTTAACGGACTTGGGCCTCAGAAACAAGCTTCCGCCAGGCTTCCCTATCGGCAGCTATTCTCCTCCCATACTGCTGAGGTACTCCTCCACGTCATTGATACACGCATTTATCAATTCTTTGAAATACATAAATAACACTTATATAGTCTATGAAATACCCTTTTCGATATCCTGCCGCTACAATATTTTTTTCCACTTTGTAGCACTTTTCATATTCTTTCAAAAAATAATCATCAAATTTTGCACAGCTTTGGGCTAAGCACATTTTTTTTAATTATTTCAGAAAACGTAAATTAAAGTTTTAGAATAAATTTTTTGTAATCTTATGAAAACGTTATGAATTACATAGACCTGTTAACAATTGGTAACAATTACCAGTATTTTGGAAGTTTCGAGGTAACAGGGAGGTTTCAAGCGAATAATGTTTTTTGTTTGCTTAGAAAAACTAACGAGCGAAAATTAAAGGATATAATATAACAGTGGTGCCCAGAAGAGGCCTGCATGGACTCCACAAGTTTTCGAGTGAGCACATTTTTATGGGGCACTAGCGGATCCAGCAGGGGGGGCCCGGGAGGCGCGCCCTCCCCCTCCTTCTGGGAGCTGGGAAAAAATTCTAAAAAGCAGGTCATTTAAAGAAAAGGGAAATAAAGGGAAAATTCATCCTCATATACGATGAATGTCCAAATGTAACATAAAAAAAAATTATTATCGTGCACTAGCGAATTCTGCCAGGGTGCTCGCCCTCCCATGGGTGGGGGAAAAATTACGAAAAAGTGGCACAAATACCTATTTAAAGAAAAGAGAAATGTAGGGAAAATTCATTCTCATACACGAATTTTCTAATGTAATACAAAAAAAAAAATTCTATCGTGACCAGCACTAGCGAATTCTGCGAGGGCGCGCGTCCTCCCTTAGATGGTGGATAAATTCCAAAAAAAGTGACAAAAACAGCTATTTAAAAAAAAGAGAATCATAGGAAAAATTCATTACAATTCACGAATTTCCTAATGCAATAAAAAAAAAAAAATCATAATCAGAACCAGCGCTAGGGAATTCTTCCAGTGGGCGCGCCCTCCCTTTGATGGTGGAAAAAAATCCGAAAAAAAGTGACAAAAACACCCATTTAAAGAAAAGAAGAGTGTGGATGTGCTCTCTGAACACTATTATAAATGTCGGAAAATCTTTTACCTAAAAAATCTTTTAAATTCTAAACTCATAAACTAAGCTACTTACAGAAACCTTATCTCCTACAATTCAGTTGCTCCTCGTTTTTATGGACTTCCTAAAATCCATAAACCCGGCACCCCACTCCGTCTGATCACTTCCAATATTAATTCTCCTTCCGTTAAACTTAGCAAATTCTTACTACCTTCCTTACAAATCTTCAGCCACAACAACCCTTATGATGTACATTACTCATTCCACCTCCGTGAACATTTACTCTCCTTTACCATTCCAGAAAATTTTATTCTTTGCTCCTTTGAAGTTGAAAGTTTATTTACGAACATACCCATAGACAAGACACTTACTATAATAGACGAAAATTGGACTATCATTGAACCTCACACCTCACTTAACCGATCCTCATATCTCGAATCCCTTCATCTTTGCTGTAAATCAAGCTACCGCACTTTTCAAGGAAATTTTTTTAACCAAATCTCCGGGCTAGCAATGGGTAACCCTCTCGCTCCCGACATCTCCAACATAGTTCTCAATGATCATTTAGACTCCATTATCCCTCTTTACCCAGACGATATTATCATTATTCGAAAATACGTAGGCGACTTCCTCCTAATCATCAATCCAAATAAAATTCCCGATATTCTATCAAATGTTAACTCTTACCACCCCCGCCTCAATTTTACAGTACAACGCGAACTCAATAATTCTCTCCGTTTTCTCGACCTTCTAATTATTAAAAATCCCAACAACACCGTATCCACAGACTGGTACACTAAACCAATTTCACTGGCAGACTTCTAAATTACCATTCTAAACATCCCTACCACCAGAAAATTAAAGTTGCTGAAAATCTCATCCACCGTAGTCTCTCTCTCTCTCTCTCTGATCCCCAATTTCATGATACCAATACCAAACGCATAAAACAGATCCTCTCAAACAATAATTTTCCTCTCCATGTCATTAACAAACTTATAACATACCACAATAATGGCTCTTCCTCAATCTCGACTTCCACTAATTCTCCACAACCCATTTCGCCCTCTATATACAGATCTCTACCTTATATTCCTAACCTTTCAGACAACATAAACAAAGTTTTACGATCGACTAACCCTAGCTTACGACTTGCATTCAAATCTCACAACATACTCTCTAAATTATACACGTCCTTAAAAGATCCTGTTCCTCCCTCACACCGCTCTCATATCGTTTACCGTACTCCATGTTCTGCCCCCAATTGTTTTTCATCCTATATTGGTGAAACCAAAAATCTCCTAAAAGACCGCATCACCCAACATAAATATTCTGTATCCTCTCGTAATTTTACCGCCTCCAAATTATCCGAACATTCTCTCTCCCTCAATCATACATTTGATTTAGACAAAACATCAATCCTTGCCACAGTTCTCAACTATGATAAACGACTCATTTCTGAAACCCTCCACATCCAGCTTCAGCCAAAGACAGTGAATTTAAAAACTGACAAACAGAACTTATCTTTAGCCTACTCCCAAATTCTGAATTTATTAAAAATTCCATAGTTATATTCCTTTCCTTTTCGCTGACAACTTCCTCATTTATCTATCTATCTAGATATCTCTCTCTCTCTCTCTCTCTCTCTCTATATATATATATATATATATATATATATATATATATATATATATATATATATATATATATATATATTCATTCATTCATGTGTGGCACGACATCCCGTTACCGAGACTGGGCCTCCTCCAAGAGCCTCCGCCAGTTGGCTCTGTCTTCTGCTGCAGCTCTCCAGTTCCGTACACCAAGCAGGGTTCTCGCATCATAGGCCACGTTGTCCAACCACCTCGTCCTCGGCCTTCCTACCCGTCTTGCGAGGTGCAGCTCCTCCATCATTATTTTCTTGGGTATCTCAACGGTGCTCATTCTGGCCACATGCCCTGCCCACCTTAGTCTGGCCAGTTTAATATAGGTGACTACGTCGATGACTGCATAGAGAGAACTGAGCTCCCTATTTTTTCTTTTCCTCCAGACATCACCCTCCTTTACTGGACCATAAATCCTTCTGAGGACTCCTCGCTCAAACACACTCAGCTTCATCTCATCGTTTTTGGTCATCGTCCAAGCCTCTGAGCCATATGTCAAAACAGGCCGAACAAGAGTCTTGTATATGATCAGCTTGGTCTTCTTTGAGAGGTACCTACTTCTTAAGTGTCGGCCAAGTCCAAAGACACATCTATTGGCAGCCGTGATCCTTCTTTGTATTTCTTGAGCCATGTCATTTTTGCTATTAATTTCAGACCCAAGGTATATAAAACTTTTCACTCTCTCAAACTTAAAAGAACCTACCTCAAATGGAGAGTTCAGATCCACCTCACCACCAACTCTCATATACTTAGTTTTCCTCTCGTTGACTTCTAGACCAAGTGGTCTTGCAGCTGCTTCAAGGCCTATAAACGCTTCTCTGAGAGCCTGTTCAGACCTACCTATTATGTCAATATCATCAGCAAAACCAAGAAGCTGTGTCAGGCGATTGAAGATTATATCGTTGGTCTGAATACCGGAGTCTCTTACAGCTTTCTCCTCTGCCAAGTTGAACAATAGACAGGCGAGGGCATCCCCTTGCCTAACCCCACTGCTCACTTTAAACTCTTCGGAGTCGTCAGAACCGACGCGTATTCTACATCTCGAGCTGTCCATGGTCATCTTGATTAGGCGTACGAGCTTCTGAGGGATGCTTAGCTCCTCCAAGGCACAGTATAGTTGCGTTCTATCAACGCTGTCGTATGCTGATTTAAAGTCTAGGAATAAATGGTGGGTGACTACCTTATGCTCCATAGTCTTTTCTAGGATCATCCTCAGAGAGAACAGTTGATCAGTGGTTGAGCGTCCTCTTCGAAATCCAGCCTGATATTTCCCCAGTTCCTTTTCAGAATACGGGAGAATCCTCTCAAAAAGAATGTTAAAGAGCAGCTTATAAGCACACGAAAGGAGTGAGATTCCTCGATAGTTAGCGCATTCTGTTTGATCTCCTTTCTTATGTATTGGGCAGATAATGGCTGTTGCCCATTCCGTAGGCATAGCTTCCCTCTCCCAGATGGTCAGCATTAAATCATGCAGAGCTTTCTTAAGTTCTTCACCTCCACATTTCAACAGCTCTGACTGGATTCCGTCCGGGCCTGGCGCCTTTCCATTTTTCAATTTCATCAGGGCATTTTCCATTTCCTCCTCATCCGGGGGTTCAATAGAATTCAGGGAGTCTTCCTTCATTACTCCTACTTCTCCAGGCACCGTTCCTCTGTTTAATGCGTCTTTAAAATGTTGTACCCATCTCCTTAGTACGTCATCTTTGTGGCTTAAAAGAGATCCATTCGTGTCTTTGCATGCCGTCACTCTGGGCCTGAAAGCTGCCCTACCCTCGTTCATTCTCTGAAAAAACAGCCGACTTTCATTTTGGCCGCGCAATGCCTCTATATCCTCCATGTTCTTGTTTTCCCAAGCTCTTCTCTTTCCGCGGAATAATCTCTTCTCTTCGCGTCTTTTTCTTCGATATGTTTCTTGGGAGAGCCTTGTGGGACGCTAAACCTTCTTTCTGTAGGCTTCATTTTTCACTTTTACTGCTTGAAGGCACTCAGCATCAAACCATGGAGGCCTTCTAGATTTAGTCTCGTAGCCAAGAGATTCTTCTGCTGCCTGTTTCATTGCGTTGCTGCATCTCTTCCACTGTTCATCGACCATAGAGCTGTCATTAATTACTTCTTCATTAAGTTTCGTCTCGACAGCTTGTTGATACGAATATTGGTGGTCTGAGTCCTTAAGTTTAACCACATCAATCTTCTTCTTTGGTCGTTGGTAGTGGTTTTTAATCAGCGAAATTCGTGATCTGACCTCAGCAATGCTCAAATAGTGATCCGTGTCCATATTTGCACCTCTATAAGATCTTGCATTTATCATGTTGGACTTGTGGCGGGCACTAATGAGTACATGGTCTATCTGTGATGCTGTTTGCCCATTTGGAGAGATCCATGTTGCTTTGTGGATATTCTTTCGAGGAAAAAGAGTTGTTCCAACAACCAGTCCGTGCAATGTAGCAAAGTTCACCATCCGTAGCCCATTATCAT
This sequence comes from Nezara viridula, assembly GCA_928085145.1. NCBI lineage: Eukaryota > Metazoa > Arthropoda > Insecta > Hemiptera > Pentatomidae > Nezara > Nezara viridula. The sequence continues at coordinate 197,717,475 of OV725078.1, read as the reverse complement.
TACTGGTCTCATGCAAGCTGTGGGTTCCTATGGTCGGCATGAGTGCCACCTCCTTACCAACTTGGGCGTTAAAGTCACCAAGAATGATTTTAACATCATTTTTGGGGCAGCTTTCTGTCACGCGTCCAAGTTCTTCATAAAATGCTTCCTTATCCTCCTCAGGTGACACCTCTGTTGGGGCATGGCAGTTGATTAGAGAGAAATTAAAAATTGTTTCTCTAAGCCGAATGTAGCATAACCTTTGGTTAATGGGAGTAAATCGCATCACTAGCTGTCGAGCTCTGCCTCTCACAACAAATCCGGTACCGAAGATGTGATGCTTTTCATGGCAGCTATAGTAGAGTGTATGGTATTTCTTCTCCATAATTCCCTGTCCTATCCATCGGACCTCTTGGATAGCTGCTATATCGATTCTGTATGTGTCCACTTCTGCAAGGAGCGCACGAAGTGCTCCTAGTCTATGTAATGATAAAATGTTCCAAAATCCAATTCTTAGGTCATTTAGGCGTTTCCTGGGTCTGTTACCGTAATTCAGTCCGGCTTCTTCTCTTTGAGGTTTCGTAATAAGGTACTTTAGGGGGGGTGGGTTATCAGCCCACTGCCCCCGAGTCAGGTAGAGGGGCTGCCTCCTCCGAGCATCCTGACTAGCTCCCCCATCCGGGGCGGCTACCTAGGGAAGGTGACCCTAGGGTGTGTACTGTAGGTGACCTTTGTCTGTAGTGTTTAGGTGTTGTAGTGTGCTGTATAAAGTGTACTTGGTGTGTGAGTGTTCGTGTAAGTGTTCCCCCAACCTGGAGGGCCAGTGGCTGGTTGCGGTACAATGACCGGGCGATGGAACCGCCACCTCCCTACGCCAAATATATATATATATATATATATATATATATATATATATATATATATATATATATATATATATATATATATATATAAGTTAACTATTGGCTTCGATAAATAGAAAAATTAAGAAACAAATAACTAGAAATAATTCAATAATTTTTATTTAACAAAACAGTAGTATCTATCTCACAGAAGGTTATAACAGTCTATTTCTAACATGTGTTTATTTTAAATTGCAAGAAATAATAATGTGTTTATTTCAAATTGAAAGAAATCATATTAAGTCTTAGAAGTCTTATCTATCTCACACCGTACCTTAACTCCCCCCTGCCAGTTTATGAATATTCTTCGTAAACTAATATCTGAATCTTACAGGTAGGTCAAGTCCGGAGTTAAGCGTCATCAGGCTATACTATTTCACCAATAGAATTTTACACTGGTTAACAATGAGAACTTTGCACTGTGGTTACTTAATTCACTTGATGCAAAAGAATGGTTAAGCAATAAAAACAATAAAAAAAATCTGCAATAGTGCAAAAATATAACTACAAATCGCCTCTGCTCGCATAATGGCATTGTTAAATTCCTTTCCCCCATCTGATACAATCCGGTAAGGTACCCCATAAAACTGGAACCATGTTCTTAGAGCCCCCAAGACTGCTTCTGACGACCGCTCCTGGATCAGGTACGCCATTGCTACCTTACAAAAAGGATCCATCAGCGTGACTCCTCCAAATGAAAGTGTCTATTTGTAGGTCCGTTAATGGTGAGTCTGCTGTGGGCGTCTCTTCCTGTATTGCTCTGGGAGGGTGCCTGTCTTATTTGGTGGTTAAGCATATTTCACAAGCCTCAATGACCCCTTTGATTGTTTACCTCATCCCCCACCAAAAATACTTCCGTTTTAGTGCCTGCAATGTCTCTTGTATTCCTCGATGATTCGTCTTACCCTGGTGATATGGGATCGTCACCTCCTGTTGCGTCTCTTTATCCTTCAGTGTTTCAAGGATCCTTTAGGGTGCATCGAATAAATCTTCTGTCTGTACCGATTTTCTCTGACCGCCATAACCGCTTAATCTTAACCCAGACCGTCGCATTCCCTACGTATATGTGATGGGTGGTGTCTGGTTTTGACACATCCTTGAGTGCGCCACAAATTAAGTGCTCTTTAATTCCTGGTTGCGACCAGATTTTAGTGATCTTGCACTTTCCATACTCATCGTACTCAATTTTTTTTGTCCCCGTAGTCCTGGTCTTCCATATAATTTGATGACGCTTGTCATTAATAATTTCTGCTAGCTCTTCTATTTCTAAGGGTCTTTCGTCCATAGAAGTTTCCTCTTCCTTGGTCTCCTCGTCGCCTTCTTGCATACTCCGTTCTCTTCCTTCGGGTGTCCATTCTCGCATCAACTGCTTGACATCCCCAGATGGTTCCCCTCTCTCTTCTTCTTCTATCGCGTTTACCATTATCGCCCGGGACAGTCAGTCGGCCACAATATTTTCCCTCCCTGGTTTGTATACAATTTCCAAATTGTATTAACTCAGAAACTCTTTCCATCTCGTTACCCTTGCGGAAGATTCCTTTAGCTTCCCCACCCATTGGAGGGGTCTATGGTCCGTCTGGACTCTAAATTCCCTGCCAAACACGTACGGTCTGATATGATTAATGGCCCACACGATCCCGAGGAGCTCCCTGTCTAACGCGCTATATCTCGTTTCGGTATCCGTGAGGCGCCTGCTGGCGTAAGCCACTGGTCTTTCTCCTTTGTCCCCTTCCTGTGATAATTCCACCCCCAATGCATACTCACTTGCGTCTGTTGTGATGGTAAATTTTCTCGAGAAGTCTGGAAATGCTAACACTGGCTCCTCTTGCAGTCTTGTCATGCATTGCCTAATATTGTTTTCCATCTCGGGCGTAATTACCATTTTTTTCCCTTTTTTTAGTAGGTTATTAAGAGGTACTAGATATTTTGCCCTTTCAGGAACAAATCGCATATAGTAGTTCAATGACCCTAACAATCTCCGTATTCCTTTTATGTCTCTCGGAATTGCCATTCTTTCTATTGCCTCTACCTTACTTCTATCCGGTTTCACACTCTCTTTCGAAATTGTATGACCTAAAAAATTGATTTGCCCCTGACCAAAAAGTGACTTTTCCGATGACAATTTTAGATCAAATTTCCTAAGCCTTTCAAAGACACTTCGTAAATGTTCCACATGCTGCTCTTCCGTTTTACTGAAGACTAGTAAATCATCCATATAGACTTGACACACAGCTTCGTCGATCCCCCTCAAAAACTCATCCGTAAGACGCTGGAACGTTATCGGCGCGTTTTTTAAGCCGAAAGGCATTCTTGTAAATTCGTAATGTCCTCTTTCAAACGTAAATGCCGTCTTATGCTGATCATTGGGGTGCATTTTGATCTGATGACAACCTGCTTTCAGATCCAACGTACTAAAGAATTTTGCTCCCCCCAGTCTATCCAGGATGTCCTCGAATCTGGGGATCGGGTATTTTTCATCTACAGTGTTTTCATTTAGTTTCCTGTAATCTATGACAACTCTATACTTTTCCTAATTTTCGCCCGGCGCACCCTTTTTTTCACTGCCCACAAGAGACTGTTATATGGTGACGTGCTGTCTATTATGATACCCTGTTCCTTTAAGTTTATTATTTCTTCTCGGATATGTTGTCTTAACGCATGCGGGTACCGCCTCTCTTTTACATATGTAACTCGATTTTGTTTCAGCGGAATTTCATGAACAGTTTCCCCCGTTACACCTAATACACCTCCCTCCTCGAAGAAGATATCCTCATATTCCTCCTTCAATATTTCCCTCCAGTCTACTGCCTGAGTGATCGCTCCTACCCTTGCTCCGTCATTTCTTAGGCATTTTTCACACTCGTATTTCTTTTTACCAAACCAAAGAGTCCACCGTCCGCCTTTGTTACTAACTTTCGCTCCTAACATTTCTAATAGATCACATCCTATTATTCCATCATATTCCCGAGGCATACTCCCCACTACATGAACCTTTAAACTACCCTCCCTCACGCCCCACTTCTCTAATCTCAAAACCGTTCCCCCCTCTACCGTACACGGGTCCCCCAGAGTGATTAATTTGCATGAACATACCTGAGTCTGGAGTGTCCTTTTGCCAGCGCACAGCCTCTCCGCAGCTCTCCGGCTCATGATAGTAGTTGAACTCCCCGTCTCCATGGGGATCTCACTCCACCTGCAACTCGGATAATGGGCACACCGCCATACTTGCTCCTCACGCTGTAGTTCAATAGCACGCGGTCGCCCTTCGGCCACCAACCTCCTCAGGCCTCTACTTGCTCCCTCCTTCCACCTGTTACCTGCCAACGTCCGCTCCTTCGCCTGCTTCTCTCTACTTCGCCTCCACTGCTCCCTGGCTCCTCAGCTTCTTCATCGGTCTCGGTCGTTTCTGTTGATCTTGACGATTCTAACTGCGTCCTATTTCTTTTCCCATACCTTCTGGGCGCTAACTTCCAATGGCTCTTCTTTGGGTAGATTTTTTCTCCGGTGCATGCAGGGACAGTGTCTAGCGATGTGTCCTTCTGTGCCACACTCAAAACATTTAGTGCGGGGGCATTGCACCACTAGGTGTCCAGGTTTGCCACATCCGTGGCACTTACGGCCCTCTCTTCTTCCCAAGGGTCTAGATTTCCTCTGGCTTTGCCTCCTCCCTTCAGCCACTCCTCTCTCCTTTTCATCATATTCTAAATCCCCCCTCTTCCTCCTCGTTGTTGGTGTGATTCTTGGTTCTGTAGGACACCCGATTCCATCCTGACTCCTCTATCTCCATCCGGGATTCCTCTTTGCGCGCGCTTGCGTCGATCATTTCTTGCGCGCATTCAACGAACGAGCGGTCTCTGGGTAGGCCATCCTTCTTTCCCGTCTCTCTGGCCAACTGAACTTTTAAGATTGATGACAAGAATGACATCTTTGTGTCTACTTCTGCCGAGCTTGCCGTTTCACGTATCTTTGCCATTATCTTCTTATATTGTGACAAAAGTTCTCCAACATATTGCCCAAAAGCTTGTTTAGGCTGTCTTCTTTCTCTAAACATGTGAAATATGTCCTCTTCTGGTGTCCATCTTCCGCCTCCATACGCCTTTTTTAATCTCTCATTGACAATCACCCAAGGGGTTTCTTCGTCGGCTTGGATTAGGTTAAGAATACTCCTTTTGACTCTGCAAACCAGATCTGCCTTAATTGAATTCGCATCTCCTGTGTCAATTAGTTCTTCCGCTATTTTCACCTCAATCCGTCCCATCAACCGATCACCGGCTTTTAGGAAATGGTTCAATTCACCGGTTTCCCCGGTGAATTTTTCTAAATCAGAGACCGCTTTTCTTAAGTCTTGAGAAGTTGCTGCCCGCACCTTTAACCATGCCAGAGTGTTCGCATGAGACTCCACTAACGTGTATCTTGGCATTGGTGGGATTTACCATTCCACTTGCTGATTTAGCATCTCTCACTGTTTAGCTTTCTTAGCCTGAACAAGTAAAAAAAAAATAATACGATACTCACGTATACTTCTAATACTGAAGTCCTGGCAACACAAGGGTTTCGGCACCAGTTAACTATTGGCTTCGATAAATAGAAATATTAAGAAACAAATAACTGGAAATAATTCAATAATTTTTATTTAACAAAACAGTAATATCTATCTCACAGAAGGTTATAACAGTCTATTTTTAACATGTGTTAATTTTAAATTGCAAGAAATAATAATGTGTTTATTTTGAATTGAAAGAAATCATATTAAGTCTTATCTATCTCACACCGAACCTTAACTTTTATATATATTAGTCTGGGGGCCAGACCCCATTACCATGCACCCTCCCCCCTCCCCCCCACATCCCTATAAATTGCATATCGTTGTGTTCCTTGTAACTAGTTATTAAAAAAAAGCCAATGTTCCCACAAAAAAAAGTGATCGCACTGCCCCAAAATGGGGTCCAAACATGGCGGATTGACGACTTTGACTTTAGTTAGTTTTTTGGTTACTGAGAATCAGCATTTGGCCTAATTTCCTCATAGTTGGTCTTTTATTATTATATAAGCTGAATAGTCATAGAATAATAAAACATGAAGAAATATTAAAAAATAATTGGTTTAGGCTATGAAAAACACCAGTGAAGTCAATTTTTTTAACAAAAAAAATTTCAAGTTACAAATCAAGCGTCGTTTGTAATTAAACGGCCTACAATAACGCAAAACGTGCTGAAATAAAACATCTGGAGAATATATTTCTCTTTCTAAAACGCTGATTATTTTAAAAAAAATTTTAAACGGTTCCGTAGAAAACGGACTTATGCAGCAGAAAAGCGGTGCTGGCGTGGGTGCCTACAGGCCTCTACCACACTATTCAGTACACATAAATGGCTTAGTTATAGTGATATAATAACTTTTTTGGTACATTATATTGGAACAAATATTAATGCAATAATTTAATTGTAAAAAAAAAATTTTAATTTAAAAAAAAAAGTATTATTATTTTTTTTTTTAATTTAACCTCCTTTATTATATACCTAGGTCGTTTAAGAAGACCTCAATCGTAAAAATGATATAATTGTAATAATAAAACTTAATTAAGAAATACTTTCATAAATATCTTGATTTTTTTTTTATTTAACGTTTGCAATTTAACACTGTGTTTTGTATATTTACTGATTCTTAGAGGTAATTAAAATTTTTGGTACTTTTCGTCTAAGGGGCCGCTACTGACTGCTATCTGCCAATGTTTATAACCTGAACACTGATAACTCCCATAAAGCACTGATAAGCCTTCTTTTACTTCATATCTTCGTATTATTGTATTAAATTCGTATTATTGAAAGTGTAAACAGATACAAAAACAAATTTAATAACAAGAAAAATACTTTTATTTGACGACACATGTATTAATGAAATAATAAAAAAAACACTTTAAGAAGATATGTACATATAAAACATCAAAATGAAATAATGAAAAACACATTTAAAAGAACATATTTACATAGAAAAGAAAAAATATAAAACGAAATCGGTTTTATAAAAAGATAAAACATTCATCTGTTTCTCGACAAACTCCACCAAACATCCACTGCTGAGATAAAACTCTCCCCACATGATTTTTTCGTTTAGAAAAAAGACTTTCTTTTACTTCAACCACTTTGCCAGGTCCTCCAATTTTTTTTCTTGGCCTGTATAACATGTCATGGGCACAAACCTCTCTTAGACATTTGTTCCACGTTACCATAGCTCTGTTGAATAGTTTCAGCTGCTCTTTGGCCCACTTCATCGTTGTCAAGCTATGGGACCATCCATAAATCAATTTTAAAGCTGTTAAAAACGAAATCCTCGAGCCCTCCAACCATGTTCCTTTCCTTATTGAAAGTTTTGTGTCATAAGTCCTACGAAAGCATCTCCATTTGGCCTTCCTGGTTGACTTCATTCGATGACCTCGATCACACGTCGATTCAAGTCGGCAAGTACCCCAACATTTTAAAAATATTGAAGTGCCTGTTCTTCTGAAGGCGTCAAATTCCATATTCTAAGAAGATCCATAATATGACGAAAAGAAACACAAAGGAGCCACAAACTAAAAAAAAAGTAAAATAAACACAAACGGGCCAAAAACTAAAAATAATGAAAAATAAACACAAACGGACCAAAAGTAAACAATTTAATAAGTGAACGTAATAAGGGAATAACTGAAAACTAAACAATGCAATAACTGAAAGGGGATAAGAAGAGGGAGGTTATGTGACGTGACGTTTGATAAGATAGATAAGAGGTGAGGTTTCAGTCCGGCCTGCTAGACTAAAAGTACCAAATTGTTATATACTTCCCAGGAAATGAGTCATATTAATACCTGTTTTATAAACTAAAATAATATATACCTAATCTGAACTATATATAATGAATAGCTACCGGGTTGTTTAGTAAAACTCATATATCACTAATTAAAAAATTAATTTTTATTTCCTTTATTTTGTGCGGAAGTTGGACTATATCATAAATAAATAGGAAATTTTAATATTGAATGCATTATTCTCTCTGCACAAAGAAAGAGAGAAAGGGTGACGCTATAAGTTCTTCAATAAACCAGAACTGATTGTTTGTTTTTGGTACCAAAATGAAGAAAAACGCGAAATTGAACCAGAAAATTGGAAAAATACATTAAGCGAACGAGAAAGGAAGTGCCAAAATCTCGGAAAACATAAAAAGGGCCAGTATCCATTCTATAGCTAAATGAATGTATAGTAGACAGATGAACAGAATATTTCAAGATGCTGCTAAAAGGAGGTCAATTGCAGTTTGGATGATATTAAATGGACGATGTAGGTTTATTATGGTGAAAACCACTTTATTTTCGATTGCTGAAGGTGCACATCGGGACTATCTTCACTTTGAAGCAGGATATAAAGATGTATATCGTAAAAGTTATAGCTCATACCTCTCCTTCTGCTCAGTGCATTTGCAAAAGATTTTTTAAGGAATCTAAAACGAAAACGAGCTTTTAAGAAAAACAATTAGATATTAGCATAATCCAAAGTGTGAGGCACTAAGCAGATAGAGAGCTATTTTTCTTTTTATATGGACTTCTCTATAACCTGCCTTAAAGTGAAGACAGTCCCAATTTTCAACTTCTCTTCCAATGTGCAACTTGAGTTTCTCAATCCATATCGCTCTGGCAATCGACAATATTTCTTATTCCAGCTTATACGATTCTTGAGTATAATTTGTTTATACAATGAGAGTGTCCTTTAACTAAACAGGAATGGATCTTGATGGGTATTACATTTTCTAGTATCTCCTTTCCTTGTAAGGTGGTTTTTACCTTGTAAAGCTAAAAACCACAGTCCTTTCATATCATTTTCTAATATACTTGTTGCCTATGTACGCGCAAAATTGACCGAAGCAGTTCGGTTTTGCCCTTTCCATCTTTCTTCGTGCAGAGAGAATAATACATTCATATTAAAATTTCCTATTTTATGGTATGGTACAAATTCCGAACAATTTATTCCCCAATTTCTGAACAATAACGAGCTATAACTAATATAAGATTCCTCCATCTGCAAGTGCATTAGATATGGTGGTATATTATGTTTTGTTCTTAGGTAAAGTTTTGTCCAATTTTAAGTCTGATCGGTTCTTTCTGATTGAGGTTGTCCATGGTTGGATATCTTTTTTAATTTCTTGCAATTGGTTTGTAAATTGGTTCCACTTGAATATTCTATTTAACTTTAAGTCTATGAATCAAACATTAAAACTTACTCTACTCCTGAAGTCCTGCTTTGACTTCCACATTTGGGGGACAAAGCTTGATTCAGAGTCCCCTCGGCCATGTTAATATTATACATTGGTGTGAATGTGTTTTATTTATTTTATTACCATTCGGATTTAATCTGTTATTTTATTTATCTGAAAACTATAGCTCTAGTATCAATGCCAATCAGTGTGGCAAACTGTATTAATACTTAATAAAATCATTAATCAAAAAGTTACTCTACAAATACTACTTAGTTTAACATTGATATTCATTAATTGTTTATATTTTATAATTATGAATGACACAGATCTGGATTACATTTGATTAGTTTATTAAAATTTCTCCCGGCCTAGGTTGTATATTTAACTTGACGTTTTAGCATTTTGTAACCCATCATTCAATTAATTAATTACAATTATGTAAATTAAAAATTTTATAGGATGACAACTAATTTACCGTCTTATTAAAAAAGATAAAAATTGAAAAATATACCCTATTGGTTTTTAAAATTTATTTATCAATTCGGCATACGATTTGTTTATATTTCGTGGGTCAGTTTTTAAATGTATGCCATTATTTTAACCTACTATAATAATAATAGCTTCCGAAAATGTTCTTCTATATCTATCTTTTCTATATGTATAATTTCAGTGTCATTAAAATCAAAATTATGCCCTCAATCCGCATGGTCTATTTGCAAATAAATTTGATATAATTAAATATATATTTAAAATAAATTAAAGTTTGTTAATACAGATAAAGAAATTTTTTCTTTGTTTATGCGATATAGTTAAATTTCAATGTTTTAAAATCACAAAAAATTTTATTCTCATTTCTTATATAACTTTATATTTCTTTTTTATGTTTTTACATTTTATTCTAAGATTCCCAATGTAACACTTTTGTCACCCCCTTTTTGATTATGCCTACTTCATCATTCCACACTATGTAACAGTCTGTATTATTTATCTCTTAGTTCTTAGTCATTATTCTAACAATTTTATTTTACTTTATATCTATCTATTTTATTTTTCTTTTATCTAGATCTATTTTATCTAGATCTAATCTATTTTATTTTCTCATTTTTTTGTTATTATCTTTTTTACCATCATTACTTAAGTTTCTCATACCTTGTTATCTGGTTATTTTCTTAGCCCTGATGATGGCCTGAACTTCAGGTCGAAACGTCGGCAGATGTAAAAAATAAATATTATAATTTATTTTTGCCTTCCTTTTTTGACTGAGCACCCCAACTATTCTTCTCTTCATTATCCGCGACAGTCAACCAATTACCAATTATGAATCTATCCACACGGGGCCAACGACCAGATAACAACCGTCTTTCTTCTCATCTCCGAACTAGACATCAAAATCATTCTAGAGCTCCGCAGTCACCAGCAGCAACTTTTTTGCCACGCCCACCTAGCCACCATTCACCTTCTTCAACTCCGGCCAGTACCTCATCTCGCATCAACATTTCATCTCCGGCCATCACTTTTTCTCATGCCAACTCTTCTTCTTCATCTACAGCTCTTCAAGCACTTGATGTACAACCCTCCACCCAACCTCATACATCTTTTTCCTTATTGAAGTCTACCTACCCTCATCTTAAATCGCGCATCAACAACCTGTGTCACCTTCATCAACGTCTTGCTAATAGCACCCAACAGCGTATATTTCTTCTCAAATGCCGTTCTTATTCCATATTTCCTAAATTCATAGAAAACTCTTTTAACCGCTTTTCAATATCACCTCCGGTCAACTCTAAATTATTAAATTCCTCCTTTAAATTTAAAAAATCTTTGCTTAACCTAAAAATTCGTGAAACCATTCAAAATATTAATTTTCTCCATAAGCAAATTTCTGTTCTCACCCAATTTCTTGTTCATAACATCACCCAAGAAGACGTTAATAATCTCTCCCTTTGCATTTCCAATATCTTTAATTCCACTAAAGCACAGAAGAAACTTATATTAATCTCCAAGTTTAATAATTTGTACCAGGCCACTCTCAAAACCAAGGTTTATCCTGCAGGAAAAGAAGAATGGGTGGACAATATCTCCTCCACTGACATCCCTTCCAAAGTCACTAATATTTTAAGTTTAGGACCTAATTTTTCCACACCCAACACTTCTGTCAAAATCATTCCACAACTTATCACTGATCTCGAATATATTTACGCAGACGACTTTTTCACCACTTCAAAAGAAAATAAGGAGTTGTCACGCGCTTCCATCTGTAACATTATTTCCAATTATCTCTTACACCCACCGCTCTCCTCTTCTTCTTTTTCTCCTGAATTTTTCAAAGACCTCTCTTTTACCCGATCCTTCTTAAAATCCCACGATAATATAATCATAACCAAAGCTGATAAAGGCAACAAAACTGTAATTATGGACCGTACAGAATACACTGACAAAATGACTTTACTCCTATCAGACCGTTCCACTTACTCTCCCACATCCCGTGATCCTACCTCATCATTAAAAACCAAATTTAACCTACACCTAAAAAATCTTCTAAATTCAAAACTCATAAACTATCCTACTTACAGAAACCTTATCTCCTACAATTCAGTTGCTCCCCGTTTTTATGGACTTCCTAAAATCCACAAACCCGGCACCCCACTCCGTCCGATCACTTCCAACATTAATTCTCCTTCTGTTAAACTTAGCAAATTCTTACTACCTTCCCTACAAATCTTCAGCCACAACAACCCTTATGATATACAAAACTCATTCCATCTCCGTGAACAGCTACTCTCCTTTACCATTCCAGACAATTTTATTCTCTGCTCCTTCGATGTTGAAAGTTTATTTACGAACATACCCATAGACAAGGCACTTACTATAATAGACGACAATTGGACCATCATTGAACCTCACACCTCACTTAACCGCTCCTCATATCTCGAATCCCTTCATCTATGCTGTAAATCAGGCTACCTCACTTTCCAAGGACAATTTTTTAACCAAATCTCTGGACTAGCAATGGGTAACCCCCTCGCTCCCGACATCTCGAACATCGTTCTCAATGATCTTCTAGACACCATTATCCCTCTTTACCCTGACGACATCATCTTTATTCGGAAATACGTAGACGACCTCCTCCTAATCATCAATCCAAACAAAATTCCTGATATTCTATCACATTTTAACTCTTACCACCCCCGCCTCAATTTTACAGTACAACGCGAACTCAATAATTCTCTCCCTTTTCTCGACCTTCTAATCATTAAAAATCCCAATAACACCATATCCACAGACTGGTACACCAAACCAACTTACACTGGCAGACTCCTAAATTTCCATTCCAAACATCCCTACCACCAAAAAATTAACGTTGCGAAAAACCTCATCCACCGTAGTCTCTCCCTCTCTGATCCCCAATTTCATGTTACCAATACCAAACGCATAAAACAGATCCTGTCAAACAATAATTTTCCTCTCCATGTCATTAACAAACTTATAACGGACCACAATAATCGCTCTTCCTTAATCTCAACTTTCTCTAATTCTCCACAACCCATTTCAGCCCCTATATACAGATCTATACCTTATATTCCTAACCTTTCAGACAACATCAACAAAGTTTTACGATCCACTAACCCTAACTTACGACTTGCATTCAAATCTCACAACACTCTCTCGAAATTATACACATCCCTAAAAGATCCTCTTCCTCTCTCACACCGCTCTCATATCGTTTACCGTATTCCATGTTCTACCCCCAATTGTTTTTCATCCTATATTGGTGAAACCAAAAATCTCCTAAAAGACCGCATAACCCAACATAAATATTCTGTATCCTCTCGTAATTTCACCGCTTCCAAATTATCCGAACATTCTCTCTCCCTCAATCATTCATTTGACTTCGACAAAACATCCATCCTTGCCACTGTTCTCAACCATGACAAACGACTCATTTCTGAAACCCTCCAAATCCAACTTCAACCAAAGACCGTGAATCTCAAATCTGACAAAAACAACTTTTCTCTAACCTATAGCCAAATTCTGAATTTATTAAAACATCCATAGTTATATTCCTTTCCTTTTTGCTGACAACTCCCTTATATATATATATATATATATATATATATATATATATATATATATATATATATATATATATATATATATATACACATATATATATATATTCACTTTCACTTTCTATTAACTTTCGTTCAATATTCCATAATTTTTCTACATAATATATCTCTCGTAACTATTTAGGCTTCTAGCATTCTTCTAGTTCTAGCTTCGTCCGATAACCGTTACAGATGACGCCACCTCCATCCCTTCTCTCTCCACCTTCTTTGTAACGACTTCATTCTCACTTTGACATTTTAGGAGAAAGGTACTACTTCTATTATTTCTTTCTTATTTCAGTTTTCTCAATTTCTTCCCTCCTTCCTTTCATTCCTTTTCTCTGTTGTTAACTCTCTATTATATTATACATTGTCTGTACATCTTGATAGACTTTACAATATCTCAATTTTCTATCAAACTACTCCATTCTCAATGTTTTCATTTTACTATTTATTTTATTCTCATTTCTTATATAACTTTATATTTCTTTTTTATGTTTTTACATTTTATTCTAAGATTCCCAATGTAACACTTTTGTCACCCCCTTTTTGATTATGCCTACTTCATCATTCCACACTATGTAACAGTCTGTATTATTTATCTCTTAGTTCTTAGTCATTATTCTAACAATTTTATTTTACTTTATATCTATCTATTTTATTTTTCTTTTATCTAGATCTATTTTATCTAGATCTAATCTATTTTATTTTCTCATTTTTTTTTGTTATTATCTTTTTTACCATCATTACTTAAGTTTCTCATACCTTGTTATCTGGTTATTTTCTTAGCCCTGATGATGGCCTGAACTTCAGGTCGAAACGTCGGCAGATGTAAAAAATAAATATTATAATTTATTTTTGCCTTCCTTTTTTGACTGAGCACCCCAACTATTCTTCTCTTCATTCGTTTTAAAATCACTATTAAAATTATCAATGCTTTTCGCAATATATAAAAATATTCGTTTTATTATTAAAATTAGAATAGAAAATATAGCTTTATGCATTTCTTAAAAAAAAAATGTAAATGATGATTTACTTCGATTCATCCAATGTTACTTTGGAAATAAACGATTCGTATGATGTAAGAATTCTATTAATTCGACCAAATGATTTAATAAAAAATATTGATCATCGTTCGCGGTATAGAGACGCCTTTTATCAAATTATTAACATTCGCAAAAAAACTTCGTGAATTATTGTAGACTATATTTTATTTACGAAAATTCTCGGGGCGTTTTCAATCTTGAGATCAGCAAACTTCGTCTATTTAATCCTTAATAATTCATCTTCATCATCAGGTGGTTCAAGGTCTGGTCCCTGGTTCCTGATATCCAGGAACAAGTCCTCTCTTGTGTCTGATCCAGTTCCTGTTCCACAGGTGGCAGAGTTGAGAAGCTCATCAAAATGGCTTTTCCGTTGCAATAGGACCTCATTTTTGTCTCTACATGTTTCAGATACTTTTCTTTGAGGTCTTCTCTTCCTATTGATGATCTTGAAAAGATCTCTTGATTGTTTTTCCTTCCAGTATTTTTCGTCCCTCTCCAATTCATCCTTCTCTCTCGGTCTTTTCTTTCTTTGATGAAGTCGTTTTTCCTCCCTCCTCCTCTTTTGATATTCCTCGACTGCTCTCCGAGTCCTTTTTCTTAACATATTTTTCTATGCTACATTCTTTGTATTAGTGGATGCCTCACATTCTCCGTCAAACCATGATGTCCTCACCCCCTTTTCTCTCAGTCCTAGTAAATTTTTAGTAATTTCTTGCATTGCGGTCACACAGCTGGACCAGAGAGATTCTGTTTTCCGTATTTACAGCCTGAACACGGAGGTTTTCATTTAGTGTACAGCTGTTTGGCATCAATCTCCCGTAGCTTTATAAGATTATAGTGCTTAGGTTTTATAGCTGGGCCTCCAAACCCTTTGAAGGAGTAATGTGGGCAATGTACAAAAAGTGGTCGGAATCCACATTGGCGCTTCGAAATGTTCTCACGTTTTGGAGGCTGGACTTATGCTTTTATCGACGGATGTGGTCTATTTGATTAACATGTTCTGGTGTTGTCCAGGTGGCTTTATGATTATCCTTGTGTGCAAAAAGAGTACTTCCAATGGTTGGGATGTATACCTCTTCTTTCCCTATTTTCTTATCACAGTCTGTAGCAATTATTTTCATGTCATGCCTTGGGCACTGATCAAGATTTCGTTCGAGCTGTTCAAAAAAGGCATCCTTATCTTTCTCACTCAAAGTTTCTTTCGGAGCATGCTTATTGATAATACTATAATTATAAAACTTCCCATGGATCCTTAGCACACAGATACGCGGGTTCACAGGCTTAAATCCAAGGACCAGTTGCCTATATTGCCCTCTAATAGCAAATCCTTCTCCATATTCATGGAAGGTATCGCTGCAGCTATGGTATGTCGTCTATTTTCAAGAGTATCCCGGCCAATCCATCTGATCTCCTGGATGGCAACTATGTCCAGTTTGAAATGTTCAATTTGATCAAGGAGGAGCTTCAGTGCTCCGGGTCTATAAAGTGAAAGAATGTTCCAGTATCCGAGATTAAAAGTCCTATAGGGGTTGCTGGGTTGTTTTCGTTTGTGACGATCGATACCCGAGGCTGATATTGGTTTCGGCGAAATATAAGCTTTTAACTCTCAGTCCGTATCCTAGTATAATGGTGGGACTGCCACCTTAGTGCTTGTATACCTGCACCCCCGTGCGAGGAGACTACCTAGGGGAGGTGACCCTAGGGTGTGTAATGTATGTGACCTTAGTATATAGTGTGGGGGTGAGGGTAGTGTGCTGTAATTAGTGTAGATGTGTGTGTCAGTGTACTGTTCCCTCAACCTGGAGGGCCAGTGGCTATTTGCGATCATATGACCGGGCGATGGGGCCGCCATCCCTCTACGCTAATTCATATAACCTATTAATTCATTAAAATACCGTCCACTCCATAAATAAGTAGATTGTTGCCTATTAAGAATTCATGAGAGTTATTTGTCTTGCCTTAATTGAAAATTTGAAAAGTTGCTTAAACAAGGATATTGCAGCAAACTTGATACTTTTCAAGAGTTTTCTTGTTTTCCATTACGGACACTTTCTAAAACTTGTGAAGTGAGGAAATGTATTTCCTCCACACTAAATATTTATTGAATCACCCACAGATGATAATAAAAAAAGTTATTGTACGGTAACACCACCGTTACCTTTTACTACTGAATCGTTCGAGGGGAGTGAGGAAAACAACATTTTGATTGAATTGAATTCGAAAGGATTTCCTCCCAAGCCTTTTTTTTTTTTTTGTATTTTAAACAGTATCTATATCTTTATTTTGTATGACATCAGCTTTTTCGAGAACTAGAGAAGTGAAGAACTGTAACTCCTCACCACAAAATCTTTTTATTTGTATATCACTCATCTATATAATAAGAATATTTAAAGAAATATAACAATAGTTTATTATGTATTTGAACAGTCCAGTTACCTCTTTTACCTACTGGATATTTGATCGATATTTTAACACGTTTTCGCGTCAATGTTAAAGAAAAAAAGAAGCAGTTATATCATTATCAGGCTAATATCAAACTACTTCTCTGAAGTGGAGTGGAGAAAATAACGTTCTTTTTGTATACATTTTTTACTTAGATGTTTCCTTGTTATTTCTTTTTTCTCAATTTGTATATGATAGTATGAATGTACACAAAGAGCCTTAATGCCCAATGCCCTTGATTATGGCAGATTATATTATTATTCTTCCAATAAAAAGTACAAATTTATGAATTAAAAAAAAATCAGATCTGGACCAGCTCATATATATTTATTTGTCTTCCTTATATATCGTTGGGCTCAATATTTCCACTTCTTGGAAATAAATTAGAGGCAATTAAATTGTTCTGCTTTTATCACTGATAATTTTTACTTTGTCCCTGTATATTCCGGGGGTATTTCCAGTCCGTTCGTTTTATAATCTATAAACTATCTTTCCTTTAAGTATTTCCGCTATATTTTCTCCTTTCTTGAGTTCAATCGGGAGGGAGTCCCTATTCAATAAGAAGTTAAATTCACCATAGTCCACTAGCGGATCCATGATTTAATTTTGGGGGGCTTCAGCCCGAAACCTTTTTTTTTCATAAAAATAACGATAATTACTTTGGAAAAACAAAAAGAAACTAGCTACCTATATGAAATGGTGTTTAATTTACTCCTTAAGTACTTTTAAATGTAATTACACGAACAATAATATTTTAAGAGGTATTTTTTAATTTTTTTTTCCCATAAAACATGGTTATATTTTTCCATTTTGGGGGGGCTTCAGCCCGAAAGCCCCCCCCCCCCCCGTAGATCCGCCCGTGCCATAGTCTGATTCAATTTTTCTGTCTTCAAAGTCAATTTTAAAGTTTAGATCACCGACAAGTTTGGAGCCAATTAGAACGTCCTTGTTTGGACTAAAATTTAATAAATAGAATTTGACTTTAGTGGAATATTTTAAAAACGTATTTTTGATGTCAGTGGTGATAGTTTCTATTCCCTTTTCCTCTCCTGCTGCAGTTAAAACGATGATATTTTCTTTTTGTCTTTTAACTCCGACAGGTATTATTTTTGGATTGATATAATTCTTTTATGCTCCAGTGTCGAGTACGCATTTACGATCCTTTTTGTCAATCACATAGGAGGGGGGTTATGGAAGATATTTGTCTGGAGTTCATGGATTTCTATGTTTTGTAATTCAGATCTGAATCGTCCTCTAAAAAATGATCTTATGTTTGATTTGCTCTCTAATTGTTCACGAAGTTCCCTTATTTCTTTATCACTCGGATCTTCTTCTTCTACTTTATATATCAGATGTCTTGGGTAATTTTTCTGAAAACCGCTTACGGTACCCATTGAGACAGTATTCGACGATTCACCTTTCTCTGGGGGCTTATAATTATTTTTATATTGTCCCGAACCTTCTCTTATCTTCGGGTTTCCACTGTCCTCTGTGAGGTTGATAGTTTCTCCTTTCATGGTGATCGTTTTGATTACTGTTGTGATAATCTTGGTGGTAATCTCTCCTCGGGGAATGTCTACGCTCGTCGTTTCTTGATCGGTAGAAATTTGGTTGGTGATGTTTTTGTTATGATGTCTTTTTTTATATCAAAACCTCTAATGTTTTCTTCCCGAATTTCCCCGGGTTTCCTCATATTCCCAGAATTAATCAAATCTTCGAATAGGAGATGTTCGTTTTGTATAAGATTCCGTAAATCATCTAGTGTTTTCAGCCCGGCTTTAGTCATCAAATATGTAGAGGCATATTTGTGAAAAAGTGATATAGTATGTTTTTCTCTAACGCGGACACGATAGTAGTTCTTTCTGAAGTATTTTGAATTCGGTATTAATATATAATCAGTGTTCGACTTCTTTCTAATCGTTGAAGAAAGTCTAAAGGGTGTTCTTTACGACGCATTCTTAAATTAAAAAGTTCAAACGTCAATTTTTCAATAGAACGAGAATCCCTTAATGTATTTTTCAAGTACTGTAAAAGTTCATTGACCCCGGTGAATTCGCACGTCGTATTAATGTAGTCTAGCCGTATTAATGTCGTATTAATGTAGACTGGCAATCTATATAGATGATAATATAGCCGTAGTGGAGGCTGTCACGCTTAAGTATAACAACGTGATAGTCTGTTCCGATACCAACTCATGGAGCACGGCCTGAGGTTCGGTTCGCACAGAAGTTAGTGGCCAAATGTTGGAGGAAGGCGTGGCGACGTGTCAGCTCATCGTGTTGAATGAGCCATATGGACCAACGTTTGTGGAAGCGAGGGGCCAGAGTTTGAACGACGTGATACTCACCACAGCGACCATGGCGTGGCGTATAGCGAACTGGATTGTATAGTCTCAATTCCCAATGGACAATACGGTCCCACGTCTCCAATTGCTATGCCGAGTTGGAGTGCTCTATCCAGTTTTTCGACGGCAATATTTCCTAGGTGTATTCCTTTTCCGAATCTTTACAACCTAAAACCCTTTTTACCTTCTCGATTTCTTTCTTCCTTGCTCCTCTGTTTATTCGTTCAACACGAGATACCAACCCACAAATCTGTTTATTCCTTCTCATAGAACTGTTTCCTTTAAAAAATCCTTCGACATACGTGCTACCTCGTTTTTGAATTCCCTACCAACCTCTATACGGAAATACTCATCCTTGACCTTATTTAAACACCATTTATTTTTAAATCTCTTCAGTAATAAATCTTCCGAATAAATGTAAAATAAAGTTATTTTGTACTTTAGAGATGTCAGCTACATTCTACTGATATCTTGCAGATATCTCTGTATGTTCCATATTGCTTATTTGTATAAATACGTGAACTCTCTCGTACGTATTTATCTTTAAACTCATATATCTACTTCAAGATCATATATCTACTACAGTGTCTTTTCTTTTTTTTAATATTGGGGTTAGACAACTTTGAAAATTAATATATTTTTAATTGTACTCTAACGCCAGACAATTGTCTTTACGTTGTTGTTCATTATAGTTATTATGAAGGGACTAAATGTCCCAGAATAAAATTAACTTCCTTTCTTTCTTTCAAACTTCTTCAGGAACAAATGTGAATCATTAATTTACATTAGTTATTTTTTATTTTATATTTTAGCACAACAATCATTATCATCATTCGTGGCGCTACAGCCCAGTTTGGACATTGGCCTCCTCAATGATCCTTCGCCATGTAGCTCGGTCTTGTGCGGCGTAGTTGCGGATTCCCTTCAGAAGTTCCCTAGAATCCCTGATGACAGCATCCTCCCATATCAGCCTTGGCCAGCCTCTTCCTTGTCACCACCAAATATTCGGCGCAGAATTTTTCTTTCGAAGACCAAGATCTTTTCTTCAGCACTTGTCAGAGTCCAGGCTTCCGATCCGTAAGTGAGGATTGGCCGGATTGTATTTTGTTGAGCTGGCATTTGGTGCGGTGAGTGACAACTCGACTCCTCAAGTGTTTCCTAAGTCTAAAATAGCATCTGTCGGCTTATTGAAACGTTGGTTTGTTTCCAGGGTGATCCTGTTATTGCTGCTGACCACTGAGCCTAAATAGGTGAACTAGTCTGCACATTCAAACGAAAATGGACCCATCTTCACCTTCCCTCCAACAGTAGCCACTACATCAGGTCCAGCTTGCATATATTTAGTTTTCTCTTTTTTCACCGTCATGCCCATTGCTTCTGCTGCTTCAGCTAGCCTCAGAAATGCCTTCATCAACGCCTGAAAGGATCTCGCCACCAGGTCCAAGTCATTGGCAAATCCCAGCACCTGTACCAGCCTGTCAATAGTTGTTCTAGAGATTTGTATTACAGAATCCCTAATTACCTTTTCCAAGGCTAGATTAAACAAGAGACACGCGAGGCCATCGCCCTGCCTTAACCCCCTCCTGGACTCAAATTCTGGTGAGATGTCTCGCTGAATTCATACTGAGCATTTCATCTCATCCATTGTGATCCTTATTAGACGCACCAGTTTGGTAGATATACAGCGCTTCATATAGCTTGGACATTTTAATGCTGTCGTAGGCACTCTTGAAATTGACAAACAGATGATGTGTTGTCATCCTTAACTCCATGAATTTCTCTAGAATAGTCCTCAGGCTAAACATCTGGTCAACTGTCGATCTTCCTCCCCTGAATCCCGCTTGGTATCCTCCTACTACCCTTTCAGCAAATGAACGCAGCTTCATGTAAAGAACGCTGGAAAAAACCTTGTAGGCTCACTGGAGAAGGGTTATCCCGCGGTAGTTGATGCACTCCAGAATATCACCTTTCTTATGAAGCGGAGTTACTATGCCCATTTTCCATTTCTCCGCGATCCTTTTCTCGATCCAATGGATAGGGTAATGTTATACAGAGCTTTATGAAGTGCTTCGCTGCCATACCTGAGAAGCTCAGCCGGTATTCCATCTTCTCCTGGTGCTTTATTGTTATTGAGGCGACTAAGAGCATCCACGACATCATCAAATGTTGGTGGATCAGAGGAATACAAATCGTCCTGCATGTCATGAGCTTCTAAAGTCTCCGGCTCTTCGACATCTTCGTTTAGGAGAGTGCTGAAATATCGCGATCATCTATTGAGGATTTTTTCCTTTCTGGACAGTAGCGAGCCGTCTTTCTCTCTTCAGGTTTTAATTCTTGGCTTAAACGGCGCCCTGCTCTCATTCATTTTCTTGTAGAAGGCTCTGGTCTCATTTCTATCCCTATGGTCTTCCATTTCTTCAAACTGCTTTCGCTCCCATTCCCTTTTCTTCCTCCGAAGGATCCTTATCTCCTGCCTTCTTTTGTTTTTGTACTCCTTTGAAGCCAGTCTTGTGTGCCTCCTCTAAATCATGTTTGTGTAGGCCCAATTCTTTTCCTCCGCAGCCACTACACACTCATCGTCGAACCACGGTGACCTCACTACACTCGCCTCCAGGCCCAGCGTTTCCTTGGCTGCATCCTTGACAATCGACGAAATTAAGCTCCATTGCTCTTGTACTGAGCTTTCTGTTGCTCTGGGGTCTTCAAGCCTCTCATTAAGCTGCTGATGATACCTTGATATTACCTCAGGATCTATAAGCTTGGCTACAACAACCATTTCCAACTTTTCTCCCCGGGCCTTTCGAACTTTGGATGTCCTTGCCCTGATCTTGGCCACCACAAGGAAGTGGTCAGTATCCATGTTCGCACCACGGTAAGCCCTGCAGCTCATCAGATTAGATATATGCCTCCTGCTGATGAGGATGTGGTCTATTTGGTTCACTGTTGTGCCATCCGTAGAGCGCCAAGTACCCTTGTGGATCCTCTTCCAAGGGAATAGAGTGCTACTAAGTTCTTAGAGGCTGCAAAATTAATCAGGAGGCGCCCATTTTCGTTTGTCTCTTCGTACAGACTATGAATTCTAATTGTTGGCCTAAAGACTTCCTCCTTGCCAATTTTAGCGTTGAAGTCACCCAAGATTACCTTGATGTCGCTCTGCGGGCATTTGTCAAAAGCTCTGACCAGTTGATCATAGAAGGCTTCTCTTCCTCTGGTGACAATAAAATACACCAATTCCTACACTTACCTAGGAATACCTTTTTCATCCTCTGGAAAGTTTGTCAAAGCTTTCGATCATTTCACTCAAAGATCACTTGTGGCAGGTGCAAAGGTGAGGGAAATACTCAGACGGGGTAAAACCGATTCCTGGGAAGCAAGAATGACCCTATTTTATTCCATGGTTAAATCGACACTTCTTTATAGAGCCGAGATTTGGAGTTCGAATTACCTGGAAGGCTTAGAGTCGATTTAGACTAAATTTTTGAAGTATTTACATTTCTGGCCCAAATGTACTCCAAATTATATTGTTCACTTAGAATCTGGACGAACTCCTTTAAAAGTAAAAATTTTGAACAAAATTATTAATTTTTGTATTAAGCTTCTTTCAGTGCCTGAAAACCGACTGCCACACAAATGCCTTGTCAGACTCATTAATTTAGATACAAAAGAGAGAGACTCAGGTTTTAACTGGATCTCACAAATTATAAAAATAGCAGCAAATAATTATATTGATGACGACCCTTTTGAAGACCTAAAACCAAATTACTTACTTACTAATAAAGATATAATTATCGAAAAAGTAAAAAATCATCTCTACTCTATAGATATTGATAGAGCTCTCAACTCTAAATACAACCCACTTTACAGAACTGTTTGTAGCTTTAACAGCCCTCAGCCGCAAGAATATTTAACTTACCATGTAAATATAAACAAATTGAAACTAGTTAGCCAATTAAGAATTTCAGATACGGAAAAGCTGAAACTTTTTCATAAAAATACCACTTTGATTATAAAAGTGGGGGAAAAATGTGGATGGTGTCAAGAACATATCACCCAAAACATAGAACACCTGCTATTGCAATGCCCCAGACTAAGTATTGATAGGGAAAAATACCTAGGAGATTATATTGTCCAAAACAATAAACAATTATCTTTAGAAAATCTTCTAAATATTGATAGTGCGGACAAACTAAATAACATCTATTTCTTTTTGTTAAAAACTATATATAGGTATTTAGAGTAAGGACTATATTATATTATTTTAGGAATAACCATTTAATTATTTATATGTATATAGCTTTGAGAATAACTATTTAGTGTAGTTCTATTTATGTAGTATTGGGAATGAAAGGGAGAGGAGGAAAGGGAGAGAGGGAAAAGGAAGAAAAGAAAAAGGTCTAATTCGATATATTATTGAATCATTAATTAATTTCCAGATATACACTTTTTTATATTGTTTTGGGTTTCAGAAATAATTATCTATTTGTTTATTTATTCCAATTAGTTATTGGGAAAATATATACATATTTTATTTTTTTTTTCTCTTTCGATTCGTTGTATTATTGGATTATATTGCCAGGTTATAATAAGCAATAGGAATTTACATATGTATATGTATTTATATCTTTATTTATTTATGCCATTCAATACTAACAACTACTAACACCAAATGGGCCAAACTCCATAGCTAAATGATGTACATAATAGCCAATAAACTATCTATCTATCTATCTATATATGTATATATATATATATATATATATATATATAATATATATATATATATATATATATATATAGAATAGATAGAAGAATAGAAGAATCAACTTTATTCTGGGACTAAGTCCCTTGAGAATAACAATATTGTACATAAAATTAACATTACATCTGGCCAAAATGTATATTACAATAAACAAAAACAAACAACAAACAAAAAAAACAACTAAAAAATAAGGGATAAAAGAAATATTTACATAACTGTACAGATATAGGAAGCCTTAATATGAGAAATAAGGTCCTAATACTGCAAAATAGTTGCTATACACAATGCGCTATGAAATTATAAATGAGCGACAAATAGCTTTTGTTGTCATGTCATTGTATTAATGAAAAAAAAAAATAATAATAATAAAGATGTTATAGTAATAATAGTATGTTCGAAGAATACAATAGTAGTATAATCGTATATACATAATATCTACACACAATAATAGTGAGAATACAATAATACTACAATAGTATATATACAATATATATATTGTATGTATATATATATATATATATATATATATATATAATATATATATATATATATATATATATATATATATATAATACAATAATAGTATAATAATACAATAATAGGCTACCCAGCGTCTGATTGAATTGTAAGGAGGAATTGGAAAAGGAGGGTTTTAAATGTGGATAAGGATGGTGCATGGCGGATTTTAAGTGGGATGGAATTCCAAAATGTGGTGGATCGGACAATAAAGGAGTGTTGAAATGAGGCCGATTTGTGGAAAGGGGTATAAAGGTCGGAAGGACGAGATCTTGTGGAGAGGGAGTGGATAGATGACTTGAATTGAAGGAGATTGAATGCATAGGACGGACGATGATTATAGATTATTTGGTAAAGGAATGTACCTAGGAAGTACTGTCTTCTGAAGGAGGGAAAGAGCCACCCTGACTCGGCGTAGTAGTGGGAAACATGAGAACGTCTCGGGGTCCCATTGACAAATCGTACTAAGCCATTCATTATTCTTTTCAGTCTGATTCCAAGTTCCGATGAGAGGCCACCGTACACTACGCAGCCGTAGTCAATGTGGGGGAAGATGAGGGCGGATACTAGGAGTCTACGTGTGGATATGGGTAGGAGATGGCGGAAGCGATGGAAGAGTTTCAGAATGGAAATTGAACGTCGGGATATGAGGGAAATATGGTGATTCCAGGAGAGGGTTTGATCTATGATAACACCTAAGTTTTTAACTGAAGTGTTGAAGGTGATGGGTTGGTCATTCAGGTACAGGAGAGGAATGTTGGTATTTGATCTGAGAAGGGGTTTGGAACCGATGACAATGGCTTGGGTTTTAGCAGCGTTTAACCTTAATCCATTTTCACTTGCCCAGGCTCAAATCAGATTTAGGTCTTCTTGTATTTTGGCAAACGCATCATGCCATTCAGAGGGAGCGAAGGAGAGGTACATTTGGGAATCATCGGCATATAGGTGATGTGAACAGTGGAGGATTGATTTATGAAGGTCGTTAATATATGAACTAAAAAGGAGAGGAGATATGCTGGAGCCCTGTGCCACTCCTGAGGACAGAGTTAGATAGGATGATAAAGGTTGGTTCGGGATAGAGACTGCTTGGGTACGTTGAGAGAGGAATGATTGAAACCAAAGGATAGAGCTGTTGGAAAAGGATAACGATTTCAATTTGGAGAAAAGGATGGAATGGTTAATGGTATCAAAGGCTTTGGAAAAGTCTAGGAGGATAAGGACAGTTAGTTTTTTATCATCTATGGCTGACTGAACATCACTAACGATTTTGATTAGGGCGGATTGTGTGGAGTAGCCTGGTCGAAAACCAGACTGGTAAGGGTCAAGTTGATTGGACTGTTCTAGGAAGTTGGAAATTTGGGATTGGACTATTCGTTCTAGAGGTTTTGCAAGGTTAGACAGGATTGAGATTGGACGGTAATCTTCAGGGGAAGAAGGGTTAGGATTTTTAAGTAAAGGACGGACAATGGCTTTTTTCCATGAGGAAGGGAATATTGCGTTCTGAAGGGAGAAATTGTAGATGAAAAGTAGAGCGGGAAGGATTTCAGGTAGGCATAATTTGATTAATTTGACGGGAATACCATCTGGACCAATGGAATTGGAATGAGATTTCATGACGGCGGATATGAGGTCTGTAGGAGAAATATCTGAAAAATAAAAGTTGTCGTCGTTAAATGATATTCCAGGAGTAAAGAAGGAAGAGGTTGATGGAGGAATGCAGGAGGAAGCTGATATAAAATATGAATTTAAATCATCAGGTTTGACTGGAAAGACTGCTGAGGAAGGTGATCTGGAAGAGTCACAGAGGGAGAGTTTACGAAGGAGTTGCCATTTGGTTTTGGAATCAGGAGCTGCTGAAAGGGCTTCGTGGAAATAGGAGGATTTGGCTCTTCGGATTTGGTTTGTGTCAGGTTACGGAGCACCCTAAACGCTTGGTAGTCGTCAGCGAGCCTAGTGCGTCTAAAGCGTCTGCGGGCTGCATCGCATCTCTTCTGACACATCCAGGGAGCCGGGGGGCGACGAAAGGTAGAAGTTTTGATGGGAGCATGGGAATCAAGGATATTAAGGAGGTTGGAAGTTAAAATATCAACCATAGAGTCAATACATGAACAGGAATATATTCCATTCCAATCAAGGGTTTCCAGGTAGGGTAAGATTTTTTCACGAGTGAGGACATCAATATTACGGAAAGTTATGGTTCTAGGTAGGATCGGAGGAGTATGGATATTATATGAAATTTGGATTAGGTCATGAGAGGATAAAAAGGAGACCGGTACTTGTGAGGAGGAAAGGAGGTTCTGAGCGGAGTCGATAATGTAATGGTCCAACCAGGTATCGGACCTGGGGGTGTGATGAGTGGGCGAAAAAGGAACAATGAAAAGATGAAGAGAGAAAAAAAGGTTTTCGAGGTATGATTTATCGCTGGAATCGGAAAGGAAATTAGTGTTTAGGTCTCCGGAGATGATTATTTTGGTATAAAGAGGAATAAAGTTGAAGAGGGATGATTCAAATGATGGATAAAAGGGAACAAGAGGAGGTCTATACACTACGACATAAAGGATAGGAGATGTATCAAAGGAAATTTCAGCGATTAGGAACTCTACATGTGGGTGATCGGATGGAGGAGAGCAGTGGAGTATTCGGGTCTTCATGCATTCGTGAACATACAACGCTACACCTCCGCCAGTCCGGCTCGTCCGGTCGTGGCGGATTAGTGTGTAGTTAGGAAGGGAAACAGATGAGGAAGGGATGTAAGGCTTGAGCCAGGTTTCGGAAATTGCAATGATATGGTAAAAATTATGGGTAAAGTATTCAAGGAATTCATCATAGTGGGCTGGGAGGGATTGGAAGTTGAAGTGACAGGTATTAAGGATGCTAGACATGATTAGGCTTGAGGAAAATAAAGTCAGAATTTGGTGAGCAGACGCTGGACCGGATATGATACATTAGATGAAATAATGTAAAAATAAAAATATAAGAAAAAAACCCATTAAAAAGAAAAAAAAAATTGAATGCAATAATCAATAGAAATAAATTAATCAAAAATTTCCGGTGGTAACATAACATACATTTCAGATTTTCAGTGTGAGTCCTGTAAACTAAGCCAAATTGTTTATCGATGTTGAGGAGTAAACAGGGATCGAAGAGTCAGCCGAAGACGTCTAGGTCTTGACTCTGGTCGATAAAGACAACCTGATGACCGTCATCCTTTCGACACCGCAGTCTGCCGCCGGAGAACCATATATATTTTATTTTCCCTGCTGATTTCTTCTGCCGAGCGAGCCAGTAAAGGTACCTGTTCGTCGGGGTCATTTCCTCGCTGAGATAAATACGGTGGCAGTCATTTTCCTGCCAACCGATTTCCCGCGTCGAGAAGTCCCTTTTTACTTTTCGCTTCTGCACCAGGTCGTCTCTCACTGACTGCCTGACGAATTTCGCGATGATAGGCGGTGGTCGAGGGTCATCTTTTCTTGCTCTTCGGCGCTGCACAGTGTCTATATCTTCGACATTGAGTTTAATGCCCAGACCGGCCCCAATACTTGTAACCAGGGCTGCGGGGGTCTCACCTGCTCGAACCGGGATGCCCCGTATCTCGAGCGATCTACTAAGCAAGCCCTGTTCGGCTTTATTCAGCCTGACCTCCAGTTCACCGACTTTAGATTTGAGGGCTTTATTTTCTGAAATTATTTCTTCAAGCTTCTTAGATTGTCCCTCTAAGTGGTTTTCAATTTTAGATAGCCTAGTGTTTACTTCGAAGCTCAGATCTCCGTACTTGTATAGCGCTACTTTAATATTTTTTAATTCCTGATTGAAAAAAATATCTAGCCGCTTTACTGCTGCCAGAATTTTTGATGGTGTAGGCTCAGTGTTGTGACTTTGATCTGGGTTTTCACCACTAGCGCATATCCATCCTTTTTTTGAGGATTTTTGAGCTTCAAACTCTTTATCACTGGGTTTACCGCACCTGCTGTGAAATAATAGTTTGCATTTAGCACAACATAAAATATTTTTCTCTTCTCGGCTGATGGTGCTGCTGCATAGCGGGCATTGTGCCATATTGTTATTTAGTAAATAGATCGTACTTACAATAACAAGCCGGGTTGTTATGATGCGTAATAGCAACAGCAGCGCTTAATCCTCTAGAGCTCAGTTGTTTACCACTGTCCCGTAGCTCGCAATAGTATAAAAACTTCGATACTTTCACTTTTCGATGAGTAGAGAGGAAATATGAAATGTCTATAATTTCTATTAATAAAAAATATTAAAAAGAAAAAAAAAACGGCAGAAATCAAAGAAATTTTAACGAAATAGGATACTTAATAATACAGAGATATGTTGAACTGGTTGCTGTCTCATATATATATATATATATTAAACATGCAGTATTTTATTTCAAATCCTAATGGTACTCTTATTTTATATTTACTACTTAAGGATTTTGTCAATCATATTAAAAAGAGAAAAAAGTTGCCAAAATTAAAGAAATCAATAATATTTTTTATTCTTTAAAAATAATCAACTAAGTCTGAATATCCAGGTTAATAAATACATTTGAGACATTAGTAAAAATCAGATTCAAGTAAATGTTTTGTGAAATAAAAACAAGGAAAAAGAAAGAAGAATTGTTGACAAACATAATGAAAAGAAATGAATTGCTGTTCTAATTTACAAACACATAAAATTAAATTGTTAGTTACAACCTTTTCTTCCAGATTGTGCTGCTATTTAGAGTTAAAATTTGCTGTTTTGTCCAATATTCCACAAAAAAAAAAAAAAAAAAAAATAGATAATAACACTATGCTTTATTAGAAATCCATTGCAATCTAATTAATATTTTATTTGTTTATTTAAAACTATGTACATTTTTTCAACACATAAGAGATAAATGTTCTTTTTATTTCATTATATAATATACCTCTCATGTATATTCTTCAATATGACTGTTATAATACCTGATTTCATCCTATAATCGATTAGGAGGACACAAGTTAAAGAATCTGAATCTAATTTTTGGAAAGTGTCTTTAATTAGACACTTTATGAATGTTAACTATTAAGAGCACTACATTGGCAATCCATTTTATTTTAACGCACATCAATAAGCAATGTGCAACGACTGGCGATAGTTTCTGACTGGCAATAGTTTCGTGGGGTGATAAATGGCAAGAAATATAACCATATACCCCTACAACAATAAAAAAATATTTATTGAAAGCATAAAATTATGCATAAATAATTTCTATTTTACATACACTGACAGGCAAAAAATTCCACCCACTTGATTTTTTCATGTTTTTATCTAAATATATTTCTGCTACTTGTAAAAAAAGTTGTATTTGTATATAATACATGGTATTTGTAGATAATACTTAATATTTATGGAATTTTATAATCTTTTTTACCATTAATAATCAAAATGTGACTGGGTAAGAAAGATTAGAGAAAAAAAAAATTGAAAAACGAACCATTATTATTCAAAAGAAATTAGTTACATCATCGTTTAGTAGCGCGTGTTTTCTCCTCTTGGCTTCACTACTTCTTGAAGACGCCTCAGCATACTTTCCACCAGTCGAGAAATGTCCCTTTGCTGGAGGATAGCCCATTACTCCCGAAGAGCCCTTTCAAGGTCCTGCAGTGTATCAGGAAGTGTTGCATGCGCTCTTATTCGTCTTCCGAGGTTATCCCATAAATGCTCAATGGGGTTCAAATCTGGAGAACGTGCTGGCTAGGCTGAAACCTCAATATTGTTCTGTTGAAGGAACGTCTGCACTAAGCGGACGACATGTGGGCGTGCATTAGAAAAGAACGATCGCCGATTTCGTTGAGGATAGGCAACACATGAGGTTTCAAAACCTCATCTACATAGCGAATGGCCGTCAAAGACCCTCCACGAACAACAACCAATTCTGTGCGGCGCTCTATTGAAATCCCAGCCCACACCATTAATGAACCCCGTTTGAAAGGTTGGCTCTGGGAAAAATTACAGGCTGCATATCTTTCGTTTCTTCTCCACACCCTTTCACGCCCGTCTGGAGATCGAAGAGCGAATCTTGACTCATCTGTAAAAAGTACAACACTCCATTCGTCCATAGTCCAATGGCTGTGTTCTCGAGCAAAAGCTAGCCGTTTTACTCTGTGAGTTCTGGTCAACTCCGGTCCTCTTACTGGACGAAAAGCCATTAATCCATACTCATTTAATCTTCTCCGAGCGGTACGTTCAGAAATTTGCACACCTCAAACTTCTTCGAGCTGATGAATCGCTTGAACAACGGTAAGGTGCCGTTTTCGTAAAATTCTCAAAGTCAAAAACCGGTCATCCCGTGGTTCTGTTACCCTAGGTCATCAAGAACCAGGCCTTCTATTGTAAGAACCAGTTTCCCGAAAACGCCTAACAGGGTCTCGTAAAGTTTCATATGGAACTACGATGGCATTAGCTGCATATCTAATGGAACGTCCATCATCAATAAGTGCCACACGACGCGCAACATCCTCAGCACTAAGAGGCATTTTTAAACTTAATATTGAAAAAAATAAAAGCCGGAGACTAAGAAATGTGCTGCAAGAATCAGCACTGAACTAATGATACTGAATAAACTTTTTGATTCCATAGAAAGTAAACATTGGAATCTAGAATCATTTCATTGAATTAAGGATTAAGGGTTATTGTCCTCTATATTAACATTCCTAATTGAAAACAAACAAAAAGATTACCTATTTATTCATTAAAAACAATAGACCAATCCAAAGCAGAAATATTTTTAGATGAAAACATGAAAAAATCAAGTGGGTGGAATTTTTTTTGCCTGTCAGTGTATATATATATATATATATATATATATATATATATATATATATATATATATATATATATATATAATAGTAAGAAAAAAAAGAACACTATAATAAGAACAGATAAACTGAAGATATAAAGCAAACCCAAAAAGAAAATATTAACAAAATAGAAAAGTTTTAGAGAACTAATAATAAATAAAAAGAAAAAACTTACCTTTGGCTAGAAAAAAAAAAGTATGAAGAAAAAATAACTTTAAAATAAAGAAAACAACACTGAAGATAAATAGGAAAAAAACAGGTACTTGTGAACGATACGAGCTCTGCTAAACCTCCCTTATCTTATCTTACGTCATCTTCCTATCTTATGTTACGTTAAGTCACGTAACCTGCCTTTTTATATAGTGTGAGCTGTTGCATGTTTGTTTATTCATTGTGCGTTATTAAAATTGATGTAATTACATTGATGTACATTACATCTTCAGAAGAAGAGGCTATCAAATATTAGATGCAGGGATAATTGCGAAGGTGAAATATTGTGATGAAATTCATAAAATGTAGTTCGACGGGAAGACGAAATAGAGATGCTTTCCTAAGAGTTGTATGAAAAAGGTATCAATAAGGAAAGGGCAGTGGTTAGAGGGGTAGAAGATAACTTTTTCAACCGCTTTAAAATTTATTAATTGGTGGTCTCATAATTTGACAACAATAAAGTGGGGCAAAGAGCCACTGAAACTATCGAACAAATGTATCATAATGTGGAACAAATTTTTAAGAGAGGTTTGTGGCCATAACATGTATACGGGTCAACAAAGAAAATTGGAGGGCCTGGGTAAGTGGTTGAAGTAGACGAGTCTTTTTTCTAAACGAAAAAATAATGTAGGGAGATTTCTCCCTGAACAATGGATGTTTGGCGGAGTTTGTCGAGAAACAGACGAGTGTTTCATCGTAAAAATAAAGGATAGAAAGGGAAGAACTGTATTAGAATGTGTTAAAAATAATATAGAAGAGGGAAGCACCATTTATTCTGACTGTTGGAAAGGATACAACGCCCAATAACTGAATGAAGCAAACTACAACCATTTCCAGGTAAATCACCGTTATAAATTCGTTGATCCATCGGCTGGGGTCCATACTCAACATATAGAACGTTTATGGGACTCAGCTAAGTGAAGAAATAAGAAACAGCGAGGAATCGCGAGGCAATACCTCGATTCATATTTATGTGAATTTTTGTGGCGGCGCACTCACAGAGCGCTAAGCTATTAAGCTATTTTGGCTCCCAAAATTTAATAAATCATGTATGTTGTAAAATAAAAGTATTGTTATTTAAAGTATTGTTGTTGCTATTTGTATTCTTTATTATTAAATTACTGTATTATTATTATATTTATATTTCTTATTAATATATATATATATGTAAGTATAAGTTAGCTGTGGATAAGCTGTAAACATCAATAGGAACGATGTTACTATTTTTTTATTTTATTTTATTTATTTATTGAATAATAATACAATCAGCCACTGTTGGAGGGCTATAAGTATTAAGGCTAGAAATTCTCATTCATACAGTATATACAAATAATAAAGAAATAACTATAAATATAAAAAGTTAACAAATAATACTGATAAAAAAAAGTAAATCAATAAGAAAAAATAAACAAACAAAATAAAATAAAAACTTCTAAACACATTCATACCTATGTACAATATGTACATAATACATAATTCGCCCAAGAATCTCCGAGCCAGGCTTTTTCCCCCACATGTGGAAGGTAAAGCAGAACTCCAGGAGATCCCAGTGCCACTTTTCCAGCCGCATCACTAGCATTAGAAGCCAGTGGAGGCTGAAGAATGTTACTATTAGGATTAAGAAACCTTTGTATATAAAAACAAACTGTCTCTATATATACCGGATGAATTAAATAATAAAATTAGCTGTTCTTGAAGCTGCGTACTGTTACTCTTCCCCAAAACCTCTTTTTTTTAGTTCAGTCATTCAGTCTGATCATAAGTGGTGCCGAAACACGGGAGGAATTCCGAATTTTCATCGCGCGGACAATAGTATCAGGAATTCCGGAAAGGTTACTAATCGAATTAACTTAAGCTTTTAATCAGTTTATACGTAGTAATTACGATGGAAGAAGAGTTGAAAAAACTTGAATACCAACTTGCTCTGTCTGCGGTGGAGATACAGAAATTGGCAGTAAGCGTCAGAAACTGGAAACTCAGCTATCGAAAGTGAAAGAATATTCCAGTATCCGAGATTAAAAGTCCTATAGGGGTTGCTGGATTGTTTCCGTTTGTGACGATTGATATCCGAGTCTGATTTTGGTTTCGGCGAAATATAGACTTTATGCAGAGAGGCTTCTAACCCTCAACCCGTATCCTAGTATACTGATGGGACTGCCACCTTAATGTTTGTATATCTGCACCCCCGTCCGGGGAGACTACCTAGGGGAGGTGACTCTAGGGTGTGTAATGTATGTGACCTTAGTATATAGTGTGGGGGTGAGGATACTGTGCTGTAATTAGTGTAGATGTAGCTGTAACAGTGGACTGTTCCCTCAATCTGGAGGGCCAGTGGCTATTTGCGATCCTATGACCGGGTGATGGGGCCACCATGTTCCTACGTCAGAATTTGAAAGTATTCAAACACTGAAAGTATCAGGATTTGAAAGTAAGAAAATAAAATTCTTTAAAAATTATTTAAAAGAAACCTCTTCAGAGGAATGACGTCAAATTGGACAAGATTTAACTCAAAATTGTGTTTTATCTATAACAAGAAGATTTCAGGAGGTCATAGATGCCAATGGCATGATGACAAAATATTAATAAATTTCCATTTCGTGAAGTAAAGCCTAAATTAAAGTGTGCCAATACATATTTGACCGTGTTAAAGTGATTTTTCGTTTACTGTTTTTTTTTAATTAAGTAACTTTAATTTTTTTTTACCCCAATTATGTGTTTTTCTAAATCTTTTATTAAATAAAATTCTTTAGCAAATTAATTTCGGATTTTTTTTCAATGAAACCTGAAAAAAGTTAAGTGTGCCAATACTTTTTTGATCCACTATAGCTCCATTTGGGATCTTCGGCTGGAGACTGAAGCGGGCCACCCTAATCAGGACTATATATAACTGGTTTTCAGGGATTTAAATTTACAAAAAATTTATTTCGGGGGCCAAACATAAGACCGTACAAGATAAATATAAAACAATGATATTTGTGGCCCTCAGAGGGCGCCCTCAATCATTCTACGGCCATAAAAAACTACAAATCATTTAAGTTGAGGGCTCATCAGAAGGGCGCCATGAATTTGGGTATCAACGAAAACAAAATAATTATTTTTGGGGTCCTAGAAAAATATAGAACAATGATTTTGGATTTTCATCCGAGGGCCCCTTTGGTTCGGGTGCTCTCGGGCGATCGTCTGATACCCGACCTGGCCATACCGGGCCTGAATTAAAACATCTCAGAAACTAATAATCGGACCTGCATACTGTAATAGAGGGAAATGTCCAGCGTTTCATCCTCTATATAATGAACTATAATTCAGAATTGTATTATGACGTGACGCCGAGTTAGAAAATCGGAAAGAGAATATGATAGCGCCAAAAACCAAATAATAACGACTGTTTTGAATATTTCATATAATTAATCGTAATTGATCTTGTTGATGTTTTCACTTCTATCGTGTAGTTTTAAGGACTCACCATAGTTTTTTTTTTAATATTAAAATTGCTACAATCAGTATTTGGTATTTTGCATTTAGATTTTCTTGAGCTCTCGGTTTCAGAAACCTCTATGAACAAAAACTGAATACAAGTTAAGTGAGAGTATTCGTTTATATCATTGAAATTTTATATCATGGTTTATGATGCTAATGTTTTAAATAAGTTAATTATAAAATATTTAATGTATATTATTACTCTAAGTATAGCAGTAAAATAGATATTGTTATTATATACCACAAATCGATTATAGAATTGTGAAATTTAAGGATAGTGATTTTATAATGTTGATAGAAAAAATATCTCTGTTTTTAAATTATAAATTTCATTTTCCTATAGTTGACGTTTCAATGTATTTATTTTAGATAAAATGCTCCATTATTATGTCTAGAAGGTTCTTTAGACTGCTTCCTTGGCGGGATCTTTAGTAACCTCACTTCACAGTGGCTTGTGTTCCTATGGATGGGATGTTACTGTAAGTATGGCGGCACCCATACTTAGGTGGAAAAAAGTGTCAGATTCAACGGGCCCTCAACCCAGACCTCGACATGGACATAGGGCAGTTGCTATTAAAGAACTTATGGTCGTTTTTGGAGGTGGAAATGAAGGGATTGTTGATGAATTACACGTCTACAACACAGGTCGGTGAAATAAGTTTGAAGCAATGGCGTACATTTTTCGTAAATTATTTAATTATTTCTGTTATATTTAGTTGAGGCGTTTTTTTATGGATGTCGATTATTTGTAATACAGGTAAATGCTAAATCTTAAAACAGTCATATACATTTATTTCTGAACAGACTGTTCTTTTATTATTGGAGTGTAAACAGTGGGTTGTTTATATGTGACAAGTGATAGGTAATGTTTGATTTCTACAGCCTAGTCTTAACAACATAGGAAGATTTTATAGATTCAATTATTATCTCCTTTTTGTTCAATAGTTATCAATTTAATTTGATTTTTTTTCTGAACTTCTGGTAGTTATACACCTTTTATAATTCCTAGACTTAAGAGTTAATAGCTCAATCATTTATTTATACTTTTTTTTTAATATGTTTCTTCTGCTTTAAATTCTATTTATATATATTTTGATGTTGATTACCCTATTTTCATACTAACTATTATATTAAGATTATGTTTGTGTTATAATTCAAGGAGAAATGTGCCAGTTCCACAGTAATTGAAAATTCATTATATCACTTTAATTCAGAATGTTGCATTACTGGATTGAATATACACTTATAAATTGCATAGGTGGTAATTTTTGATGCCTTGGGATTGATTATTTTCTAATCTTATGATATCAATAATTTAGTGAACAAAAGTAATTTTTTCGAATATGCACTGAAAACAAAAACTTAACAATAATCCTTAATTTTGATGCCTACAAACAATATTAATTAAACTACATTTAAATTTGGTATGTTATGGTCATAAGTTTCTTTAAAATATCGGTATAATATGCCATTGATGTTAATGTAATATCTACATTAACCAAAAATCTCTTGAATGGTTGCTGTGTTCTAGATTATCACAATTATACTGTGGATGGAATACATAAAATAGATTGACCATCTTATTTGCATACAATGATAAACATTTATAATAGTATAAAATAGTTCTTAAGGTCTAACTAAAACTTATCTATTTTTATTCTGACATTTTTGCAGATTTTTCGATCCCATATCTTTATGATTCTCCAGCATGTTTCAAATAAAACAAGCAGAAAATTTAATGGCCTTAGAGATAGATTCCCCCCCCCCAAAAATGTACTAGAAGCAATTTACTGAAGGAAAGTTTTTATTACAAAATTTTCAATTTGAACAAGCACCGTTAAATTATTGTATTTTTAATTCATTGCTCTATATTTATTTTTGTTTATAGTTGTGCCTAATCTTAATGAGTACTGGGTCTTGTGTTTATCATAGGTCATAAACATAGAAATTATTTTTATTGTGATCATTATTTATTAGGATAAATTTAGCATTTCGATTAACATTTCATAAAGTTGTAATGTCAGAGCATGCTGTAAAGTAAAGTCACCAGTAGTAGACACTATTGTGAGACTTCTAATAATTTAAAATGTAACTCGTTAGATTCTTTTCAAGCTTCCTTTTTTTGCTATAGATAACTTAACATTGATATTTCGGTCGTTTTTTTAGATAATGTTCGAGAACATGTTTTTTCACCAATCGTAGACATCAGTGTACCAGTAGTTAACACCACTTAGTTAATATATTTAATTTATTTCTAATCAAATATGCACCTATATTGGCAGTTTTTACCAAGGAACTATGATTTTTAAAAAAATCAAAACTTCAAAAATGCAAAAAACAATAAATTTATTTTTTAAATTACATTTGTAGGTAAATAGGAACAAGACATTTCCTGGGAAAAAATCGAACACTCCCATGCTTAGAATAGAACTATAGATGATATTCAATTGTTACTACAAAAAAGTTGAGTTTTCTAGTAGTAGACACTTTTGTCTACTACTGGAACAAGAGGTATTGTCCGTATCCCAGTAGTAGTTGTTTTTGTGCTCAATAAAAAAAAACTAACACACAGAAACACATTACCTAGTGAGTTCATTGTCTACACTATCATTTAGAGAAAACAATTGTGAAAAGTCTTGAAACAATAAAAGAATGATTGATGAAAATCAAACTCCACTCCTTAGCTGATTTGGTATAGGGGACACTACACGGTCATTGCATTCCAAGGTACTAATGACGTTCCGAATGATCGTGTAAGGTAGTGAATGAAGTTCTGATGGATGTGTCTGGCAGATTTCCCGAAATCAAAGGTTCATTCACGGGAAGTGGAGGTGAGATTGAGGTATAAGTTAGGGATAGGTTGATACTGGAATTTTTGTATCAAGATACAAGTCATAGTGGTACGTTTTTGTATATGATACAAATGGGTCAGTAGTTATTAATTACCTTCCTATTATTCTTTATCTGATACTTGTATCAGGTATTTTTATCTGATACTGGTATCGGATATTTTGCTCTGATACACTGAAGAGTAGATACCTGAGCTGTATGCATACTGGCTCTAGGGCTTAATATCCCAATAATTGTATCTGATATTTTAATCCAACTGTAATTGATTACTGATCGGGTTTGATATTTTTAATATCTATTTGATACCTAATAAACCATATATTAAGTATATACCTGTATATATTTTATTCCTTTATTATTAAATTTGTCCCTGTAATAAATACTTTACATCTTTTTTAAATATAATAGTTCTAATGACTATATAGTTATGTCAGGTACTATGAAGATACGTACACAATTTTTTAAACAAAATATGCTTTATATTTGACAAAAGAATGAAATATATTTAATTAAAAATAAAAATATAATAAATTCATGCAGACAAATTTTTTTCCTAATAAAAGATTCTAAAGAATTTTCTAACAATTAAAAAAATTCGTTATAGCTAAGTTTAACATACATATATATATATATATATATTGCTATGTATTGAACTTAGCCTAATGGTAATTAATAATATTTAAAAATAATTTCTAACACCTGGGCGGGCACCTGAAACCCCCGACCCAACCTTTTGTAAGTGGTTACTTAGATAGTGGTCGGGATACCTGATAATCCCCTGAGGTAACCTTTTAGCACTCTTGAGAATATTCTTAGCACACCCACTAGCAATAGAAGTACTTGACGACACATGTTGGCCAAAAACACCAAAGGCCCAGTCTTATGTTTAAAGAGGATCAAAAAGCTTTTAACTCTTAAGCATAGGAAGAAACGGTCGTGTACCTGCTAAAAGGGGTGTGTTCAACATATCGCTGGGGGTGTGGTCATCCCTTCTGCTACAAAAATTGAACCAATGGGAACAATTGCCCCACCCAAAATATGGTAATAAAACCCACTGAGATGGATAGAAGAAAGGCTTTTTGGGCTTACGCCACTGCCCGCCATAGAGAAGAGGTCTTATGCGATTGCCCGACCTAGAAGAGAGGTCTGATGTAGCTGCCCGGCCCTGAGGAGGTCCCTGATGTTTTCTTCTTGCTGGAGGACTGAAACATTACCCATGACTTTGCAGATGCAGCCATGCCATACACCACTTCAAATAACATATTAGATAAGTAATTCCCAATAATTCCTGTAAAGATGTTTAAATATTTAATGGCAATGTAATTTTAAATTCCATCCATTTGAATCATGCCTTCACAACCATTTGTTTAGTTCAGTAATTTTTGTAAATATAATGTATATAACAGTCTTTATTATATAATTTGTAAATAAACATAATTTGTACATAAAAGTTATTTTAATCATGCCACCTATTGATATCATTAAAATCACAGGTAATGTTTGGTAATTAGAAAACAGATAAACACACAACAAGCGTTTGTGAGAACTAATCCAATAAATTGATCAAGGACCAATATGTCAAATGACATAATTTGTTTAACTAATATTTTCTTAACTAATTCTGGATAATTATCTTCAATAATTATTCAGTGGCATCCCGTTATAAAAATCAATAAAACCAAATCGATACGTAGCAATATATATATATATATATATATATATATATATATATATATATATATTTTCTGTTGGCATTACAGACCATATAGATCTTTTGCCACCTTAGCAAGTCTGCTCCATCTCTGCCTTTCTTGGATTATTTCTTTCCATTTATCTGTATGCAGTTCTATTGCATCTTTGTTGATTCTATCTTCAAAATCTTTCAATGAAGACCATTGGTGTTATGGGTAAGGAGCACTTTGCATCTATTCACTCTAGTTTTTTTTAGAGAAGTGGTTAGCTTTTGTCTTGTCATTCTTCGAAATGCACCCATCCTAAGATCACTTTTTATTATGCGAGACATTGATCTGACAGAGATTCTCATTTCCTAAGACATGATTTGTTGTTTTCGAATGGAATTTCTTCTGATTTGAGCAGCCACTGCTCTCACTGCATTCGCCGTTCTCACAATGCAGGGTCGAGGTCTGTCAGATACCGATAGGGTCTCATTATATCTATCTATAGTGCGGTACACGAACATACGGCTGATACCCAAAGGTTTCATAGTGTTGAAAATCTCTGACCTACATTTTCCAACTTCGTGTAATGTGATCACAGCTATTCAGTTTTCTTTATCATCCCATTCCATGTTAACTGAGCAAAAGAAAAATACAAACTTATTGAGATTATTATCCTGACATGTAAAGAAAATAACCTCATAGAGGTAATAATTATCTGAATAATATCCAAGGATGTAATCAAAGTTCAACTTTTGTAACTGTACTTATGGTAGAACTAGGTATAAAACTTTATTCTCAAAACTTTTACAATATTAAATCTATTAAATTATTACTTAAAAGTAAGTTCCATGGTCATTACTTAAAAGTAAGTTCCATGCCTTCAAAAGCACAATGTAGAATGTGCTTGTGAGTAGTGGGTAAGTGTATTTTTTTAATTTCAACATGTGTGTTTCTTTGTGTAGTGAACCAAATGATATCGTTATATAATGGTAGGTGTTCCACTTTGTAATTATAATTTGTAACACAACTAAAAATCCATGACATTTGTAATTATAATTTGAAACACAACTCAAAATCCATGACATTGTCCTTGACCCCCTCCCCTCTCTCCTATCCATAAAAAAATAAAAAATTCAAAGAATACATAAACAAATGTGTGTCTGTATTTATATGTAATGGTTACTGATCAAATTTATAGTCTCATATTTTTAATAATTTGTTGTTCGTTTGTTTTTTTTAGCTACTAATAAGTGGTTTATTCCGGCTCTTAAAGGTGACATCCCTCCTGGATGTGCTGCTTATGGATTTGTTGTTGACAACACTAGAATCTTAGTTTTTGGTGGAATGGTGGAGTATGGCAACTACTCTAATGAACTTTATGAGCTACAGGTATGAAGACATACCAGTTTAGTTAATTATGTATAAGTTAAATGTGATGCAAGAAATTTGTCACTAAAACAGAATTCACATTGACTTACAATATTCCTGGTTGTGTTTTGATAAATGACTGCCTCAAAGTTAAAAAAATAGAATGGATGTGGAAATAATTCAAATAGTCTGTTTCTCTGCAGTTTTTTGCAATGCTGAAACTGAAGTTCACAAATGAATTTTCTCATTGCATTTGGAAATATATGTAAAAAAAAACCAGTAAAATTATAGCATTTTTTTTAGGGGCCAAAACCACGATGCAGAAATTATGGATTTTATCGAAAATTTTAATGTCTTATTTCTCCTTTAGTTAATTATCAAATTCTTTCATATTTTATATTTAACTATTTTTTATATCAAAGAATAATGTTAAATGGTTAATTATTTCAAATTAAAAAAATAAATTCACTTAAGAGGAAGCCAATATTGAAAGTTAACCATTTAAGCCCTGATATAACAATTAATTACGACGGCATAGAAAAAAATAATACATAAAAAAAATATTGTGTGCTATGCTCAAATGTATTAATGATATTGTAAAGTTGTATATTAGTTTTAAAAATTGTCCATAATGATTGATAAGTATGCTGTGTCCGTAGCAATCCAATATAATTGGGCAGCACCCTTTTTATGAAAATAAAGTGATTCTCTCTTGATAATAATAAATAATTATAAGTGCCACAAAATATTTTTAGTCCAACAAGAGTGCCCATACCACTTCAATCGCCGTTTTCCAATCATCCCAGAGACATTCTCTTTTACAACTATTCTCTGTCTCACCACTTCATTTCGGACTCTGTCCAGCCTCGTTAATTGTAGAAACCTCCAAAAATCCATTTCTACATTCTGAGTTTTGACATACAAGCCAGCATTCATTGACCATGCCTCACATCCGTAGGTTAATATGGACTCGACAATAGCCGTGAAGATACGCCGCTTGTTCGCGTTTGAAATAGCGTCGTTCCAGAGAACAGGATGCAGGATTCAAGTTGCTTTTCTTGCCATCTCTACCTTGTTTCGGACATTCCAAGATCGTCTTGATAGGACCCGAGGTATTTAAATGCCTTTATTCTTCTTCTGCACACCTGTTCACCTATGCATAGATCGTCTTCCTCATCTCCCAGTGCCATATACTCAGTCTTTTGGAAGTTTATCCTGAGACCTGCCTCTTCATAAACTTTCTTTAATTGGACAACCACCATCTCCAGAAAAACTTTCTTCCAGGCCATCACTACTTGATATTCTGCAAAGAACAGAGTAAGGAGCTCGTCATCAAAGTAAACTCCGTAGTCTCGACTTCGTCTCATCCATTGCTTCACAATCTTATCCAAGTATATCTTGAAAGTGCTTGGAGATATACAACACCCCTGCTTCAG
Source organism: Nezara viridula (assembly GCA_928085145.1). Taxonomy (NCBI): domain Eukaryota; kingdom Metazoa; phylum Arthropoda; class Insecta; order Hemiptera; family Pentatomidae; genus Nezara; species Nezara viridula. The sequence continues at coordinate 197,675,302 of OV725078.1, read as the reverse complement.
CCCTTTGGTTCCAGAAAATGGTCCAGAGAGGCGGTTCTCAATCTTCACTCTGTACAGATCACTTCCATACAAGTGTTGATTTGCTTGTACCGTGGATTCATTAATACCCGCTCTTCTCAGTGCTGGCCATATTCTTTTCCTAGGAACACTATAATATGCCTGCTCCAGATCAATGAAGCTCCCTATTCTTCGCCCTGCATTTCTCAATGAGCTGCCGGAGTACAAAAATATTGTCCATACAAGATCTCCCGGCAGTGAAACCATTTTGTACCACTGGTGTGGTGTAGTCTCCTTCGAGCTTATCCCGGACAAGTCTCCTGACAATCCTACTTACTGAGCTCTGTACACAGATGCCACGATAATTCTGGCATTGCTTCCTATCTCCTTTTTAAAGATGGAGCAGATTTATCCTGTTCGGAGATCATCAGGTAGATCACATCTTTTCAGGACCATGTTCATCACATTTGTGATGAGTATAAGCATCTTATCTCTGCCAGCCTTTTAAAGTTCCATATCTAAGCCCCCCCCCCCCCGGTGCTGGAGCTGTTCCGCTTTTAGCTCTGCCTACAGTAGCCCTCACTTCTTCCTCCGTTACTTGCATATGGTCCGGCTTGGAGTCTTCCTGTGCGTTGCCCTCTTGTGCCATAAACTTCGCTCTACTTTCATTAAGGAGGGTCTCATAATGTTTTTTCCATGTGTCCTCACTGATAGACGAAATAACATTGCCCTTACGTTGTGCCCTCAAGCTCCTCAAAATACTCTAAGCTTCTCTCACTCGATTGAAGCCCAGTGTCCCATCTATTTTCTGGCAGCATCTCTCCCAGGAGTTATTCTTCTCCTTTACAACTTCCTGCTTTACACGTTTGTTCAGAGCTCTGTAGGTAATCCAGTCCTGGTCCTTGTTTGATGCTAGGTACTTCTTATATGCTTCTTTTTTGGCCTCCACCAAATCCGAGACCTCTTCAGACCACCAATCTGGTTTTTTTTTCTTTTCATCACACCCTAACGCCCCCAGACTGCTGCGTGGATGCACTCCCTTAAGTATTCATATTTTTCCGAAAGATTGCTTCCCTGGCTCAGATCTATTTTTTCCTCTAGTCTGCTTCTGTATAACCTTCCAAAACTGTCCTCCATAAGGAGATATAGTTTGTACTTCGGTGATACTTTCTGCTTTGCAGCGTCCCTCTTTTAGACCCCGTCCACCTTTCCACGGGAAAAGAATCTTGATCCGGAGCATAAAGTGATCAGTTCCACATTCCCAACCTCTGAACACCCTCTCATCTTCCACTTTACAACATGATTTTTGTCTGGTGATGCAATAATCCAGTATAGACGTTTAGAATCCAGGTTTACTCCATGTGAATTGGTGTATGGGCTTGTGCTGAAAGAATGTGTTCTGAATCTGCAAATCAAACGCTTCGCAGGCATCTGTTCAATTAAATATTAACTAATAGAAACGATAATATTTTTGAAAACCACATAGGTTTATGTATATAATATTGTCAGAGTCTGTTTTATATTAAGCTCATGCTACGAAAGCCTTATTCATTCATTTTTTTATATCTGAGTTAATTGTGAAATGATCAATTATTTCAAATAAAAACAATGAAAGGTACTTTAGAGGAAGAAATATTGAAAATTAGCTATTTAAGCCATATAAGACAATATCACTCAGAATACAACCTACATTATTTTATTATAATGTAGGTTTTATTCTTATTGATGTTCTCTTACGAGGTTGATGTCCTCTAAAGTACCTTTCATTTTTTTTTATTTGAAATAATTAACCATTTCACAACTGACTCTGGCATAAATAATTGTTAAATATAAAAAATGAAAGGATTCGATGATTAATTAAAGGAGAAATAAGTGATCGTGACGAAGAATGAAAAGAAATGAAAATATTTTTTCATTATCCTGGGACTGTTGTCCCTTTACAAATTACAGTTGCAGAATAAATGCCTGTGTGGCCATACATAAAATTAATTATTTACAATTCTTATTAAGATTAAGATTTTGGAAAAAGAATAAAACAAAAAATAGAACTATTACACTAAAAAAATACTGATATGTATAATACAAACATGGCAAATAGCATAAGTAAAGAAAATCATTTCTGGGGGAACTTTAAAAGTTCTCTTATCTACATTTCATGATCAATCGGGTTGGGAAAGGAGTAGGTGGTTAAAAAGGAGAGATTTAAATGAGGAAGCTGATAGTACATGTCGGGTATCGGGAGGGGTGGTATTCCAGAAGAAGATGGCTTGAATTATAAAGGATTTGTCAAACATTGCAGTTCGGTGGGGAGGTGGATAGAGGTCAGAGATACGAGATCTAGTAAGACGGGAATGAATGGAATATTTGAATTGTAGGCCGCTGAGTTCTGATGACTATATATAGAAAGGTAGCAAGGAAGTACAGACGGCGGTTGGATGGATAGAGCCACTTCAACTTGGTGTAATACTGGGTTATATGCGTTGTCTCTCAAGAGATTCCGAAAACAAAAAGTATTGCGCAGTTCATTAGGCGTTTAAGTTTGGCCTCAAATTCTCCCGAGTGTCCGCCGTACGCCAGACAGCCATAGTCAAAGTTGGGAACACAAGGGAGGAAACCAGGAGTTGACGGGATTTATATGGAAGGAGATAGCGGAGACGGTTAAACTGTTTCAGGGTAGAGATAGTACAACGGGAAATTTGTGAGATGTATGGTTTCCAGAAGAGGGTTTAATCGAATATAAAACCATGGTTTTTTACGGAAGTATGGAATGAGATCGGTGAGTTGTTCAGGAAAAGATTGGGGAGTATCTGTAAGGATTTGATGAGTGAGGGAGATCAGATCAGGATGGCTTTCGTCTTATTGGCGTTTAGAGTAATCCTATTGTAATTTGCCCAGGCACATATTGCGTTTATATCTTCCTGTAATTTTTGGATGGCACCAGAGGGTTCGGTTGGATTGAAGGAGAGATAAATCTGGATGTCGTGGGCGTACAGATGGTATTGACAGTGTAGGATACTGAATGAAAGGTCATTGATGTAGATGGAAAAAAGGGTAGGAGATAAAGAGGAGCCTTGTGGGACACCCCTGGACAAGGGTAAAGATTCTGATGGGGGGTTATTGGGGACTACAACATACTGGGAGTGGTCGGATAGGAAGGATTGGATCCAATTAAGGGTACTAGTTGAGAAGGAAATATTAATAAGCTTGGTTAGGAGAATTTTGTGGTCTACTGAGTCAAAGGCTTTGGAGAAGTCAAGGAGAATAAGGATGATGAGTTTCTGCTGGTCCATGGCTGTATGATTGTCTTGGGAAATTTTAATGAGGGCAGATTGAGTGGAGTAGTCAGGTCGGAAACCGGACTAGTTGGAATTTAGGAGGTTATTCTGTTCTAAAAAGACTGATATCTGCGTTTGAACTAGTTGCTCTAAAGGTTTGAGAGGAGAGAAATTGGGCGGAAATCATTAAGAGTTGATGGGTTGGAAGTCTTTTTCAACTTTTGAAGGGAGTTGAGGAGGTCATCAGGTGTAATATCGGAAAAAAAGAATTGATCAGGATTAAAATTAACACATAGGAGCCGGTATAGTCACGGGAGATGAGGACGAGAAGGGACAGGAGACAAAGTGAGCGTTAAGGTATCAGCAGAAAAGGAAATGAGCTGGGTTTGAGGTGTGTTGCAATTGGTCAGTTTTTTTAGGATAACCCACTTGGCCTTGGAGTTTGGGGTGTTGGATAAGGAATGGTGGAAATAACGGGATTTGGCTCAGCGTATAGCAGATTGAGTGTTGTTTCGTACTTGCTTGAAGGCGATATAGTCTTCCAGGAGTTGAGTACGTTTAAACTTCCGTCTTGCTGCATCTCTTCTTCTCATGCACTCTCTCAAAGCGGGTGTCAGCCAAGGAGCAGGCGGATGTCGGATGGTTTTAGTTAGGAGAGGAGCATGGCAGTCGAGGATGGTATGAAGATGGTTGGTAAGGATTTCTACCATGGTGTCAATGGATTTTAAGGAATAAATATGATCCCACTGGGTAGCGTCGAGATCCTGCGACAGGGCTTCATAGGTGAGGGAGTTGAGGTTTCGGAAGGATATGGTTTGAGGAGAAAAAAATGGGACCGGGATGTTGTAGGAAATCTGGACAAGATCATGGGGAGACAGAAACGGAACCGGGTGCTGAGACGCTGACAAGAGTTTATCCAGGGAATCCAAGATAAACAAATCAAGCCAGGACTCTGAGAACTGGGTATGATGGATAGGGTTGTAGGGTACTATATAAAGGCTGAGTGATTGGAGAAGGCCTGTCAGGTAGGAATGGTCAGAAGATGGTATCATTAAATTGGTATTGAAGTCTCCAGTGAGGATAATATTGGTGAAGGAAGGGATCAGGTTGTAAAGGGAAGTCTCAAATGATTCATCAAACGGAATTCTGGGAGGACGATAAATAGGAGCAAAGTAAGCAAAGAGAAGTTGGGATGATGGGGTGAGGATTTCAGTAAAGATATTCCAGGTGCCGAGAATCGGTTTGGGAAGAGCAATGTAGTATTTTGAATTTAAGGCTGTCATGGACAAAGAGACCCACTCCACCACCTGTGCGATCCACGCTGTCATGACGAAGGAGGGTATAATTAGGTAAAGTAATTTGGGAAGACGGAATAGAGGGGCTTAACCAGGTTTCAGAAACTGAAATTAAATGGTAGAAGTTGTGGAGGAAAAAATCATAAAATTCATCAAAATGGGCTAGGAGTGACTGAGCGTTGATGTGGCAGGTTAAAAGGATATTAGTCATGGGAGAAGGAGGGGTGGCTTGGTTAACAGACTGGAAGTGCTAGGGGTAGAAATATTTTTATAGTGGTTGGAGCTAGTATGAGCCCAGAGTACATGATTGTTGATGACACCTCTATTAAGAAGAATCATGAATGCAATAATAAATGATGCTAAACAAAAACAAAAAAATGAGGTAACTAATTTTCCAGGTATTATTAATGTTGAAAAGTTGGAGATATACAATTTAGTGAACGAAAGATGTACCTCTACATCGGAATAAAACGTATTTAAGTATATTAAAATGTCTAAAAGAATAAAACTTAGACTGTTCTTATAAACAAAGATAAAATAATTATCAAAATAAATTAGACCAAAAACAACTAAATTCTAATCTTGAAAAAAAAAAAATAAAAATCGAAATGGGTATAAACAGAAATGAAAAATAAAGTGTGTAGAGCAATTAAACATGTGAGTACAAGTCATGCGAATATGTCCAAGTCCGATGGCGAGTTAATCACAACCTGCCATCCCGGGTGTCGAGTTGAGAAGTTCCGTTCTAGTTGTAATAGATTGAAAGAATAGCTGTGATAGAGGGACCGAAGGAATACAAGCACGTCCGAGCACACCCAAAAGATTAGAACAGGCTTCCATACGAAGCATAAGCTTAATATAATACAGACTCCGACAATATTATATACATAAACATATGCTGTTTTCATAAATACTGTTGTTCCTATTATTTAATATTTAATATAGATTATTGCAAAATAAAAATAAAAATTGGTATATGTACCAATACTTAGACAAATAAAAATACCCACAATGAAATATAAATAAATATAGTGGCCTTCTTTATTAGTGGCACTCTTATTGGACTAAAAATATTTCGTGGCACTTAATCATTTATTATAATCAAATAATTAATTGAAATAACATTTGTAAAAGAAAATAGCTACTGTCAAACAAAATATATTAGACTGCTGTGAAAAACATTGTAATTAATCGTTTTAAATAATGTTTCATGCTGTCTTCAATTTTTACTTTCACTTCCCTTTGTCTGAAAATACTTATTTCTGCTAAGAAGATGGTGGTAAGTGAAAGTTGTGTGATGCCCACACTGCACCAGATTTTTGACTATATAATTAATTGACAATATGAACTAAATAAATATCAGATGTATGGATTAGAAATTAGTAAGCAACCTGATCTTATCAAAATTAATAAATGAGTTTCTAAATTTGTTTCTGAAAACCTGATTTTTATGATGATGTTTCTGAAAATCATTATTTTTAGCTTTATCTATTGTTTCTATTATATTTTGTTTTTTCAGTAAAAATAATTATTTGTAGTGAGGTGTTTTGTCAATGCAGATGTGTTAATATTTTTGAGGTTATTACATTTACTTGGGTTGTTAATGTTGTGTATCTAAAGTTTCTTCAATGTTGTATATTATATTTTATTTTGAAACTTTTTTTTTTTAATAATTAGTGTTTATACGTGTACACAACAATGTGCTGGAACCTCCGGGCTCTAAATTCAGTCTAATATAAGGGTGGCAACCTACCTGGAAAAGTCAGGGAAAAATTGTTGAAGTCAAGAAAATATTCTCTTTAAATTGGAATTAATATAAAGTGGATTGCGGAAAGTTGTGTTCCGCGCACCAGATTTTTTATTTGGGTCCACCCCTCCGACATTAAGACTAAATGAAGCTTTTCCTTGGTGGAAGTTGATGTTTAAAACTCCCCCGGCACCAGGATGCGAACTCATAATTATTTTATCATGTAAACTTGAGTTTATAAGGTTGCCAGGAAATGTGTTTTACATAGCTTTAGCCCCCTCAGTTCCAGTCAATGAATGCCCGAAAAAGGTGTAATAGAAAGAAGTGGCGGAGACTCAAAATTTTGACTTATGGAAATTGTTTGGACTAGTGAAGAGGTACACATACTAAAAGCACTGTTAGGTGGTATGTGAGGGGGGGAGGGAGGAGAGAGAAGCGCCTACAAGGTCACTTTTCGGGTTTTCGCTTACTTCAAGAAAACTATCCCATCGACAAAATCGTTCTATACTAAATTAAATGCAATATGATTAATTATATACCATTTTTCGGTATATTGCTTAGTTTCCGAGACATCCGTCCTCAAGTATTGCTAATGTGGAAACAACATTTTACCTCATGTTTTTTACTATATTTGACTAGCTAGAACTTAGCTGCATCGTTATAGGATAAATCTTTGGCCGCCTGAACCAGCCTTCTCCACCTCTGCCTATCTTGGGCCACTGCTTTTCAGTTTGCTGCCTGAAGCTCAGCCGTATCTTTGTTTATCCTATCTATCCACCTGGTTTTTTGGCCTCCCATGTGGTCTTTTGCCTACTACTCTGTCATTCCCACTTGAGGTTGAAAAATCAGATATTCTGGATGTGGAAATGGCTATCGGCAGGCTTAAAAGAAGAAAGGCTCCAGGGATAGACAACCTACTATCCGAATCGTTCAAGGATGGGGGAGAAGAACTCAGAGCCAAGCTGTTATATCTAATCCAGGAGATATGAGAGAAGGAATGGATACCAGAACACAGGGTTGATCTGTCCTATCCTTAAGAAGGAAGGCGCTGTAATTGGCTCCATGTATGAATGTGGCAATTACAGTTGGTTTTTTCATGTTTTCATCTAAAAATATTTCTGCTTTGGATTGGTCTATTGTTTTTAATGAATAAATAGGTAATCTTTTTGTTTGTTTTCAATTAGGAATGTTAATATAGAAGTACTAAATACTTAATCCTTAATTCAATGAAATGATTCTAGATTCCAATGTTTACTTTCTATGGAATCAAAATGTTTATTCAGTATCATTAGTTCAGTGCCGTTTCTTGCAGCACATTTCTTAGTCTCCGGCTTTTAATTTTTTCAATATTAAGTTTAAAAATGCCTCTTAGTGCTGAGGGTGTTGCGCGTGGTGTGGCACTTATGGATGATGGACGTTCCATTAGATATGTAGGTAATGCCATCGGAGTTCCATATGAAACTTTACGAGACGTCGTCAGGCATTTTCGGGAAACTGGTTCTTACAATAGAAGGCCCGGTTCTGGACGGCCTAGGGTAACAGAACCAAGGGATGGCTGGTTTTCGACTGAGAATTTTACGAAACTGGCACCTTACCGTTGTTCAAGCAATTCATCAGCTCGAAGAAGTTCGAGGTGTGCAAATTTCTGAACGTACCGCTCGGAGAAGATTAAATGAGTATGGATTAATGGCTTTTCGTGCAGTAAGAGGACCAGAGTTGACCAGAACTCACAGAGTAACATGGCTGGCTTTTGCTCGAGAACACAGCCATTGGACTATGGACGAATGCAGTGCTGTACTTTTTACAGATGAGTCAAGATTCGCTCTTCGATCTCCAGACGGGTGTGAAAGTGTGTGGAGAAGAAGAAACGAAAGATATGCAGACTGTAATTTTTCCCAGAGTCAACCTTTCCAACGTGGTTCCTTAAGGTGTGGGCTGGGATTTCAATGGAGCACCTCTCAGGATTGGTTGTTATTCGTGGAGGGTCTTTGACGGCCATTCGCTATGTAGATGAGATTTTGGAACCTCATGTGTTGCTTATCCTCAACGAAATCGGTGATCGTTCTATTCTAATGCAAGCCCACATGTCGCCCGCATAGTGCAGACGTTCCTTTAACAGAACAATATTGAGGTTTTAGCCTGGCCAGTATGTCTCCAGATTTGAACCCCATTGAGCATTTATGGGATAACCTCGGAAGACTAGTAAGAGCACGTGCAACACTTGTTGATACACTGCAGGACCTTGAAAGGGCTCTGCGGGAGGAATGGGCTATCCTCCAGCAAAGGGACATTTCCCGACTGGTGGAAAGTATGCCGAGGCATCTTCAAGAAGTAGTGAAGGCAAGAGGAGGAAACACGCGCTACTAAACGATGATGTATTATTAATAATTAGTGTTTATTAATAATAATAATTAGTACACAACAATGTTCTGGAACCTCCGGGCTCTAAATTCAGTTTTGAATAATAATGGTTCGTTTTTCAATTTTTTTTTTCTCTAATCTTTCTTACCCAATCACATTTTGATTATTAAAGGTAAAAAAGATTATAAAATTCCATAAATACTAAGTATTATGTATAAATACCATGTATTATATACAAATACAACTTTACAGAAATGTTTTTAGATGAAAACATGGAAAAATGAAGTGGGTAGAATTTTTTGCCTTTCAGTGTTTGTAAGAAAATTACATTTAAATATTAGATAATATTGAGACATGGTTAAACAGTAAAATGAATACAAACTGAAAACGGATGATCATACATTGATGTAGAATGTAAATATAAAATTAAAATAAAATAAAAGAGAGATCATACAAAGCGGAAATACTTAGAATAATGAACAATTAAATTGAATTAGTCAATAAAGTAGATAAAAATAATACGATGTAATATGAAAAGTTATGTTTCAATTATAAGATTTAAAATTGTCTATATGTTAAAGAAATACAGTTTTTATCTACTTTCTGATTAGCAAGATTCTGTTCCATGTGAATGTGGATTCGGAAATGATTCTTTTTTCATGGTTAGGGACTGTGGCGAGAATAGAGGTTTTTTCAAAATCAAATGAATGGTTGAGGATTAAGGCATGTTCTGATAGTTTGGAGGCGGAAGGGTTCAGGGAAGTTAAGGATGTTTTATGTTGGGAAATGCTGGTTTTGAGATGGTTTTTGGTTTCGCCAGTATAGGAGCTATTACAATTAAGAGTAGAGCAAGGTATCTAGTAAAGTGCATTAGATCGGTGTTGTAAAAGTATGGGATCCTTCAAGTTGGTGAAAAGGAAAGAAAGTTTGTTATGGGACTTAAGGCCAAGACATAAGTTGGATAAAGTTGATTTAAGGAATTATTATCTGAGAGAATAGGAATATACTAGAGAGATTTGTTTATGAAAGGAGTGGTAGGTGATTGTGGGGAGTTAAGAGAAGGGGCGGTTGTACTCTTTTTGGTTGTATAGCAGTTTAAAAGTTTAAGTATAGTGTTGAAAGGGAAATCATTGGAAAGGAGTATATTATTGAAATGCTGAGTGTTGGTTTGGTGATATTGTGGATCAGATAAAGAGAGAGATCAGTGAATAAGGTTTTTGGCGGTATTGATTTTTTGGTGATACGGTTGTTGAGAATAAAAGTTGAGTAATCTGCCTGAGTATATGTGGGTTTAGTGTACCAATCTGTAGAAACATAGCCAGTAGTGTTTTTTTTATTATTAGAACGTCTAAGAAGGGGAGTGAATTGTTAACTTCTTTCTCTATAGTGAAACGAAGACGGGGGTTGGTAAGAGTTGAATGAGGAAAGAATTTGAGGGATGCTTTCAGAGTTAAGAACGAGGAGGTCATCGACATATTTTTTTATTAAAATGTAACTTCCACAATTCTCTATATCTTATGTATCGTTCTAGCCCTGAAGAAGATCTGGAAAGTCGGGTCGAAACGTTGGCTTTTAGTAAAATAGTTTTGCCACTATTTAGCCTATTTATGACCCCGGACCATCTCCTTCCTTTAAAAATACCCATAATAAAATATAAATAAATATAGCTAGCTGCTTTCTTTATCTGTGGCACTCTTGTTGGACTAAAAATATTTCGTGACACTTAATTTATTATAATCAAATAAATGATTGAAATATACAGTCGGGAAAGAAAACAACTATTGTCAAACAAATAAAAGATAATTCATTAAAAGGCTATTAAAAATATATGGTAATTAATTGTTTTTAATAATGTTTCTTACCTTCAATAACTTTTACTTTCACTTGCCTTTGTTTTAAAATACTTATTTCTGCTAAGAGGCTGGTAAGTGACAATGGTGTGATTTACCAGAGTTTTACACTCACTTACCTATATATGAAATATATAGTAAGGGACATCATTGCAATTGTGAAAATTTTCAAATCTGAGTTTTCATCGGAAATACATGTTTTGAGCTCTCCTGAGTCCAAATAACCAAGCCTCGCAAAATGGTCTGTGTGCGTGCATGTGTGTGTGTGATGAGTCTAGCTCAAAAAAGAAAAGTCATATGAAAGTGAAATTGCGCATTTGAGGTATGTATATACCTCAGATGTTATAGAAACTTTTTCGTCAAAATCAGCTAGCTGAAAGTGGTACATTATATTATCGATGAAACACATTTTTACGATTTACTCGAAAACGGCTCCAACGATTTTGATCAACCTTGGTATATCAGTGTGAAATTAAGCAGTTAAGCAACCTTGGTATATCAGTGTAAAATTAAGCAGTTGTTAATATTATGTAGGTTTTATTCTCATTGATGTTCTCTAACAGGGCATAAATGATCAATTTTCAATATTAGCTTCTTCTATAGTGGCTTTAATTTTTTTTGTTTGAAACAATTAATCCTTTCTCATTGATCTCTAATACAAAAAATAGTTATATTTAAAATATGAAAGAATTTGATAATTAAATAAAGGAGGAATAAGAGATTGTAAAATAGATTAGTTGTTATGAAGGAACCAAAGGTTTAAGAGAGTGTGCCCGAGCTCGCCTGACGATTAGGCTAGGCTTCCATAGTAACACAAGCTTAATATAATACGGTCTCCGACAATATTATTTACATATACCTTTCCGGTTTTTCTAAATGTTTTCGTTGATATTATTTAATTGTATAGATCACGGCGATATAAATATTAAAAATATTAAAATTATAAATATTTAAATTTGTATATATGAGTACTTATTTACTTATGAGTAACAAATAAAAATATCCACAATGAAATATGAATAAATATAGCTTTTATAATTTTTACTTTCACTTCCCCTTTGTCTGAAAATACTTATTTCTGCTAAGAAGAGGGTGGTAAGTGAAAGTTGTGGGATGCGCGCACTGCACCAGACTTTTTTTATTCAGTTCTAAACTCTATACCAAACATAACTTCAGTTTAGAAATATCGAATTGTCAATAATTAGTATTATTTCAAGAACTCGATTTAACAGTTAAAAATGGCAAATAATATGTACCTATATATTATTTAAATTTTATTTTTAGTTAATGCATATGGCTATGGTCGGTGCTATTCATTGGCTGGCAAGCACTTGTTCATCTAACCCTAGCACTCGTTAACTTTTTCGCTGATGTGAGTGATGAGCTTTACATCTACCACAGTGTTAAGTAAGATGGCTACCCTCCTGGCCGTGTGCTACAAACTTTTTACCTGCTTTCCGCCATTCATTACCGCTCTTCTCTTACTACTATATTTTAACCTCATTTCCTTGTTTTTATTCTCCTTTTTGATTTGGACTGTGTACCAACACTGGCGGAGTTAACTTTTTGTTGTTTTTAGGTGTAAATATTTATTTAATAATTTAATTTCGTATGATATTCTTCAAAACATTTGCATCTTATTTCAAAACATCTTACAAACATCAGAACATCTTATTTCCTTGTTTATATTCTCCCTTTTGATTGGACTATGTACCAACACTGGCAGAGTTAACTTTTTGTTGTTTTTATGTGTAAATATTTATTTAATAATTTAATTTTGTATGATATTCTTCAAAACATTTGCCAATCCAAAGAAAAACCTTAAGTTTTGACATTCTACCTTAGTTATGCGCCAAATATTTTTTTATATTACATTTATTTTGACAGTATTAATGACTTTAGCAGCTTCCACAACAGTAAACCACTCTTTCTCCATTTAAAAAGAAATAAATAAAGCAAAAAATAACTAACTTATCTCAAATAATTAATAAATTAATTAATTCAATATGACCATGTAACTAACTAATCTTATTTGATCTAATTTCTAACCAAAATGTCTAGACTAAAATAAATAAAATTTTTGTATACTCAGAGTAGAGTGAACACACGGTTGTTTCACACAGTACACAAACACAAGAACGAAAATGGTTGACACAGCGATAAAAAAGCTTGTAGTCACCCATAACGGTTCATGAATTCTACAAAAAAGCTCCAAAATTAATTCCCACACCATCTGTAGGCTCTAATTAGAAACTTTATTTCACTAGGAAACCAGCAAAATGTACCAATGTTAGCGGCGGCTATATTCGACATTAGCAAATGGAAGGAAAAGCAGTGGAATGTCTGCAGCCGACATTAGCACTGAGGTCAGGATTGGGGGGCACCAACTATAGCTGTCATTAGCAATAGGGGCACGTTCAATTGTGGCAGCTATATGACCATCGTTAGCAGTTGATTAAAAGAGCATGTATTAACAAGCAATGCCACAGTTGGTGTAGTATGGATAATTATTACGCTGTTTTTAGTAATAAAGAAACTAAATTACTTAAGAGAGATTACATTAAAATCAGAATCCCCCTCCCCCCATAGCTCACTTTATTTTATTGAGAAAAGCAGAGCTTAGCTTTATGCGTCAAGTATCAACTTTCACCTTCTCTTAGAAGACAGAAAAAAGATTTTTTTTTTACTTTCACTTACCTATATATCCTATATATGTAATATATAGTAAGTGTAAGTATTGCGATCATGAAAATTTTTGAATCTGAGTTTTCAACGGAAATACACGTTTCAAGGTCCCTTGAGTCCAAATAACTAAGTCCCAAAAAATGGTCTGTGTATATGTGAACACTCTAGCTCAAAATGGAAAAGTCGTACGAAACTGATATTACATATTTAAGATAGATATACGCCTTAGATGTCCTGGCAACTTTTTCCTTAAAATCGGCTAACTGGAAGTGCCACTTTATATCAACGCTGAAACACATTTTTACAATTTTCTCAAAAATAGCTCTAACAATTTTGATTAAACTCGATGTATCATTGTATAATTAAGTGGTCTTTAATACCATTTAGGTCTTATCCCCGTTGATGTCACTTTACAGGGATTAAGTGCCCAATTTTCATATTCGTCTTCCTCTAAAGTACCTTTAATTTGTTTTATTATAAATAGTAACTATTTATCATTGTTAGGAGTTATGAAAAATGCTAAATATAACTTTTGGAAGAATTTGATAATTAAATACAGGAGAAAAAAATAAAAATACTTCTCCAGGTTGAAAATGAATCTCCCAAACAATATCTAATATAGAAAGTTGTAGAAGGTAATGGAGAGTGGTGAAAAAAATATAAATATTTTTTTTTTAATTTTAGGCAATAAAACTTCCAATTTTCTTCATATTTTTTTATTTATGCTTGTTGTCTCTTACGTTTCGGGACGATTTTCCCATCATCGGAGTAATATTTTTATTTTTACTCAAATTATGCACATTTTCTATATTAATTTTTATTTAACAATATCTTTCCAATTTATCTATTTTACAATTATTTACCTTTCATTTTTTTTGATGTGGCACCGTTTGTCAAAAATGGTAGGGCTTCCTAGGGAAGGTAGCCCTAGAGTGTATACTGTTATTGCCTTTGTCTGAAGTGTAAGGTGTGTAATGTATGTGTACTGTTCTGGTGAGTGTGCATGGTGTACTGAGCTGTGGTATCCCGTGAGGGCGCTGATCCCCAGGCATCTGCATGCAACAGATACCCCTTAAAGGAGCTGATTGCATCCAAACTGGATTTGCGATGGGGCTGCCAACTCCCTACGCTCCTTAATAAACTTTGCAATGGAAAATAACAGTTTAATTACTAACAAGTCATGCAATCCATAATCAACGGAACGAACAATCCATAATCAACCGGTGATATAATAAATAGGACTTTTGTTATTTTAATAGTATTTATGATTTTTTAGCTACAATATTTTAGCTTTAGCTCAGTTAAAAATGCAATTAAAAAATTTTATAATAGCCCAACATGGTCAGAAAATAATTTCTATTCAAAGTTGAGCTGTAAGTGAAAGTTGTGTGTTGCGTGCACCAGATTTTTCTAATAGATATACATTAGGAAATAAATATACAGTGGCTATCTTTTATATGGGGTAAACTTCGTTGTTAAAAACAATCACAGTCTCTATATTCATCCACCTTTAACTGTCAATAACGGCACCGGTCATTAAATTGAAATCAAACAAGGTTAACGAAAAAAATTTAATAAAAGAGAGTTAAGTGCCAGCAGGACCATTCATGGTTCTAACCAAGATTCAGTTACCTGAGTTTAATCTACGAGTAACAGCTCAGCCCTGTTATAACTACTGTCAGCCCTTGGTATATAAAGTTAAATCTAAACAGAGATTTAGAAAAGAAGTAGTTACTATTAGTTTTTTTCTACAGTCCTTCGAGTTTCTCCTCTAGTGTTTATTTTCTTTAATATATTGAATCTGTATTTTGCCATTTTTATTTGATTTCACTGTAATTTGTCAAGTTTCATGGTCATCTGATTTTAAAATTAAGAAAGAAAAAAAAACACCACATATATATTTTAAATGGTAGAATTGTTGAAATATATTTTATGATAAATTTTTATTTAATATATTTAACTTCTGTTAAATACTTTATTTCCAATTACAAAATAAAACAAGAACTAGGAATAAATCTAACACATTAATAATTAAACTAGATAAAAACTAAAACTAATTACATAGGCAACACAAAAAATTCTTAATGGAGTGTACATTTATGCTTCTGAAATGATTCTTTTAATCAGAAACTTTTGAGAATTTCTATAGAAATTTCTATTCCTCTCCAAATCCTGGTATAGATACAACGCTAAAGATAATAAATCCATTCCTTGACTGAAATATCGTTAGAAGAATTGCAAATAGCTATTCATCACATGAAAAGAGATAAATCCCCTGGCATTGACGGGATACCTTATGAATATTTTAAACTATTAACAGTGGGAACATTATATCCTCAATCTTATGAATGAAGTCTATAAACAAGAAGACATCCCCAATGCTGGGCAAAAGTAATAATAAAACCAATTTTCAAAAAAGGTAACAAAAATGACCCGATCAATTATTGAACTATAGCTCTATTAAATACAATAACCAAAATATTCACTTACATTCTGAACAGCCTTCTTATGTAATGGTCAGAAATAAAAAAATTACTGACAGGAGAACAAAATGGTTTTCATAAAAACAGGGGATGCAGAGATAGCATCTTTGCTTTGAGCTCAATTATAAGTATCAACCTGAGACTTAAAGGACATTATGTTTATGCTCAAAAGAACTTCTAATGTTATTATTTGCGGAAGATATAGTGATACTTGCGGATTCATGGATAGATTGCCAAAAGAAAAAACGAAAATAGTACCATTTCACAAAGGTGGTGGGCGAACAAAAGCACTGAAGCCGTTTTTATATGAAGGAAATCCCATTCAAATAGTGAACAATTATTCCTACTTAGAAATACAGTGTAGTTCTACAGGAAAATACCTTCAAGCTACAAATATTTCAATAAAAAAAACAAAAATCGCTATAGCAACAGCTCTGATTGTTTTACAAGGAATTAAATCTGAAAATTGGGACTCAAAACATAAACTGTATCAATCAATCATTCGTTCGGCATTATTATATTATTCAGAAAAATGGGGTCTGCAGTATTGTCCTAATTTAGAATCACTCACAAAGAAATATGTCAAACAGGTTTACAAATGGTCCAAATATATACCAAACTACATTGTACATTTGGAAACAGGAATAACAACTGTGGAAGTAGAAGTTGTTAAAAGAATGTATAGATGGTGGATAGCTCTACTAAAAATGCCTGAAGATAGAATCCCACGGATTTGAATGAAAAATGAAATGAATAAAAAAATATTTTATTATTCTGAGACTGTAGTCCCTTAAGAACAAATTATAAGTATAGGTCGTATGTCTGTGTGGTCACAATTAAATTATATATTTACAATAAGAGTTGATTAAAAATAAAAATACTGAAGAAGAGAAAGAAAAGAACAAGAAAATTGTACATATATATAAGAAACTAAAATAACCTAAATAAATTGAGGTAGTCTCTGGGGGTACTTAGATATTTCTGTTAGGTATATTTCGTAATCAGTCGGATTGAGAAAGGAGTAGGTGTTGAAAGAGGAAACTTATGTGTGTGTGTCAAATATCAGCAGGGATGGAATTCCAGAGGGAGGCGACTTGAATTGCAAAGGATATGTCAAACGCAGCAGTTCGGTGAGCAGGAGGATAGAGGTCGGAAGTATGAGATCTAGTGGGACGGGATTATATGGAGTATTTGAATTGTAAGCTGTGAAAAATATAGGAGGGTCGATGAGCCACCTCAACTCGGTGTAATACTGGGTAATATGCGTATCCCTTGAGATCCCGAAAACAAATCTTAATTTGTAATTCATTAGGCGTTTTAAGTTTGGCCTCGAAATTTCCTGAGAGTCCACCGTACACCATACAGCCATAGTCGAAGTGGGGGAAAACAAGGGAGGAAACTAGGAATTGACAGGACTTTTATGGAAGGAGATAACGTAGACGATTGAACTGTTTTAGGGTGAAGATAGTGCTAAGAGAAATTTGGGAGATGTGTGGTTTCCAGGACAGGATTTGCTACAGTAGATTAAAGGAATTGGACAATAATCGCAGTATGGTTTTTAATCGGTACTCTCAGCTAAAAGGAAAATTATTAAAAGTAGATTCAGATTCAATTTTACAACACCATAATGACCCTAATCCCGAAATTGCTCAACTATACCTCAAAGACATTATAAATAGATTTGAAAATCACTCCATTTGCAACGATATAAATTCAATTGTCAATTCAAAATATAATTCAGTGTACAGAAACATGAGTAGTCTAAACCATGGAGAAGATTATTTAAACATAAGAACAAACAATAAACAGTCAGCCAACTTAGGGTTGCTAATTTAACGAAACCTTTATTTTATCTTAATGGAACGGCCTATACACTAGAAGGAGAAGAAAACTGTACTATATGCAACCTCCAAAAGCCAGAAAATTTATATCATTTTTTAATAGAATGTCCGATGTATAAAGACTTTAGGGAACATTACATAGAGAAATATATTATAGAAGATAACAATTTAATGCTCGGTAATTTGTCAACAATAGAAAACCTCGCCAAGTTAAATCATATATTTTATTTTACAGTAGGGAGCCTTAAAATAAGATCATTCATTATGAATGATTAAATGCCAGCAATGTTTATGTTTACCACCAGACATTGTTATCTTCGACTAAGAAGTTGAGCATATGTATTGTTGCAATCTGCTAGATTGTATTGTAGGAATATATTATTGCTATTTTTAAAATTCCTTGAATGTATATTTATTTGACTTTTTTTTATATCTTTAAAGTGAATTATTTGTATTTATATTGTAATAGTTTTTTTTCATTTTCTGTTTTGTTGTTTTGTTTTTTTACATCACAATTTATATATCTAGTTTATCTTATTCATGAAAAAAGAATATTTCTCCGATTTATTTCTATATTTGTGTAGTACTTTATTTTGATTCTTTTTTATGTAATGATGTATTTGATGGAGCCGGACCTCCCGTAATTGTATATATTAATTACAAAATACTGAATTAAAAAAATATATATACATATATTTTATATGGAGTGAATTTTTGTCTCATAAAATTTTTTTTTTATCTAAGGTTTAAGGTTTTTTTTATTAAATTATGTTATTATTTTATGTAATGTTTTATCACTTTATGTTCTACATTTTATTTTTTTTAGGCTAGCAGATGGGAATGGAAACGCCTACGGCCGAGGCCACCTCAAAATCATCCACCTCCATGTCCTAGACTTGGACACAGTTTTACATTGATTGGGAATAAGGTTTATTTATTTGGAGGTTTAGCGAGTGATAATGATGATGCAAAGGCGAATCCTCAAAAGTTAGTCTTTATTTATTAATTGTTCTTTTAGCTAGTTTATATTGACGAGTAGAAATGAAATTATTAAATATAATGATTATACTTATTATATGAGTATAATCAGACTTATTAAAAATAAAAAAAAGATCTGTGTTGGGTTCAGTACTTTGTAAAGAAGTATTGTTTCTATGCCAAAAGTTATGCACGGAGTTGATTTGCCCAAAATATAACTCAACCTTCACGTTTTTCCCTGATTAAACATACCTGCTTTTTAGGGGCTAAGTGTTTTTGAAGGTTCTCCTGACATTTTATTAGGGTTATGGTTTACTTCTATAATAATAAATGGATTATTATTATAAGTCAGCTCAGCCCTATCTGAACCTCACTATCTTAGATTTTCTGGAAATTTGGCACAGGTACATTATTGATATATCCTTAGAAAAATATGAAATTGTATTCTCAATTTATTTTCAAATTAGAGAGCTGTAATCTTCTCATAAACGGACCAAAAAAACAGGCATAGAGAAGTTTTGGAATCACTATAGAAACTTTATTAATTAATCTAGAGACATGTAATAGCTGTCATTTTACAGCATTGCTATTGTTGATGCTATTTCTTATGATATATAAGGTTAAGATGAAATAAAATTTCTCAACACTCAGAGTGCAAATGGTCCTTCTAAATTGGAAAGTATGCGCTGTTGTCCTTATCCCTTCCTATTTCAGAGTATTTTACATGGTAAGGTTTGACTTTTTCAACTTTTTTTTTTTTTTTTTGTATTGCTTAGATGCATCAATCGGGATTTATAGTGGAAAAAAAAAATCCAAAAAAGGAAACTGAAGTTATTTGGATGTCATAAGTTCTGAAGTAGCAAGTGTTAACATTTTTTTCTTACATGTTTGCATCCATGTATACAATTTATAAAGATGGAAACTAACTTCTACCTTATTTTTCCCGTTTCAATCCTCAAATGTCTGATATAATATTTTTAAAATCAGTGGCTTTGGAATGGTTGAAAAGGTTCATTTCACTTAAATTAACACTTTCATAATTCACATTGAACCCTTCCCCTGCTAAGAGAACCCTTTTTAGATCTGGCTTTTGGGCAAGTTTTGATCCGTTTTTAGAGAATTATAAATATAAGTCATTGTATAATATATATTCCATATTTAAAAGTTTTCAGTTAATATTTTTTTAATATTTTTCACTTTAAAAAAAAATCTGTTGTCACAATAACTATTAAATTTAAAATAAAAATAATTATTTTGTTGAAGGAAGCTAGTTGACTGTTCTACATATCATGGGTGATAAATAGTCAGATCGCAGTCATTATAAAAAAAAAAATTTTTTTTATTTGTGCCGTTTCAACCCAAACATGTGGGTCATCTTCAGGGCTGACAATTTTAAAATACAATCAGAGATATAATATTATATGACCGATAATTGTAAATAATAAACTTTAGTGGTTGATTGTACATGAATCTTAACTATTATTACAATACACAATATTGAAAATGAAATATTTAAAAAGTTATACAAACCAAAAAAAAAATATATAATCTATTTA
This sequence comes from Nezara viridula, assembly GCA_928085145.1. NCBI lineage: Eukaryota > Metazoa > Arthropoda > Insecta > Hemiptera > Pentatomidae > Nezara > Nezara viridula. The sequence continues at coordinate 197,655,234 of OV725078.1, read as the reverse complement.
TAAATTTTTTAAATATTTTCTCTTACTAACCGTGGTTCGAGCACTGATAGCTTTCAAGTGCTGACACATTTGGTAGGTAAGTGAAAAGTTGTCCTTTTTCAGATAGCAAAAGGAAGGTAAACATAGTCAGAGGAGGGAGGGGAGGTAGGTAACATTTCTGTTAGTAGAATGTAAATAATTTGCTGACTAAATATTTAAGTTGTGTACAAGATTTGCATTGTTTCTTATGGTTACAGAATTGTGATTTTGGCTAGTAATGAAATGAACATAAGCAAGAGGTGCCAATCAATATAAATATAGATTAAAGGTATACAATGGTTAGCCAAATAATATTTATAATAACGACAATTGTAATGGATTGAAAAGATACATAGGACAATATATTCTACAGTATTTTAAAAATAACAATATAAATCATAATAGAAGTATCTATTATATTAAGGATTACATTGTTTTAATAGTATAAGTATAAACATATCTGTATCTGTTTATAGTTTATATTTATATTGAGAATGAACATTATATTTACACATATATATAATAGTACCCTCGACTCCATTTTACCGTTGAAATACATACACCAAACATACCTACTCAAAAAAGCTTTAACTTCAAAATTCTCCCATCTACAAATAGTTTTCAAAAATAACAATAAATTAAGAAATCTACCCACCAAACTCAAAGATCCTGTTCCACTCCTACAACAATTAAATATTGTATACCATATCACATGCTCTAGCCCAGACTGCAATTCTTCTTATATAGGAGAAATGAAAAACTATTTAAAAAAACGAATATATCAATCAACACAAATACAGCATCTCCACACAAAACCCGCTCGCTTCGAAACTTGCCGAACATGCCATAACTCAACCACATATTTGATTTTGAAAACCCAACCATACTTGCCTCAGTTCCCAATCACCAAAAATGACTGCTTTCCGAAGTTATATTCATCAATTTGGGAAAAAATAACCCAGTAAACCTCAAAGTAGACAAAGAAAAGATCTGCAACACATATTCGAATATTTTCCGCCTCCTAAAACCAAAGTTTATAATCATTAAAATTTTGTTTTTCATTTTCCCCATTTCCCCATCAACTTACATTGGTTACTGCTCCTACGTTTATTATATATATATA